>VYZV01039339.1:193575-314979 GCA_013401275.1 Pandion haliaetus | reverse complement strand
CATACTCTCTGGGCAGCCCTGTGAAGTTTTTTCCCCTCAGGGCTTCATCCACCATCAGGATGTATCTGTTGATAAGATCTTTCATTTCCTGGGTGAATGGCTCAAAATCCTTTTGCTTAGCACCAGACCGCTTGAAATTCCCATCCCTGTTGTTCTCTACGCAGAGCAGTCGGTCCTCTGTCACTGTCATATTCAGAAACTCCACCATTTCCTTCAGCTTGGGGATGAGGCTCTGCTTCAGGTCCTCATAGTGGACAACGAGCAGGCGCTTCCCGTACTTCAGCCAGTCCAGGACGTGGGAGGCCCACCAGGAGGCATAGCTGTTCACAAAGTCTGGCCACTCTAGACGACCGGAAAACCAGGAAAATGGGACAATGTTAGTCATTCTGCGTTTCAACAGTTTTCCAAATGTTACCTTGCGCAACCAGACGGGTGCTGCTGGGCATGGTCTGATGTTGCTGGATGGGAGTACGCTGGAGAAGTGCAGCGTGGCCAGCTGCTGAGGTACGGCAGCTCGGCTTTGCAGCTTCTGTCATGGAGACAGATGATGCTTAACCCTGCTGCCCCCCAGTCACCTGGACCGTGCAGGCTTCACGGCCTTTAACAGGGCTGGGAGTGCCACCGAGCTGCCTAGGAAGCCCCAGGGGCGGGAGAGGGCATGGCAGTGGCCAGGTGGGCAGAGCTGCAACTTTGCATCTTTACTGTGCCTTATTCATAGGAGCTGAGCCCTCTTTGTGTGCTAGTGGTGCGTGCACTGGGCAGGCGGCTCCGCACAGGGGCTGGGAGAGGACAAAATGCCCCAGGGAAGAGTTTGGAAGACGATGAAGGGGTATGAGCAGGGAAGGTAGCGGGTCCTGCTCGGAGGGTGGCTTAAGCAATGCTTTGCCATGTAACTTCAAACAGATTCTTTTACTTCTGTGGTTTTCCTACCCTTTTACCTCCATTTCAGACGTAGACTGAGAAAGAGACAGGTTTATTTTTTAACATCTATGTAAACAAATAATATATAATAACTATGTAATGATACATTAACTTTTTATTATGTAAATGCAGCATCAAGGCACTGATCTTGGCTGGGGCCCAAGGTGTTCTTGATTTCCAAATCTGTCAGATAACATACTTTTCTGCATGCTTACCAGCCTGCTTATGGGGAGACTGGATAAGGGAATAGGATTAAAAGGGAAGATTCTCCTGTTCCTGGCACATGGGACGGTTTTAGGGTTACCTACCAGGATCACTGGGGCAAAATTTACTGAATTATTTTCCTATCTTTGCCTTGGGCATTAATGACACCTCAATCTCTATTTGCTGTCTGCGATAATTTAATTTTCCAAGGGTCAAGACAGTCATAGCTAAAGCTTTTGGGCTGGACAAAGAGCATTTGTGGCTGAAATGTAACAATTTGTAGTTTGCAGTACAGGAAAGCCATTCTCTCCAGACTTCTCTTTTCTAAGGGCATTTTGTCTGGTTTTTGATGAATAGGTCTTGAGTTGTGACTGATGAAAGGTGATACATGAACTTGGGAAAGAAATGTGCTGTGACAAGAGGATGCTTCCCTCAGCCCCCCACAGCCCTGTGCTCTGTGATTTGCCAAGCCACAGCTGTAATGCCTAAAATATGCACGAGGAGACATGCAAGCTGAATCTCTTCTCTGCTGCAGAGTCTGGATGCAGCAGTGTATTCAGTGGGGAAATTGTAGTCACACCATCCAGCTTGCCTGCCACGCTTCATGCATTTGACTGGCATGTTCTGAAGTCTTTTCATGTGTTCAAGGAACACTGAATCTCAAGTCCCCTTATTGCTATTATCTTTATTTATCTGCAGTGCAGTAGCACCTGTGCAGTGCTGTAAAATTTCCTTCAGGAAATGTCACGCTCCATTGAATCCTCCAAATCTTAAATTAGATTTCTCTCAGTTATTACATGCTGCAGGGGCAAATTTTCTTCACCTCACATAGCTTGGCAAATGGACTGTGCACAGGGGTGTTGTACTCGGACATGTTTTGTCTGCCAAACAGTACGATGGCAGTAGTGTTGCTGCGTGCCTGTGGCCACAGCATTGGTGCAGCGCTACCCTCCTCTCCATGGTGGTAGATACACAGCAAGACCACAACCACTCCCAAAGCGCAGGTCTGAGTGCTCTTGGGACTGATCTTGGCTGTGGTAGGACTCAAGTCCCACTGCATTTGTTTGCAGTGCTTGCTCAGGTCCCAGTGCATTTCCCCCCTTCCCAGCATGCTGTGAAGATAGGTTTCAAACTCTGTCCAAAGTGGCAGCAGGCACCCCCAGCCCATGCTGGGGCTGCGTGTTACCTTTGCTCTTCCAGTTGCGGTCGGTGGCGTACCCCAGGTGCCCAGCGTATTTCCTGTTGAACTCCGCTATCAGCGACTTGTACGGGTTCCTTATCAACAGGATTGCCGAGTCAAACATTTCAATCTCCGTCTTGCCGCTTTCATGTGTTTTCACACAGATGGTCCTTCTACTTCTCCAGTGGTCTTTTTCTCCTTTAAAACCTGTTTTACAAAACAGGACTGTTGGCTTTTTCACTTGATTATATGTCTGTGCCCTTTCATGCACTCTAACTCATTCCGTACAGTGGTGTAAAACTTGCAAAAGTACCAGTCAATTAAACCCAGGACCTGGGACCAGGGCTGAAACTTACTCTTGGCCTGCCACTGACCTGCAAGGCTTATTGACTTTATTTGTCTGGGAACCATCTTCCCGTGTGCTTCTCTACGCCTGCCGTGAGGACAAACCTGTCCCTGGCTGGAGCCCCAGCTGCTGAGCAGGGCATATGCTGGGAGCCAGCCAGGCTTTCCTCTGCTGGGGAGGACTTCATCGGCCCCTTGCTGCAAAAGGGCTGTTTTTCACAGGGCCAATGCTTGGTGCTTCTAAATATCATGCCCCCTCAGGATACTGTCCTCCCAGAATAATCAGTAACATTTAAAAATTCAACCCTTGTGTTTCATGTGCTACTGAAGAGCCTTGCCCTCAGGGTTTAGTCAACTTTTTTTTAGTCAGCTGGTCTTTTGATACCAGTCTTTGAGATGGGAGCTGTGCACATGCGTGCGCACAGCAGCACCAATGCAGGCGACGTGCAAATTTTGCAAATCGAGAGCCTAGCTGTTGTTTGTGAAAGTAGCTGCCTGTCAGGCTCAGCGTGTTGCACCACATGAGACCGCTCATTCCAGGCACGTGTTTAAATGTTACCAAACGTGCTGACAATGACAGCCTTTGCTGGCTCCAAGCAGGATGCCAGAGCAAGTAAGTAAAGCTTCGTGCCTCAGAAGGGCTTTGTGTGTCCCATCCCTCTGGATACGGTACCTTTGTTGTAGAGGGCTCCATCAAAGTAATAGCTTCCTGTGTAGTATCCTGTGGCATGCTCTATCAAATGGCGAGCCCACGTATTCCCAGCCCCAGGAAAGCTCGACAAAGCAACGAACACTTTGGATTTGGTGGTTAAGAATTTCCTGTCCGTGCAGCGGGTGTCTGTGAGTACAGAAGATATTTCATTGTTAGCATTGTGGCTTTTTAATAATTCTACTGACAGCTCTTGATTACAGGGTTTATTGCTTCTTTCTTCTCTCTCTTCTGAATATAGGATATCAATTTGAGTCCAGTTGTGAGTCAGCTGCTTCCCAAAATTAATTCATCCATAAGAGGCCAAAGAGATTATCCTCAGAAGAGGTTTTTGCTGGTTTTGTGTGGCAATGCTTTTTTGACAGAGCTGCGGCAAACCATTGTACTTGCCAGCAAGTTGTGATAAAAGCCCCCTGATGCCTGTTTGTTAATGGCTATTTGCCTGGCAGGTTGGCTCTTCAATGAAACCCTGAATGTGCCATTACACCTGGAAATTGAGAGCTTTATAAGGCAGGAGAAACCCCTCTTACTGAAAGGGGCTGGTGTTCAGTTAAATCTCTACGCTGCCATTCTTCTCTGAAGGGCCGAAGGCAGTGACGAGCCTGCATCGCGTTAATCTCCCATGGGGGCTAGGCACCTGGTTTGCATACATGCTTTTGTAAATCCTAACCTTATTTCTTGGCGTGCCAATAAAAGCAAGGATAAGATGAGAACCGATCTTGACCCTCTGTGATGATTCAACAAGAGGACAGGAAATAAATTAGAAATTACTCTCTTCATTCTTCAAAGCAGCCTCTAGATGAAGCCATGGCTAGAAGGTGCCAGCACAATCCACAGGAGCCTGTATTCTGCTACTACTGGTCCACACAGATGTGGGAAGTACTAGCAATTTCATGAAAGCAAGTGTTCTTCTTGCATGATCTTTTCATGTGCTGGTGTCTGCAACCTACCTCTGAACTGGGAGACGGAGGAAAAAAAGGGTGTTGGGTTAAAAAAAGCCCAGCACCAATCCAGAAAAGCACTTAATTTGTTTAATTTTAAGCTTGTGAGAAGTTTCACTGAACTCAGTGCAAATCATTGCATGGATCAAGTAGCCAGTGCCACCTAAATGGCTTACTGGATTGGAGCCTTACTCTCTGCTTTATTTTCTGGCTTTGAAACATGTATGCAGATGAATATTTTGGAGGAAGATGGGTAGAGCAAAATTAGTCTGCAGAGCTGTCTCAGTGGCTACATAGCATGGGGGCTGGGTGTGCGTTGAACGAGCAGGAGTGGAACCAGAGTATGGGGTCCTCGTCCCCAGCTGCCTAGGGTGCTGCATGGCTCAGGCTATGCCTTCCCAGGCTCTCCCTTGTTCTCTCCATCTGCAAAATAATTAGTTTTCCAGGGTGGGGGGAGGCTGTGCTGCTTAATGAGAGAATGGGAAGATGCGTATTTATGAGCGCGATTGAAAGGAGGGATTTAGATAAGAGGTGTTTCCTAAATTCCTGCCTGTATTGTGATAAGACTGTTGTAAACTAGATCACTTTTGCCCGCCGCAGAAGGAGCGCAGGGGCTATTTCCAGCAGCGGTGGGTCTGGCCCTGGCAGAACGAGGCCGGAGCTCATACCTTGCACTGGTGTCTGATAGACCAGGCAGTATTTTCCCTCGGCGGCGCTGCTGGTGTTGTGCATCCTGCTGCAGAGCAGCCCATCTGCGCCGTCGCGCAGCGAGAAGCGCCCGGTGGGGTAGCCGCAGTAGCACTCCCGCCCTCGGATGACTGCCAAGGGAAACTCCTACGAAAGAGAGAAAATAGATCAGTGCGTAAATGCCATGACATCAACAGCCTGTGGGGAATGCTGCTGCTATACAAAGAAAAATAAATCTTCCCAAGGCCACTGTCAAGATCAAAGCAGCGTTTGTGATATATCATTGTAAAGCTCATGCTTCTTACACTACTACTGTCTTTCATATGGCAATTTCTTAAAAAGTGGTTTTCGGACACAAGCCTTACAAAGCTTGAAAATTCACATTATTCTGGGGGTTTTTTATTATTCATAAAAATAATTTTATAATATTCCTGCAGCATCTAGTGCATAATTCTACCTGCAGAACATCAGTGTGGGAAAAGTTGCTCTTATTTACCCCCAAAATGAGCATTTTGAATTGTATCATCTTCTAAACTTCCATTTATATTCCCCTAAACTGAGGAGTCAGCTGTTAAAAGGTTTGCCTTACTCAGTTAATCTAACCAGAGTTCGTGTGGTGGAAACTTGCCCTTAAACTTAAAGATTTTAAGCAAAGAAGGAAATTTAGACCCACTAACTGCTGCAATCATGTTTAAAAATAGAAAGAAAAAAGTTAAACTACAAAAAAAAGTATGCATCTTCGTGTGACTTCTTCACAGTTTGCAAAAAATGAATGTGCGTAGAGGGGCTGATACAGGGTTTGAGAGCTACTGTGTCTATTTTTGGACAAACTATATAGAAATACGATACCAAGTAATTTTTGGCACATCTGTTCAGAGGAACTGTGCTGATGGTGAACATGGGGCTGCACCAGAAGAGGCAGAGCTGAGTGCAGCCATACCTGGTGCTGGGGTGAGCTAAGGGCACACACAGCTCTGCCTGCCGATGCACGCAGGATTAGCTCAGCTGGCGCCTGGGCTCTGTCTTCAGGCACGGACACTTCTTGTTTTATGTTACCTTGCTTCTAGATAGAGAAACCTCATATGAAATCCAGACTGACTGCTGCAAATGACAGGTATCTCAGCAGAGTGTGAAACGTGCAACCACAAGAAAGTTATGGGTAGTGTTCACTGCAAGGAAATAATTCCCAAGGAAAATTTTTGGCTCTAAGAAATTTCTTTTCAATGGATTTGACGAAAAGTAATTCAGGTTTTGGTGTACCAGTCTTCCCAAAACAGGCAACAGGCTGAAAAGCAGCGTTGCTGTGTGGTGCCAGAGCAGCTGGGCTAATAATGATGAGGACTAAGAGAAGTCTGAGGGAAACATGTGCTAACTATTGCTGAAGAAACTAGCAGTTGCTTATGTGCTCAACAGGAAAAGCACACTTAGTACTTTGCTGAAACTGGCCACAGAATTCCGTTTTTCTCCTTGGATTTCCAAAGTCCCCTGACGGCTTGCTCAGCAGCATGGGAGTGCATGGGCGTGCGGGGACGGGCTCAGCGCAGCCGCAGAATAGCTGAAGGAAGTTCAGGGGTTATTTGAGTGCAGAGCATTCAATTCCACCTATTCCATATCAACACTTTTTGCCTTTTAAAAGTCTTTTGGAGTCTGGGAGTGCGTGACAGGACTGCTGAGCAGCTTATCTCTTGCTCTTCCCCACGTGTTCATCCTCTGATAAGGAGTCAAATACAACACATGTGCCATCTGTGCCCAAACAGCCAACATTTGCTTAGTGAATGAGATATGACACTGTCAAAAACTCTTTGCAGATTTGATCCAAGGGCAAAATAGTCATGTTTCTGCTTGCAAACAGAAATTTTCCCTTTACAATGAAGCAGTGTTTTTCCATTTGGGAAATTAGTAAGTATTCCGGCCCTCAAGCACAGCCTAGAATAAAAATGTACCTTGTACCTCCTGCCAAGCGGCACCTGCAAGTGATTGACTTTTCTGGAAGGCTGGAGGTTTTGTGAAGAGACCTAAGCAAACGCTTCTCTGTACTTCTGTGGCTGCAGAAGCCCTGGTCGATACGGTGTTGTTCTGCAGGCACTCTGCAGGTGTTCAGGGTAAGGCGTGGGGTGCCCGGCTGTTTTGGAGGCAGGGCATTTGGGCTGCGCCTCGCCTGTGCAGCCTTCCTGCTGCTCGGGCAGCGAGCGGCCTTCACAAGTGAAAGTTTCAAAGCTTCAGTGATGGCAGCACACAAGTTGAAAGAAGCACGACAGGAGTCCTGGGAATCACACCAGGATCCGCAGCATCGGTGCAAAGCACTGTAATCAGCTGGCTGATTATTCGGTCTGTCTGTCTACCTGATGCAGCGCACAAAGTGATTGCAAAGGAACATATTCAGTCTTGACTTGCCACCAGTATTTAATCAAAACTACAAGCCATCCACTTTGCTCACCTGTGTATTTATGTATGCCCCAAGCTGTGGTTATGGCTTTAAGCAACCACGTAACTTTTAAGTGCAGGACTAGTCCTCAAGCTCAGTGCACACAAATCTCTGATGCTTCACTTCAGTTAAACACAAGTCTATCGCCAGAGAAATCTGCGGGTCTGCGAATAAGCATTTTTCTGGATTGAGCTTTAAAGCATGCATTGACAGGCTCAGGTGTCCATCCTGCAAGCTGTAACTCAGTGAAAGTGGATGTCAATGAGACTATTTACCTAAGAATTTGTGAGATGAAGCCTCAACAGGTAGCTTAAGTGCTGTAAGGAAAGCAATCGTTCTCCAATAGCAACACAGATGATGTGATGATTCAATCGCTGATTGTTTTTTATTAGATTGTATCCAAATTGAGAATTATGAATAGATTAAAAAATACACTTATCTGGTTCTACTCTGATTACTCTGCTAAATTCCCTTCTTTTCCAACTTCCTATACTAACTCTCCTATCTGATGCAGTTAAAATTTTTCTCTCAATCTACCAAAAAGAATAAGAGATGGGGAGCTAATCATGGAAGGAAATTTCTCTCCCAAGTAAAAATGGTGGGTTTGCTTTATTTAAAAATGGGCGTGTTAATTTTGCAACAAACCTCTAAGTCATTCTTCAAGTTTTCATTGAACTGGATATGCTAAGAGCAAAGAATAAATACCGTAAAGCCAGGACGCCCTTGCATAAAAAATCTGGCTTGTTCTACACTGTGATCTGTGGAGGCCAGGGGACAATTCCTCAGTGCACTGTTACACCTGATGTGACCCGGATTTGAAATACTTCTCTCACTGCTGCAATAAAGTCAGTGAGGCTGTGATTATCTGTGTCAGTTGAGGTTCTAGCCTACTTATCTTTGTTTTAATTGTGTTTAAAAAATAAATCTAAATGAAGCTATGGAAACACTCCGTATGAATTCTACAATGGGATTTGGGTCAAAATCCCAGGAGTCTTTTGTTTATAGGTAAACAATGGCACGTAGCTACATCTGGAATCCAAAATGGTAGGTCTGTTTCTGAAATTAGAACATTGCTGTCTTCTGTATATTGCTTTATAAAGAAAGGAAAAGCACCTTAGAGTTGGTAATATTCAAGTGTGCAAACTTGCTGGCATGGCTTTTGGATGCGTTGAGATACAGGGGTTCTCTCCTCAAGACTTAGTGTTCTTCCAGATTTTATTCATATCATCAGATATAACTGCATACAGGAGCTGAGTCATAAAAGGACTGTTTATTTAAAAATATAAACTCAAATGGAGATGGCTCATGTAGTATGCAGGTTGGCTTATGAAAAAGCATATGTGAAAGTGATGGCTTCTGCCCAAGGGACCTAGCACAGAAACACATTCATGGATCTGTGTTATGGGGTGGTAATGGGTTGCTATTAAGCAATGTCATCACTGTTAATTAAGAAGGAAATTGATAATTAAGGGTATTTAGCAGGTTTCATCCTAAGTTGTTACCTCAAATTCATAGCTCAGATGCTTCCAAGGGCTGGAGCCACCATTTCAGCTGCAGAAAGCAATTTGCAAGGCTAACAAATAAATGTGGTATGCCTCAATTTGCTTTTCTTCCAAGTCCCAAAGAGCAAAAGACTTATTAATGCATTTAACTTTAAGCATCCAACTAGTTCCATTTAAAAGCCCACTAGCTTTTTCAGGATATATAGAAATTGGTGGGATAATTACTTCCAGCATAACAGGCTGGACTAAAATGACAGTGCCTTCCTGATTTCAGGAGGGCTAAGTATGTTGCTGTCAGCTAGGAAGTTGTCCATCTTATTTTGAAAGGAAAGGAACTGAAATTGGCACAAATGTTTGTAGTGTCGTAATAGGACTTGTTTTGCTATCTAGAATTAAAGCACAAATTTGTGTGTAGCAGCTGGACTTCTGGATATGCAATTGCTGCTCTTAAGTTGAGGGAGACCTTGCCAGTCTTTTTGCAGGCAAATACTCTCCAATAGTCACTTTCCAAAGGGTAGCATGGTGCCTAGCAAAGCTAAAGGCAGCGGGGGGAGATAAGTAAGTTGTTACCTGCCCATTTTAGGGAGGGAATAAATGAGAGAGGTACCAAACCTTTTCTTCACCTTCCTTCAGTCCCTTTGCCTCTTGATGTTATAATTTCTGCAGCCCTCTCCATGCCCTCTGTGCAGAAGGAGTCTGTTTAGATAGTCCTTTAGAATATCTGGTTTGATGATGGCTTTCTCACACAAACTTCATCAAGTCAATATGCATTGACTCTAACTCTGGAAAGGCACTAGCTGTTCTGCAGAGATGGACAATTTTCTCCATCCTGCTGCTCTCCTCTATCCTAGTCCTGTTTGAACGTCACACTAATGTGGCACGTTTTGGTTGTGGTCTTTTTCCTGTCCTTCTCAGTCACCAGTAATTTCAGATGCTTCCATTTTTTGGCTGTGTGGCCAGAAAAACTCGAAGGAACTGTACTTCTGAAAACCCACTTGTTTAGAAAAGTCAACTCCCTAAACCAGAATGGCGTGACTGTGCTTAAAAACACTGACCTCATGTTTGAGCACATCTGAAAACAACTTCTCTAGGTATTTCATACCATTCTCCCAGATAGAGAAGCAATAATTAGTTGCACTTCATCAGTAAATATTAATAAAATGATGTTACATGCTGGTAAATTGGCACAGAAAGAGCAAGATTTTTTTTTCCACCATTAAACGATAAATTAATGGCAGAGCTTGGAAAGAATTGCTCATGAAGTCCTGCTTTACTGAACATTTATATGCACAGAGCATATGAGAGTGTGTTTGTATGCATGCTTGTAAGGTACTGTATACAGGGTATGTGGGCGATTCACTGCAATTCGCTGCACAGAGATAATTCTGTGATGCATTCTTAAAACACTGATGAGCTGGTATAGAGGGTATGTTGACTGGGAAAAGCTTTCCCACTCTACCTAGTAATTAAGAAGACTTGTTGTTCATGCCTTAATAGTTTTAATCAATTTTGTGATGCTAGAAGGCAAAGTAATTGAATGCTCAGTTTCGTGCATGAGGCTGAATGTGGCTGCAGGCTAAATCTGACCACACAGTGAACCCTTCTCTGTACAAAAAAATAGGCCCCATCAGAGTGGGGAGGAAGGGAAGGCAACCGACCACAGCAACAGCTGCTAAAGCAGAGGGTGCCCTGGGCTGAACATTCCCTCCCGTGAGGAGACCCAAGTCCATCAAAGTCAAACTCCTTCAGTTCTTACAGCCATGGTCTTACTCTGTGGTAGTGTGGAGGATGAGCAAAGGTGATGCTTCAGGCCAAGAGTGTGCACAAGGACAGCAGATGTTAGCATGTTCCTTCTCACCTTCTGTCCAAAAGCCAATAAGCACACAACTGACCTTATTCATTGTTTTCTTGTGGTCTTATATATTGGCATGAAGTTCTACAATGATTCAATTATAAATTAAAATAAATTTGATTTAAATTACATAGGTTATAGTGAAAGTGGTATAAATTCTTCTGGTGTGGAAAGAAACATGTTTGTATAAAAGCACCAGGAATATCCACCTGCTTTCAGTGAACTTATCTGCTTTTTTTTATATATATATATTTAAGATTGTATCAAGTTCCAAGCCAACAGTTACACGTTGGTGTAAAAATTGTGTGTAGACACCTCAGCATTACATCTTCACGTTCGCTATGGCAATGCCTGCTGCTGCACCGTCAAGGAGCCTGAGACCAAAACGACCACCTTGGAGGGGAGCACCCAGGGCACAAAGTGGAGGGCACTGGGGATTGCTTCTCCCCGCCTTGCCCATGCACTGTGCATGGCTCCCTGAGAGCTGAGCGGGGACCAGCTCCCTGGAGGGCACTGGAGCCACATTTCAGGTGCTGCCAGCCCACATTCACCCTCCAGCAGCATGTCTCCTCATGAGCAGCCGCCACCGAGACCTCCCCCGGGGTCAGATCTGGCTCTGGGCTTGGTTTGAATGTGACATGGAAATGGTATTGATTTCGTTATGGTCAATACTTGTCTCTTAGAATGGCTTTTCTGTGCATCGTATTTAGTGGCATCACTCTGATGGCTTTCCCGCCCGCCATCCCCACTCAAGAGAGCGGTTGGACCAGATGCGTCACTGGGTATTTACTCTGATGAGTTTTGTCCTTTAGAAACTCATTTACAAATTCAAAGCTCTAAGGCACTAATGTCAGCTATTCCCTTAGTAGAATAAAATTTAAAATAACAAAAAAGAAAGGATGTGAAATGAGAACTGTTCTTACTTTCTTGGAGCAAA
Organism: Pandion haliaetus; assembly: GCA_013401275.1. Lineage (NCBI taxonomy): Eukaryota > Metazoa > Chordata > Aves > Accipitriformes > Pandionidae > Pandion > Pandion haliaetus. Next base: position 303,276 of record VYZV01039339.1, on the reverse strand, counting down.
ATTCAGAGCACATCTCCACCGTCAAATTGGGCTGTATCAAAGAGGCTGGAAAGGTGTCTGTTAAATTTTCTGGAGCTCTAAAACATCCTCGATAGATAACATTCCTCCCTGCAGGGATATGAAATAGGTTTCTCTTGAGAAAACAATGTCCGTAGTATCCTGCCTCTTTTACAAAGAACAATATTAGGTTCAGAAGCTAAAAATAATAAAATAAATTTTATATTCCAAATGCTGTAGAAATAAGAGAAACCATGATATACACTAGAAAAATGTGTTGCAAATCCTGTGGTATTGAAAGGAGCACACGCCTTTAGCTTTGTACAAACCACTGAAAGTAGGGCTGCAGCAAAGAGTTTAAATTAAATTCCACCAGTGGAGGGCATTGCTATTGTTTGCAAGTCCCGGTTTTCTTTTGAAGATGTGCTTTCCCCTGAAAGGCTTAAGAGCCCCCATAAAAATCTACAAAGCTTCCCATGATCTGCACCAGAAAAGGAAAGGAATTTGAATGAGCTCTGAAAGCCCCCACAGGGACCCACCTTCCTGCACATCTGCTCAGTTGCTGAGCTATCCCTCTCCTCTTCCCACTCGCTTTCTTTTCAGGCCTAGGGGGTTTGCTGCAGCCTTCGAAATCTAAACTAGGCTTTTGTAAGCTGTTCAGGGAGAACAGCTTTCTTCAAGTCTTTGGCATCGGAGTCTGATCTCACCTGCTCCTGTATAAATGCCACAGAGCTTGGCAGAATTGCTCCATTTTTTGCATCACTGTGTTTGAAGTCAGGATTCGGCTCAACTACTTGTTACAAGCAGCAATACAATTTTCCCTCCTGCTTGAGAGAGAAATGTCCCCTGACAGAACCAAACAAAACCCCAAAGCTGCCATGGAAACTCACTACCCTGGGTGAGGCCCTGCATTTGCACAGGTGAACTAATGGTAATGAAGAAAAGAACATTGTGTGGCTGGTTAGAAAAGAAAAAGTTCTGCATGTTGTATGACACTTCTGTAATCCTTGTGATTTTGTGGGCTTTATAATGGTGGAAAATGCCTTTACTTCACTGCTCTGTACTAACTCTTTATTGACAGAATTAGCCTAGCGTGACTCAATAGGGAGAAGGGTGGATTTGGGAATGAATTTGGGTCTTTTGAGTCCTGGTCTGCATTCACTGGCTACGTTAAGCAATACTCACCAGAACTGATGTGGGAAATGTGTTGGATGACAGGAGAGATGCAGTGCGGTTTTGAAGGAAAAATTTGGTTCTGCATGAATTTCCTGGCACAAGGGCCCAGATTCCCCAGCATGAGCCAGGAGCAGTCTGAGGAGAAGCTGCTTAAATATTGTTCTAATAACAGTTCAAAACAGTTACTAGAAGCAATGCTATATCCTTGGGATCACTCGGGAGATGTGAAAATAAATAACTTGATGCAAGTTGAGGGGAAACAGGAGTCTCCCTGGGACCAGATCACTGCAAGCACAACACCAAAGATTAAAGAAACACAAGTTTTTTGGCTTCTCGGGATGCTCTTGAAAGACTTCCTACTAAATCTCACACCAATATTTAATTCCTGAAACAAAATGTTTATGGACATGTTTAGAGTTGCCTGAGCAGGTCAGGAAGAAAGCTTGAACTGCCCACACTGGCACTTGGGAGGGAGCATGGTTCACAGACAACCCACAGATCACACTGGAAGCGTGCTGTATTTACGTCATCTGCCTGCTTTCTGGGAAGGAAGGCTGAATCGCCACAGCGATCCCCAGCCTGCAGTAGCTGCAGACTTTGGGCTTCATTGCGTTTAACGTGATGTGGGGGCATGAGTCCTGTGGCACAGGAGCTGTGCAGCTCGTGTTGCCCAGGGAGCCAGGGTGGGAAGGGGGCTGCAAGGGACGCAGAGGGGAGCCGGCAAACCCTGTGTCTGGGAGGGTTTAAATGGAGATACCACTGGATCTGCTCTGCATAAGTGGAAGCCTTATGCGAGGTCTGTTCTCTACGTTGCATAGTGTAAATCACGGATGCCGTTACAGTTTCAGTTACTTTCCAATATACTTAGTCATCGTGATTAATACTTCTGTTGGCCCCTCAGCTAGCTTGTGTCAGTGGGATTCTTCAAACAGTCTAATATCAGGTATTACTAAGGGCAAACAAAATACAAATCTAGCTCTAGGCTAGACTAATTTGATGACTAATTCATTAATACTTAAGAAAAAAATAAATGCTGCCTTTTCCTGTGAAATATGTATACGTGTATTTTATGCTGAAGATTTAAACAGTGATGCATGTCCTGGGAAACCTGCCAACGTGCCTGTCAGCCTGACACTAGCAATTTAAGTCTATGTACCTTTGATATATAATTTATATGTAGCTGGGTGGATTATTGTACAAACCTTGACTTGTCTTTAAGAATAAATGAAGTACCATCAATACTGGCACAACCTAAGGTCTTGGTGCTTCTTCTCAGCAAATAACGTCCATAAGGTCTTGTGAGCTTGCCAAAAGTAAAGACTGCTCAACTGTTTAGGTATTTTATGCACTTTGTGTTGGCCCAAAGGTTTATCTGTTGTATCTCCCATGGTAGCTGATTGAATGAGAAGTAGAATAAGTGTTGTCATCTGAAGATGAAACAAAAATCCCAACCACCACTAGAACAGAAGTCCTTGGAAGAGCAAAACTCTGTGGTCTCATTTCTGTCACTTAGGAACGAGATTGGTGTGCCTCTCTGGCCTCTACTTTTTCTCCTGCTGCAGTCACATAGCACTTATTTCACGTAGGATAATTTCTGAGCTTAGGGTGGCATTGATATGAGTGCTTTTCTGCCCTTCCATTAAAAGTCACCCACTTCCAGGGTTGTTTCTTAAACGTGTGGGTTTGTCCCTCTGTAATGGATGAAATATGGAGTAGTTTTTCAGCTGAAATTCTGCTGCTGTTGCAGTTGCTCTGCACTGTATTTTGTTTCTTCCCTGGTGACACTAACTTTCTATGTGGCAGCCCTGAGGTAGCCGCACCAGGCATGTCTCGCCGTTCTGAGGCAGTGAGCGGCACTGCTATTTCGGGGAGGGAACCAGGGACTGGACCAGCAGCAAATGGACACCGCGCCCCATGGGCACCTTTGTCCTTTGCTGTTTCAAACTCTGGTGACAACCGGAGTGAGACGAGTCGCGGGGACAGCCCACGCGCTCAGCCCGGCTGTGGCATCTCCCCCCGTGGGGCAAGCGTCACTCCTGGGGAGAGCAGCCTCCTCTCTCCGGTCGCACACCCACTTACGTCTTCTCGCTCCTGCCCGCAGCTCCTCCACCCTGTAGACAGAGAGCCGGTTCACCCCTCCGCAGACGGAGCCCTTTTCCCCCCTGCACTCGCTGTTGCACTCCTCAGGCTTGGAGGCGGTGGCTGGGAGCTTGTTCCCGCAGTAGCACTCTGCTCCATATGCCAGGCCCGCGTAGGTGTAAGCCCTGCGGGGAACAAAACCAGGCACTGTCGCTACAGGCACCCCATCTGTTCCTGAGCTTATACCTAATGAAGGCAGGAGCCTGTCGCCCTGTGCGGTGTACGCTTCTGCCGCCCTGCTCCAGAGGCACAGCCGGCCCTGGGGACCAGCGCAGCCTCCTCGAGGTGGGCAGCCACCTCGTACCGCAGGTGACAGCAGGGAGCAGTGGTCAGATGCCGCCCGGCACGGCCTGCCCGGGCCTGGGGCAGTCCTCGCGAGAGCGAGGTGGGCTTTGTCTCCCAATGTGGGTGTCTGAGCAACAGTCCGGTCTCCAGCCGCACGGACGTGCTTGTGCCATTCCTGCCGGAGCGCAGCTGGGCCTTCGCCCATCTGGTGCCACGGACGTGGCCGCCACACTGCTGGGGGTGACGCTGCCCCTGTCCAGAGCTACCCCTTCAGGTTTTGATCAGGACTGTTTAGAGTGACAGAGAAGAAAAGCCCCTTTTAGAGGTTCTGTTAACTGGCGTTTAAAGTTGAGCATTTTGGATCCAGTCAGGCAATTTTCAAATGCTCAAACCAAAGTGAGGCCACTGCTCGAACAGCAGGCCCAGGGCTCGCTGCTCTCCTGAGATGCCCAAGCCATGGCTTGCTTCCCGCCACTGCGCCGGGTCCAGGAGCGGTCGCTGTGGGCCGCCAATGCCTCCTATGCCACGTGAAACCACCGTCCGGTCCAGGTGGTCTGAGTTGGTGCTTGCATGGAGGTGGCAGCCTGCGGTTGCGGTGCGTGGTCCCTCCGGTCCCCTTTGCAGGGCGAAGCACTCCCTTGGGCCTCTCGTGCCAAAGGCGAGCGCGCGCCATGCCCACGCAGGCTGCGTGAGGGTCCCTCCGGCCAGGCCCACAGCTGACCCCTCTGCTGGCTGCACCGAGCCAGGGCCTGGCTCCGTGTCCTCCAAAAAGTGTCTGATGAGGCTTGACGGTCTGTCCATCTGAGAGGAGAGTACCGTTTCCTTCACCCAAGGGACAGCTCCATCTGGAGCGTCTTTGTGTGGCTGCAGGGAACTGGGCTGCAACAGGGGGGTCTAAGAGCCAGCAAGATGGGGTTAAACTGCAGTTCAGGCACCCCTAAAGCGACAGGCTCCATGTACACTGCATTGCCCTATGACCAAGGGAAGGAAAATTCACAGGAATAGCTCAAAATTGCATTGTTTCTTCTGCTTTCTCTTGTGCTTGGGAGCAATGGGAAGTCTTTTTCATAAATATTTTCATATAGTCCTGCCCCAGCTACTAATGTTCATCCCCAGCCCGCACCCTGCCTTGGCTGACGGGGCAGGCAGAGTGGTGGCAGGAGCTGCACCTGCCTGTTCCCTGATGACCGGCAGCTCTGCAGGCTGCACTGGGAACAGCCCTGCTCCTTAGCCCTGCTCCTTACCATGCACCTGGTTGTGGTGTTCTCTCCTGTTTCCGGGAGTGCCAGTTTCTTCACAGTTTTTTTAATATTTCAGATCAAAGATTTGGGCTAGACGGCAATATCTAACAAATACCTAACAAAGACTATCTAACAAAACAGTGCTTTTTGACCAGGGCAACAGAAAGTATGTTGTAAGTAGCCATGCTATAATAAAGAGAATAGGCAGCAGTGAAACAGTCTACTTTAAGCAAGGTAGCAAAGCTACGCCATGCCTGAAGGTATAAGATAATCACAGTTTTCACAGATGCTATATATTTAATGTATGCATGATTTTCCCGTTTCAGATTCAGTTCCACTTACTATTAGAAAAGAGAAAACTAGCAGTGAAAAAATACCACTCACCTCTCGGCACAAGCTTCCTGACAGTGAGATACTGTCATTTTTCTTAAGTCATAAAACACAGCTCCCTTCAGTGTCCTCTCCCTTGAATCATCGCTGAAGCATCCCATGTAGGTGCCTGTGTGCATGCAAGACCAGAGTTAGGCAACATGCATGGGATGGGGATGGGGGAGAGGGGAAAAAAAATCCAGCTGTGATCCAGCACCATAAGTTGCAAGCAGGGCTGTATTCGATCAAGTCACAACCTGTCTGGGGTCCAGCTTCCTCTGCAAAGCTGTCCAGTGGTACCGAGTCTTTGTAGGTGCTATTGAAGGGGTAAACTCAAATGTCAAATGGAAATGAGCAGAAGGGAAATGAGACTTTTTCCTTACCCGGGTTACTTTAAGCAGGCCTACCTTTGCAGACCCAGAGTCTGCGACCACCCTGGAGCCATGGTTCCCGCAGGCGGCTGCCGCCTGCTTGACTCCCTTTGGTGACAAAGCATGGTGAGTTTCTAAAGTGAAGGAGAAGGTAGTCTTCAAAATGGTATAAACTTAGAGAAATCTTGATAGATTTCTCCCAAGTTTTCTTGCAAATCTCTAGTTGATAATGAGATGGTGCAAGAGAAATATTAAGAAAATGAATTTTCTTGGGTACATAGAGTTATATTAAAGCTATAATGGAAAGATAACTTCAGTCTTAACTAGGCAGCACTGTCTAGCTATCGCATTGAACTCTCTCTTTCTCTCCGATGCAAATGAATCTCTTAAAATGTCTTGCTTTACTTAGCATATGAAAGATAAATATTTCTCTTAGACTGCATCCGATGTTGAGCCTCTTTTCTGTTGTCATGAATAAAAGACTATAAAAATCCAGCCCATTTTTTAATACATGATTGGAAGGATGATGTGGAGTCCCACTGTTATACAGCAGTTGTGTGTATTTAAGTACATTTTGTCATTAAAATACGAAGGAAAAAGGGAAATTTGATTTTAGAATTAGCAGTATTGAGGTGATAACACAGAGAAAGAATATATGATGAAAAATGAAACTAAAAAGCATTGTATTAACAATAAAATAATCCACAAGAAAAAGAAGTTTCAAGCCACTCTAGCAGAGATTTTGGAGCTAAGAATAATCAATCAAACATTTAAATATTACAAACACAACAGTAGATTCAAAGACCTGCACATTGGTAATTTGCAAGCATGCAATTAGAAAAGTCACAAGCTGTGAATATACACCCACAGCACGCTGTTAACGAGCTGGGAGTCACACACCTGCAATAAGGATGTTCTATATCTTACTGGAGACTTTTGATTTGGGTACTTTGATTCAAACCAGTAGCAGCAGAAAACTCAGCGTGTGGAGCCAAAGAGCCTGAGTTGGGAGGCACGGGCAGGCCAGCGAACACAGGCAGCATCCACACTCCTCCCTGCATCCCTCCCACGCTGCTCCCAGCCTGGCAGCAGTATCTCATTCACATTCTCCTATGAACAAGTCATGGAGAGACTCTGCGCTCTTGGAGCGGGACGTCACGTCAGCAATCCAGTCCCTGTCACCTCTGCATCCTGCGCGATGGTGTAACCAGGCCGGGCCGGGGGAAATGGTATGAAACACCCCATCCACTGGAAGCGTTCGTAACAGAAAATTTTCATTTTTTACCTAACAAATTCCTGTTTTCATTTGTTGTACTAGTTGTATTTGCCAGTCTCCCTGGCAGGATAAGATGTGGTCCCTACCCTGAGCCACTTGCAATGTAAGCAGGCAAGATGGCTTTATGTAGAGTAAAAAACCATAAGGACTTGAATTTTCTCACCCAAGGCCACGTGATCCTGGGTGGACACAGAGCAAGGCAAAGCGAGCCAGGAGGTGTTCACAATATGCTGGAGCAGATGCCATCGTTTTTGTCTCAGGTTAAGGGTCTGCCCCAGGAAGCACACTGAGGGCTGGCTTGCAATCCCCGTGTGTGAGCTGGGGCAGAGCGGCCGTGCCGTGTCAGGAAGCATGGGCATTACTAGGATGGCACTGATGAGGAACGCACAAACGCAGCCTCCGCGGTAAGGCAATGTGCTGCTTTACTGAGTGGGAACCACAGGGCAACGCTGAAACTTTAATAAGCATTATAGCCACGGAGGAGTTCATTATATCTTGGAAGGGATCCATAATGAAATAACAAGCCTGTAAGTTTACTAGGAGAAGTGAGGGGCGGGGAGGTAACAGGCTCTACATAGGTGGTTAAATTTTTAATTGATAATTTCCAAAGGCGTTCCAATGCTTGTTAACAATACTGTTACTAATAATGTCACTTCATGTTCAGTCAGATATTCAAATGATGCATATTTGAATTAATGTAATTCAGTGGGATGTAGCAATAAATAGTACTTCTGGCTCCTCTCAGTCAGCAGTTAGAACCTGAGCAAGGCACTAGCTTAATGGCTTATACGGGTGCTAGCCATAACTAACTTCATGGATAATTTTCAAAATTAGTCTTTTTGGTTTTAACTGAAGTTTTTAAAGAACAGGTTCATACTCTGCCTGGTATTAGAGTAGCTCATAAAGACTCACCATGTTTCTCTACTTTTTACCTATTCTTTTGTTCACCGGGGCAGGGAAGAATCACCAAACACAAGGGGGACTAGAGCAGCCCGAGCAGCTACAGTCCATGAAGGGAGAACCAGGCATGCTGTCCTCACACAGTTGGGACTGGGGAAGAGGCAAAGCCAAAGGGCTCGCGGACACTCACCAAGTTCAGCAAGCCAGGTTTACTTCACTGAACCCACCAAAACTATCCATGCTGCCAGAGCACATGCAGCATGGAAGTACTACTCACAGAGCATCTGGAGCAAGGGAATGTAATGTGCCCTATTTTATTGTATTGCTTTCTCTCTTCCCCGGCCCCCTCAAATCTCCCCGTGTGAAACAGCAAGCCTGCCCAGGCAGCACCCTGCCTGAGCCCCTCCTTGTTAAATCGCCAGCGTCTACTGAGCAGCTGAGACCAGGGTGTCTGCTGCTTGCAAAAGAGTGAAAGAGTAGTACTTTGTGCTTATTAAATACTGGCTTTGTGAGGTACAGGTACAAAAATGGTTGCTTGGAGGGCTCGTGTGATTCTTTTCTGCAGCTGTCCACGAAGAGCTTATTAAAGCAGGTGGTGACCAAAGTCAGCAAAAGACGTTGTCTGCTGAAGGTGAAGGTGTGTCCTCCTCCCGCAAGAGCTGGCGGTGTCTGTGTCCAACCTTGCCCAGCAAGGACAGGGATGGGGACAGGGATGGGGACAGGGCCCCTCCCCAAAGCTTTCTGCTCCCCTGCACCAGGCTTCATCACTGGTGCATGGGGTGGAGTAGCTGCAACCTTTTGTTTCATGCTAGTCTAGGGGCTGTCATTAAGCTCTGAGCACGCAGGCTATGTGCTTGGGGCATGTCATGAAATGCAGTGGGGTTCTCTGTGAGACATCTGCGCTTTGCAACCTCTCTGCCACCAAACCCTGCTACCAATGGGATGTTGCAAAGTGCCTGCAGAGCACTCTTGGAAGCTCCAGCTTGGTGCTTCAGGTGACTCTAGCGGTTACAGTTTGCCTGACTCGCGCAGTGTGAGTCACCTCCCATACACCATCACTGTCACTTTCTTGTTTCCATTTCTGACAGTTCACTCAGTAGGAGTCACAAGGTGGCACCCATTTTGTGGGATTTTTGCAGAAGGTGCCCCTTTGGGTAAATTTATTCAACAAGCTAAAGAGCAGTTTAGTAATGTGGTGTCTAGTCATCCAGATCCCATTCTTTTTTTTATTACCAGTGAAACATCTCCAAGAACAACTAGTTCTTCTAAAAGGCAATGGATCAAAGATTGCAAACTCCTAATTTGATGCTGCAGCCTTGAGAGCATGGTCAGTCACCTAGCTTGAATCCTGATGTTTTCTACGTTGGGCTTCTCAAGTGGGCTTGTCTGCTCCCTGGGAATGCTCAGCCTTTGGAGGTGACTGCAGAGTTGGGGCTCCAGCTCTCCACCGCACAGCAAGCGCTCGGCTGTGTAACAGCCCAACACTATGGGCATCTGGCTTTGTACACCTCCCTGGAGCGCGTCATGGGCCCGGTGAGGGGGTGCCATCCCAAACTCACCCGGGATGATGCAGCTTTCTGGGGGGGCTTGTAAGGGTATAAAGCCGTGCACGAAATGTGAACATCTACAGACTCCTGTTTTGCTTCTTTTCTTGCTCTGGAAATAGTTTCTTAAAAGCTTTCCTACCGAACAAACCAAAGCAGTCCATGCATGTATTTATCAGCAGCACTTAGGGCAGCAGAATCAGGCTCACAGTGAAGTGAACTCACATTTCTGTCAAACCTGAATGGCTTTCCATTTGGATTGGAAGGCGTACAGTTTTGTACCCTGTGCTCTGGCCGCTGATGCACTGCACCCGTGCAGCGGCACGAATTCCCCTTGCGTTCCCCTTGGCCTGTTGCAAATTTCCAGCAAACTCGCCAAACACCCAGAGTTTGTCTCTGATTCAGGAGGGTTATGTTGTCCCCATCTTGTCCCCCTAAGGACAGTGTGTTTGCAGAGACAGTCACAGAGGGCAGGTCAGCAACAGTGAATGTATTGCAATAGCAGAATTTAGTACATGCTAGAAAGCGTTAGCAGCAAGGAAGCACTTCTAGGCTTCACGTATTGTGTGGTTTTAGATAGTTAATTTAATAAAACCCACTTTTAAAGTGTTCCCTGTTCTGAGAATGAAAATCAATTAAACAGTGTTCATCTCTGCCTGCTTGAAGAGAAAATAATTTAAATTAGGGAAACATGTTTCACTGTCTGGCCTTCCATTCAGTCAATAAAAATACTTTTTTGGAGGAAGTTACAGCTCAGCATGACCAGGGACATCAGGATCGTACCTTGGCCTGCACATATGCTTAAGAACTGGTTTGAAAGTGGTGATGAGCCAGGAGGAGGGTGTTTCTGCAGGGACACTTTGTGGTGCTTGCCAGTCTCTGCCTGGGACGGTCCTAGGAGGAGGTGCAGTCTATGTGCGTGCCAGAAAATGGGGCAGGGGTACATCCCTTACCTTTGTGTTCAGCAGTGTGCTTCATCCCTTTAAATCCTGCTGTTTGCATGGGCTCCTGATCACTGATGAACCTGTGAAACCACCTTCTTCTCAACTGCCTGAGCTCTGAGTTGCGGGACACGAGCCACCGTGGGCTGTGCCGCTGGTCCAGGGCTGGCTCCTGCAGCGCGTCCATGCCCACCAGCAGCCTGGGACCGGGGCGGGAATTTTGCAGCGTCTTGGGGTCTACGATCCCAACCCCGGCCATCCCGTCCGGCATTGGCAGGGCCTGATTAGCAGAGGTCCCACGCGAACCTTGCTGGATAACCAGGCGGGTCCGCTGTAGCAGCAGGAGGCTGCCAGCCATCAGGTAAGCTGCTGTGAGGAAGAAGAGCAGAAACTGGGTCCGACGGAGAATCTTCTGTAGCCTGAAGAAAGCTTTGGCCATGCCCTTACTGAAACCGGGCCCTTCACGCCTCCCAACGGGCCCGTGAATCTCCGTCTGGCCGGGCGCTGGTTCCTCCCATAAGTTCAGCCCATCACTTCGGTGCCTCCTCCCGATGAAAAGCCTTCTTCCCGGATGGCTGCGGCACAGAGAGCAGCCTGGTGTGGCACTGCCACCGGGCTCAGGCGCCCGGCTGGTCGAGGGGCTCCGCACGCACCCGCGGCGGTGCCATCGTCGTGCTCTGCTGAGCTGCCTAACGGCCGATGCTGAAACCTGAAAGACCAAGGGGGGAAGGTTGGTTCACATCCAAATAGAAAATACCTGTCACCAGGGTGACATTCCCCCACCCACCCCTCACCCCCCCCTTTTTTTTAAGCTGAGCATTTCTCTCATCTGTTGTTTATAATTATGCACTTTAAAAGGTGTAATCCAGTGAGAATGATTGATTAAGCAGAAGTTAGTTTCAGATCTTCAGCCTGACTTGTTTTTTGTTTTTTTTTTCTTTTAACTTGGAATGCACAAGAAATATCTTTATGATAAGGTTAAGAAAGGTTATTTCTGTTGGGATGTTTGGAAAAAAAGTTCTTTATTTTCTTTTGTCAATAGCCGACATCTCCATTCTTTGTCACTGGCTGGAACAGGCAGCCACAGTATAGGCATCTTTTTAGGAAGATATTATCAAATTCCTTCCTCTCAGCTGAACAGTAGCTAAGCTACAAATACACATCAGAAGGAAACAGCAGTGTGGGTGTGTGGGGAAAAAAAAGAAATTGCAACTCACAATAGATAAGATAATAATTATTAATCTCTAGGAAGCATAATAAAGTCAGGCTTTATGCTGGAAGGGTATTTGCAGATTCTGTACTTACACGCAGAGCTGTGTGAGTTGCTGTGCATGTTGCTTTAAAAGAAATCAGAGATCCTGCTATTTTTTTAGTAGATTTCGATTGCCAAATATTGACATGTGGATGTGCATGGATAAAAACTAGGGAATGTTTGAAAAAAATTAATTTCAAGTTTCACCAGATCTCTCTTGACTGCTTCTGCGCTTTGCAGGCTTTAGTTGTGCTGATGTATACCACGATGGGACTGTCTGGGCAAGAAAAGCTCCTTTGTGCTCTAGGGGACCTATAACCTCCCGTAGCAAATAAAAGCTGGCATCTTCCCATAAGTTCCTGTTTTCCCAGTCAATCACTTCTCTGTAGAGCCAGGCAAGTGTTGATAAAAGATGCAGTGCTTTCCAGAAAAGAAAATATTATGGCTTTTGCTTAACTTGCAATTGAGGCACACTCTTGAAATCCACAGTCCTGGCAAGGAAATATCTGTTCACTGTATTTCTTGTTTCAGTATCCGATTTAAAGTTTTGTGGAAATTCACTTATGCCTCTTTCCTAAATAGATGCTACCAATTAAGTCTCCACCCATTCCCTTCTTCATTTAGTTGTGCAACTTCTTTCTGTCTTAAGCTGCAATCAAAAACAAAGCTCTAAAACTTCTTCGCCAAAAATACATTAAAGCTCAGCTGAATCTTTTGCCAGTTGAGCCTAAATTCCTTTTGTGTGACCTTTCGATTGCTAGATGGGGTTGGCACAAGGCTGGAGTCCCTGTCTTCGAACGTTACAAGTAGGGTGGTCTTGAGGACCTGATTTAGGTGCTTTTTTAAAATTCTGTTGTTAAAGCTCATGTATGCTGGTCTCAGTTGTATAGGGCTGAATAATATCCAAAAATATTCTGTGTGTTTATCTCTACACTTTCTCCAAGAACGCGGGAGAGCGAGCAGGTGCAAAGGGCTACAAGTCTGTGGCATGCTATAGTAAACTAGAACCACTTTCTCCACTGTGAAAGTTAACCCACCTCCCTTCTGATCAGCTCCAAAGCCAAAGAAGATGCATTGATTTACACCAGCTAAAGAGCTGACCCTTAAAGTTAAATTATTGAAAATCTCTGATCAACGTTGTGAGTGCTCAAGAATTACAGTAAAAGGGTCAGAAGTACCTAGACAGATGAACAGGAAATTAGCCATAATTAGATACTGCAGCTTGTTACTGTGCTAATTTATCTGAAGAAATACTGTCTATCAGCATAGGTATGATTTGATTCACTAGTTGTTCCTAACATAGGGCTACTGGAAACTTGAGCTATTCCCAAAAGAGTCTGTCTAATCTAAAAGAAAGATTAGGCGTGCGTCTATTAGCCATTTGAGATTCTGACTGGGAAATTACCATGCTCCTTACAGCATACAGTATTTTGAGGTAAGGCTTGGCCAATGGAGGAGGGAGCCGCACGCCTTGGTGGCTGGTGGCTGAGCAGACAGTACACTGTTCAAGTTGTCATCTATAATGCAAAGGGACAGCCCTTCTTAATAAAACGCTGCTGCAAAGCCTCATCGGCGAGACAATAATGGCTGCAATCACATAGGTGTTCAAAAGGTTCAGGATTTGCGCCCCCCCCCCCAGCAGCAAGATGGAGGCTAGATAAATTTATCAGTCTTGCAATCATCTCTGCCCAGCTGTAATTCAGGGTTTCATAGCTCTTCTGGTTTACTCACAAAGTGATCAAGTTACAATATCAAGAAATGCTTTGAGCCAAAGTTCTCAAGTGCATCCAAGTCATTTGCATTGGAAAGGCAGTGCTGCGGCAGCCGGGAGCCTTTAGGCACTGCTAATCAGCAGTGCCGAGTGGCAGCTCTGCTGGGGAAGGACCATTGAAGCCGTGTAGCAGAGGTCGGGCATGTTATTCTAGAAACTGCATCGCTGGCCCAATTTAGTGCTTTTAATGCCACTGTAGGCTTGAGTCTTTCAGCAGATTGCAGTTGAGTTTCTCCATGTTTGCAGTGATGTAAAGTGGAGCAGCTGGAAGCTGCATCATTCCTGTGACGGGAGGATCTGCCACTTGTCTGGGCAGCATGCGGGGATGCCTCCTGGTGCCAGGGGAGACAGGTCTGGCCACCGCCTGCCCAAACAATGCCTGTGTAGGGTGCGATGGCTGCCTCCCACGTTAGCAGGATGAAAAACCTACTATGGATCAGCAGAACTAGGGTAACTGCCCAAGATATCGGACTAATTTAAGTACGCAGCAAGCTCTGCATCCAAACACCAAGAAACATTTGGCATTGCTCCTGTTGCTCTGCCTAGTTTATTTATTTATTTATTTACTAAGGAGAAGCTGCTTCTGGGTCTCAAAAGGCTAACTTTGCCCTTGCCCAGTGGTTCAAAAAGTTTAAATGGTAGAGGCCAATTTTACTGCAGTCAATATGACATAGATAAATTACCTCCAGATGCATTTGCCCTCAGTACAGTTGCCATGACAGTACATTGTAGTAAAAACCAACCAAATAAATAAGCAGACTCTCCGCCCACAGCAACTGCTGCAAATGTGCAACTCAAAAATTAAATGTTGCTTTTTAGTGGGGAAATAGCAGAGTGCTGCTGACATAAAAAAATGTCATTTGATTTTTCTATAAACTGCATATTGCAATATCATCCAAGTATGCCTAAAAGAATTGAAGTGCATCACTTTTGATGATGATATTAAAAAGGAAAGAGTACGGAGGATATGAACTAGTATCTGGTAATAGAAAGCGTATCATTTGTCTTTTTCATACATATTTCACTTAAAATGAATGAAGTGAAATGGAAGAAAAGTACAGTCTTCTGTTCCTATTTATGAGTGCTCACAGCCAAAGGGGTTTTAGGACCATATTAATTGAGAGTTGAGTTAGTCAGTAAAATCATAAAATGATGATTGAAAGGACTTTCAGATGGGCAGTGAGAACTGTTAAACAGCAGAGAAGACCTCCAGGTGAGGAGAACAGTGAAAGGGTTAACACTACAACAAAAAAAGGAAAATAATTAGCACTGGCAAGGATCAGCTTTGGAGAAGGAGAGTGGTAGTACAGAAGATCTGCTGGGTGCTGTGCCTTCAGCAAGGAAAGGATCCCTTGCACCACTAAAAAGGTGGTGCATCTGATGGCTGTGTGTTTAAAAAAATGGATAATTATCTGCTTAGCGAGGGCAAGAATTGGATAGGGTTTGGAAAAGCATTGGGTGATCTTATTTTATAAAGTATGAATTTATTCACTTTACTAGTGACAGGTGAATTTTTAACTGTTCAGAAGTCAGATAACCATTCAGTTGTTTGAACAGCATTTTTAGCTGTTTGTGCCTGAATTTTTTTGTTTGGAAATGTCATTGGAAAAAATAGTTGGAGATTTTTTTCTGTAAGACCTCTATATGTACCAGCAGGATTGGATGCAGGGCTGAAAAATGCATCCTACCTGAAATCCCAGAATCAAAATATGAATCTGTTCCGATCTGTTTCCTAAACTAGGCGATGCTGCGATTCTTCTCACTGTCTCTGGGAAAGCCAACATCTTAAAAGAAAGATCCCTCTAAATCCGGCATGACTTGATCACCACTGGATTTGCTGGCTGGTAGCCAAGTTTTCACATGGCCGTCCCAGTGCTGGGGAATCCTGAGCACTGTTGCAGGTGGTTTATTTGTTTATTCAGGTGCTGTCAGGCTTCAGCGTGTGTGGTGCTGGGTGCCAGCTGTAAGAGGTGCTCTCCCAAAGGTTTTGCATGGGTCTGCAATGCTTGGACAAGGCATGGTCCTACCAGCACCCAGAAAAAAGCTGCTTTTCTCTTCTGCAACTTTCCTGCAGGCCACATTGCTCAGAGCCTGCTCCTGTGGGGTCTTGCCATTGCCCAGAAGAGCAGGGTGGCAGAGGCAGCAATCCTTGAGGGGACTTTAGTGGTATCCTCTGAAATGAGCTCTGGCAGCCACGTAGCACCCAGCTCCTCTGAACGTGTCCGTCAGCAGGCAGCTGGCCATTTCCAAGGGGATGTGAGCCCCCTGGTTGAACTCGCTGCAGATGCTAGGAACAGCCACTGTGCCTGGTAGAGGATAATGTATCTTTGTAGAGCTCTGTCAATATTTCATAAAAACGATGTGGTTAACAGGTAGGGGAACACCTGCAGCACTGACATGACTGTAGGGGGCTTTTTTTGGAAGGAGGCATAGAAGGGAGTTGTCCACATGTGCTACTCATTTCAGACTACTCTGGGAATGTACCCCTCCCTTGGTGTCTTTGCAACGCTGAGAGGTTATGCACAGCATTGAGAAATGCCAGAGCACAGACTGTGAACTCAGCACGTTGCGTCTCAGAGTGCACTGAAGGGACTAAGCACCAGACCCGAGGCATTTCCAATTTTAAGTGCTGGTTTTCCTTTAATCCTTATGTTTCTTTCACTACATATATAATACCAGATTTGTAACTGCCATTAAAAAGTTGCTATAGAAAAAGCGGGTCAGTACCTTGCTTCCAAGATGATCTCGCGACGTTTGACAGAAGATGTCACACTAGGCAGCTGCATTAACTTATTTGTGAAGAGAAATAGAAGAAAAATTGTAAAGTTCTTGGCAATTCTAGTCTCAGCCAAAGGAGTAGTTACAGAATTTTTAAGGGAAGACTGAATATTTTCAGTGATGCTATGAAAGCCAGCAAAGGCTGAAGACACTAAAGAACAGCCCCAGACTTGCAGGAGAAGAGTTGCTCAGTGCAGAAACTTAGGTCAATACTGCATTGACGGCTGCAGCTCATCAATAGTTGGTCTTGTCTAAAGACCAGCAGGGTTTTGCAAATTCAGAGTTCTTGGCACGGAAGCAAGACTATGTTTTCTATTGTAAACTGAAGGGAATTGGACTCATGAACACTATTTTTAGAAAAATCTATCCCTCTTCCACATTTCTCCTTTCTTTTGTCAGCTTTCTTTGAGGACAAATACAGTCAGTGAGGACCTAGCTGAAGGATTCTGGCTCGCAGCCTTTCTTTTGGATACACACTGCCATTTTCTTGAGGCTGTTTGGAAAGTAAAGTCAAGGCCAACATCATATTGCATGAACGCACATAGGAAGAAAAACTCTTGAGAAGCTGCAAATTTGATGTTGGGATCCTGTCAAGTATTTGCAGTTCCCTTTATTCTGGTAGCAAAAAGCAGCCTGAGTAATCCCAAGTATCTGCCAGTGTCAGTCCCGAGATGGCTGACAGCAAGTTCTTGCAGCTGTACTTTCATATGTGGCCAGAGCTGTCTCCCGAGTTTTGAGAAAGGGGCTAAAAGAGATGACGAAGGTGAGCTGTCTTGAGCTCTCCCGTCATACCTCGAGTGGAATCATCAGAGCAATTCCACATTATCCCAGCTTCCAAATCATGGGAAAAGAGAAGAATGAAACCATGGATCACAGTTGTGTGGAAAGCAGCACATGCTAAAAGTAAAGCTTAGAAGACACATCCTGGTAGTCTACTGTTTTAAGCCAAAATCCCCTCAGATCAAGATAGAGGTTGATGCTGATGGATTTTGGCTCAGGTCTATCGTTACTTTTTCTCACTCCTTAAGAAAGTGTCACGTGGAATTGTCTCACTAACTTAACAATGTAATTTAGGAATTCATGCAAAGGAAAGAAAAAGAAGTGATTTTGTAATTCCATCACCTTTCCTAGGATACTCTTTCACCAAAAAGAGAGGAAATTTTCGATGAAGAGTTACTATAATATTCATTTTCATCACCAGCTTAAACGTGTACTTTTCTGTGAGCTAAGGTCTATGGTATGTAACCTGATCATCGACCTTTCTGGCAGTTACAATGCAATGCTCAAACTAGACCCATCTAGAATCCAACAACCTGGCCTTCCCAGAGCATTTGGCTTCAGATGGAGAGGCAGAAACACCCTCCAACTCTGGCCCTGGGCAGGCATTCCCCCCCGCGCTCCTCCGATAATCCTGCAGATGAGACTTTTATTGCAGGCTGTGGAGCAGCCGCAGCCACCGTCTCAGCAGTGTGCGAGCTGTCCTGCACGGGCAGGGCCAGGAGACAGCCCTGGTGCAGCTCAAGCCTCCCACAACGATGTGCCACACGGCTCCAGCAGCCGCTGCAGCTCACGCCGGTTCTGTTGTTCTCCAGTTTTCTCACCCCTGCCCTTCCTGCAAGGCCAGTGGAAACTCTGTTCCGAGGCAGGATGTCTAGCTCAGGCACACGTGGCTGAGGACGGGTTAGTGCCCGTGCTTTGCTCGTGCACATCCCGCATCACCCTCCACATGAAACATGCCACGTCGTTCAGTTCTGCTGCTGCAGAACTTGCTGAGGGTTTGTATTTAAATAGAATAAAAGGATTTCTTCCCCATCTCTTCCCAACTTACCTCCAATTGTTTGAGGTAGAGAACAATTTGGCTTTTAAATATTTCTAGAAATTAACTCTTCCATGCCTTTCCCATCAAAATGAAGCTTATCATCTAGGGATTTTCAGTAATGAGGTGAACAATGAGACGTAAGTGAAGGGACCTTCAGCCTGCCCTGACCACTGAAGCTCCGATGTGTCATGCCAGCTGCTCTATCAAAGAGCTGGCCTTACTACTTGGGCTTTCAGAAGCAATGAGCACTTCTTCCAACTTAAAAAGTTTTACTTGCTGGAGCATGGACCTGTGCTGACTATGCACGTGCCCCCTTGTGAGCAGCTCTTTCCTGACACAATGCTGCTTTGAGTGTTACTTCAAGAACAACATAAGGTCTGGCAACAAACTAGAAATGAGGTAGAAGCGCCACAATTTCTCCACGTGCTGTAGCGGCAAACATTGCAGCCTGAGAGGGCTTTCTAGCAAGTTTACCATTGCTCGCTTCAAGTGCTCTTGCTACAAGATGTAATCAGATTGCAAAGTTATTTTTGATGCTGATACCATGTTAAAACTGTTAAATAATGATAAACTGTGATAAATAAAGCAGAAAAAGATCTTTATGCAGAGATAGCAGAAAGATGGAGAAAAAGATGGAGAAAAACTCTATAGTCCATAAACTAGTCAAATCAAGTTGAAAATACACATGTTAAAAATATACATGATATCCACTGTATACAATATGGGAGGTGTTTTACAGCTGACAGATAATTTGGCTTTGGAAGTGAAAGGCAATGTCACAGAACAGAGCTGCAGCCTGAGGCTGGAGAGTCAGCACTAACTTGTGCAAATTTGGTCACAAATTTTGTCTCTTTCACTAGATACTCTGCTTTTTTGAGACTAATTTTCTAGCATAGGTAGGTATAAATCTAGGCTATAATTCTGTTGGTGAACGCAGTAGCCTAGCCTATGGTGAGGGATGCAGAAGAGCCTGCAGGAGGCAGCTGGTCCCGGAAGGCGTGTTGTGAGACAGAGCTGACTTGGAAAGTGTTCCAGTGACAGCTTGTAACAGAAAGCACACCATGGCGATACGGTATTTCTTCCATTAATCCAATACGTTTTACCTAGCTCAGTGATAAAGTAGTAATCAGTAGGACTGGTTCCATGCCAGTATGGAAAAGGTGCAGACATACACATACCTACATTTTGTATGTATACATGCACACACATACATATGTATGTGTGTATGCATTCTGTACGTAGAGGGATGTGTACTCAAAAGATAACATACGATCTGCTACCTTCACTGGTAAACTGAAATCTATCAGCAAACTGTGTTCTTGAACCTAGAAAGTATTGTGATCAATGATAAACCATTCATGCATAATGTACATCCCTTTGATATTAAGAACTCAAGCACCCAGCAAATGATGCTTTATCTGCAATTTCCAAAAAAACCAATATGGTTCTGTGGCTATAGGCTGAAGTTTTGCAAGAGATTGTTGTAAAAAATGTACCATATATTGGTTTTTTTGCCTCAGCCCACAGTAGCTAGAGATGAGATCTTTCCCTGTGTGCAGGGAAATCTACTGGAATTAAAATAACATGCAGATTTGTAACTAAATCTTGGGTATTTAAAAAGTGTCTTTCACAAACCCCTCAACATCCAAATTTCCACAACATCCACCTATTAAAATTGTTAGAGTCTATTTATTTAGCACACCGATGCTTCAGAAACTGTTTAGAGAAAGCGAGCGTTCTAGCCTGCCTCACCAGGCTATGTGACACAAACACACACTCGCATTATCCGTGCCTACTTTTCAAGTATGTTTTGCGGATGCTCAGAGAAGGGCATCTCGAGAGCAAACTGCAATCTTTGTAAATAATGCAGCTAAGCCTCGTGTACTTAGATGCCACGGATAAATTTAATAAATCAAACAGCCATTCAGACTGCAATGAATTTTAATACCTCAGCCTCTGCAAAAAGTTGTCTGGTTATTACTTGTGTCAAGGCCAGCTGACAAACAGCTTGGAGAAGCAGATAATGCAACTGTATACAGAAAAGAAGAAAAAACTCACCTTTCTTTTATGGTCGAGGAACTCGTGTTGTAGCCAGGCAAAGTCCTAGACAATCCAGGGGAATACTATAAAAAGCTGTAATGCATATCTGGAAAGCTGATAAATCCTGCTCCCTCTGCCCTTCCCCACTAATCCTTCTCCTGCCTCCCGCCTCCAGCACGCAGAGCTGTAATCCTCCCGGGCACCCCTCCGCGCTCTGCCCGGGTCTGCGCGGCGCTCCACTCCCTCCAGCTGTTTATCTCAGTAAGTAATCCAGCTGCCACGCAGCCCGCACACGCTCCCTGCTCCCCGCCGCCCGGCGCGGTCCCTTGCCGGGGTCCCTGCGGCTCACCGGGCCGGGGCACCGGGGTCCTGCGCCGTGCAGGGGCTGGCGGGAGAGAAACGCTCCATGGTCTCCTGCGCCGGCAGGCAGGATTGAAGCAGCCTCAGCGCTGCACTGCCAAAATCCTCAGCCACAGGCGGTACACTCGTGTTTCATAACGCTCCCCTGTTCGGGGAAGCAGAGCCTCTCCTTTACGTCTGCTTCACGGAAGAGCTCTGCAGCCTTCCGCAGCTACAGACGTTTCCAGACCTACCCATACGCTCTGTCTGTCTATGGATTTGTCGAAACGCACGGTCGGCTGCATAGGCAGATATCGAAGTGGCGGCGGCAGCAGTGCGAAGACCTAGTGCGATCAGCTGAACGGATGCTCCTGTGTTTGTTTCTCGGTGCCTCTTCCCACTAGGGGCAGATCCCTCTGGAGCCGCTCCTCTGGAGACCCAGACCCCTTCCCAACGGGTCCAGAGGGTCCCGGGAAAGCGAGTCCCCAGCAGCCTCCCAGCACCAGCTCGGAGATTTCAGGCAGCAAATTGTTATTCTGGGCACAGGTGGATAGGAGTAAATTATTTATAAATGTGAGAGCTGAAAGGCAGTTTGCTTGGTGTCCTTAGGACTGCCTGCTCTGCTCTGCTGTCTTCGCACACGGACTCCTTTCTGCTACTGGTTCACATGGAGATTGATCAACTTATAATTATGCTTAAAGCATCTGCATTTAAATGGGAGTAGGCTGCACACTTGTAACAACTGCATGTGGTTTTGGAGCACCCCATAGTCTTTGCATATTTAAATGAAACCTGTGGAGATTTGTCTCTTGGAGCCAAAATCGGATGCAGTTTGGGGGACCCTTGTTTACCTCCTGTGCTGAGGAGTGTGGGTCAGTAATGTCAGAGCGAACACCTGCCTGGCTGTGGGAAAGCAGCACTCAGGGGTTTTCCTGGACCCGAGAGGAAGGAGAGAATTCAGATGCCACGTGGGGACTGATCCTCTTTCCCTTCTCTGTGCTGCACAGTACTTCACGCTCTGACCAGCCCCGTGGGTTTCAGTGATGCTGCTTGCGTGGATCTGTCTCTGTACGGCACGTCCCGTGAGTGGGATCTGAACCTGCCAACACGATGCTAAAGCTACTTAAATTACACTTAACTTTTCCATCTCCGCACAGTTTAGAAGAGGGACCTGGCTGGTTGTTTCAGATCTCTGCAGACATGCTAGGTAATTTCAAAATCCTCTAGTTGGGAAGCAGACCTGGATTAGAAATGCACCCAAAGATGGGAGCTATAGACTACAAAGACGGGATGTATAGACTACAAAGGCGGGAGCCATAGACTAATCTCGCTAGTTTACCACCTTGCAAAAAGTGGCACAGTGCTGCTGGAAAAGTTCAATCTTCAGTTGGTGCCAGCATCAAGGGATGAATTTTACCACCTCTGTGTTTGCGTTGCTTTAGTTAGATGTGTGTTTCTTGTCTTAGACCTACCTAAGCAAACTGTACTGTGCCGGGCTGCTGGAGTTTGTTGGTTTACTTTTTCCTTCCTTTTTTGAAGGACGTTTTGCCATCTTGTGTTTTGCTTTAAAAACAAACAAATGCAGGAACTTCTGTTTCTGGCTGCAGAACATGGGAAATAATTTGCAGTCATGGCAGACCAAAAAGAAGGACTTTGCGTTTCTGCTCACTGCCTTTCAGGGGCCAGATCCTTGTCCCCGCCCAGATCCTCTTTGCAAGCAGCTTTGGCCGGGTGGCGGTCAGGAATCCTCGGCCGGGCGGCGGGCAGAGCCGCCTCGCCTCGCCAGCGAGCCCGTGCGGGTGCTGTGCAGCGGGAGAAGAGCCCAGGCTGCTGCCGTCGGCACCCAGCACCCGGCCATGCCTCTGCAAACGGGGACCGCAGCGCTTTGTGCCTGGCCCCTTGGCGTGTGGCGTTGCCAGTCCTCTGTGCTTTCCCAAGGGGTGAGGGGAGCGGGTGAGGCGGGCACTGGCGCCCGGGGGGGACGGCTGCGACGTGGGGGGGTCTCCTTCCAGCTCTGCGCCCGAGGTCCCAGTGACCATGGGCAAGCTGTGCACCTCTAGCACCATGTGCCTCGTCTGCTTTTCGCGTCCCTTGCCGCGTCCAGCTATGCGCCGCAGTGCTGTGAGCGTGTACTTTGGGGCTTGTGATAGAATTTAAAAATACAAAATCATAATGGCAACTGTAAATCCATTTAGCCACAAGATATGCCTGTCTTTACCTATGAGAAAAAAATTGCAGTTGCTCGCAGAAGATCTTTCTATGAACGATTTTGCAATAGTTGCAAATAGTTTCCATATACAGAAATCCAGGAAGGGAAACACAGAGTTTCAAGCTGTTACAGCATTCACGTAATTCTGATGATCCTTCAGAGTTGGTAAGACGTGAAAATGAACAGCTAAAATGCTTTTGCTTTTAACAAATATTTCCGGGGACCTACTATATTGATAGGGCTGCAATTGTACAGCGATTTTGTGAATTTTGATTAAGGAATAACCCCGAGACTTCGCAATGCAAGGTTCAAATTTTAAAATACTAATGTCTGGAGATGTGTTCTCACCCCGGGAAGTTGTGCATCTGTTAGATTGCAACCCATCCAACTGTTATGTGTGCGTACAGCTTTAAGGCTGCAAAAGTCTGAAATTAATTTAATTTTACTGAAATTGAATTAATCAGATGTTTAATGACATTTTTAAATGTTATGCTGGGTTGGGGCCTAAATCAATAGAATTACAGGAATCTGCCCAGGTGAAGCAGTGGCAGGAAAGGAAGTTCAGCATTATCGGCAAGAAAAACGGTGCTGAAAGCGTACCAAACTCCCGATCGGCACTACGGCGTAGCTGTCAGCAGCGCGGCACGTCCACCCGTGGCGTTGCATTGTTCGGGGCTGCAGCCATGAAGGCAAAGCTCCCCTCCCCAGTGCCTGCGGCAGCAAAGGAGCCCTTTCCCTGAGGTACCAGCTATGAACTGAGCGGGTGGCTGAGCTCTGCCAGCGCTGACCTGGTGCCGGCGGGAGCCGAGGCTGTGCGGGACGGCTTCCCCCAGCAGGCGCGCTGGCGGTGCGGGCAGCGCAGGTCTCAAGGTGCGTGCGGGCAGGAATGGCCACTTGGGACCTTTGCTGCAAGAGTGAGCGCCAGCTCGGGTCTGCGACCGTCTGGCACGCTTCCAAAGGCGTTGGCGAGACCTGCTTGGTGTGAAGAGCGTATCTCAGGGCCACGCCATCGCTTTGACTTACGATCCGTTTTCACACATTTGACCTGAAAACAACCACTATCGTTTGGGGGTCTTGCAGCTGCTCTGCCTTGATTTTTGAATTCAGGCAAAGCCCAGACAAACTGCCAGGCTTTCTAAAACACCAGCCCCGCCACACTGAGCCCTCTTTAATGCCGGCTTGTTGCCAGGATTTGGCGTACAAAATACCGCATGGGGACTTGCAAGACTCGCTGCAGCCACGGGCAAGACCCCCGTTGCCACGAGGTGACCCGACCGAGGAGGTTAAGGGCTGCAAGCAGCAGTGTCATGTCACTGTTCAGGACTCGAACCAGCACCATTTTGGGGGGATCAGCAAGGGAAATAAAGGAAGGGTAGGGTTGTATCCTCAGGGGAGATGGCAACACTCCTTTCTCCTGAAATTATTGCAGCGGAGTATCTTGGGGTGGGGGTAGGAGGTGCTCTGTGTCCCCTGCTGATGCTGCATCACAATGTACATAGCAATTGTGGGAGCGTGCCATCGGGGGGCACGGCTGCCCTGGCCCCTCGGAGCGGGCACGGGCAGCAGCAGCACATGCAGTGCTCTGCTCCACTCGGGCAGAGTGCCCTGCGTGGCTGGGCATCTAGAGTTTTTCTGTACACAAAGTTTCATTGGTTTAATTTAACTTAGTTAAAGCAGGCAAAAGGCAGTTATAAAGCTTGCTTTATTATTTCAGTTTAGCTTGGCTAGTGAGACTAGGTAAGATGTCGGTAAACCCTTTGGGCTGGGTGATGTTAGTAATCACGGGGCGCCGTGAAATCTCAGTTCTGTGAAGATGGGAATTGTAACGTAGTTTCAGTAAACAGAACAAGGCATTCATAAATTGAAGTAACATTGTCCACATAACATTTGCAAAGGCTTAATTAAGCCAGCTGAATTAAATCGATGCATATTTTTAGCCAGCCACCAGATCAGATGCTGTAGTAAAGTGCTTTCCTGTCACCATACTCGGCACTGGTAAGACCTGCATCACATTGGACAGTCTCTTTTTTTTTTTAAGAAAAAAAGAGGTTTTGTTCTGTGCTTAGAAAATTAACAAATCTCTAGTAGTACTATCTGGCAACTGACATTAAGTTTGCTCTCTTCTTACCCAAGAGTAACAAATAGGAATTAAATCCACGGTAGCTTTGGGGAGGCCATTTTAGCAAGTATGCTTTGCATCTTGTACAAAATACCTATTGAATCTGCAAGGTCTCCTCTACCCTTTGGTGTGCTGGTACTTCATTTTTTCTGTGCATTGCAATTATCTTTCATTCCACAGTGCTCATGTCAGCTCTGTTTTGTTAGTAATATGCTATTACATGGAAAAAATAATAATCAATAGAGTGTTCCAGTAGAGAAAACAGGAGGCCAAACTCCGCTTTTTCTGTGCCTTGGTGTAAGTCTGAAGTGATTCCCATGAAGGCTGTGGGAACCACTCCAGATCTGCACCTCTGTAAATGAGAGCAGGACCCTGCCTGGTGAACCTGGGAACGTGGAGGTGGATGACAAAAACCATGACGCTGTTAAAAAAAAAACCTAATCAGAAGGTTAAATGTAATGAAAGCTTCTGTCAAATGCCGCATTTTTCGGTAAATGGAAAGGCAGCTGAGATAATCGAGCTCTATATGGAAACTGTGATGTGAAAACTAGGGGTGGTTGTAGGAATCTGAAGGTCGTTTGCAAATGCTCATCAACAGCACTTTCGTTTTTCTAATCCAAGAATATGCAGGATGCCAATTCACCAACATCTGGATTTCAATTAAACCCTAAGAGGCAGTACTGGTTTTAGAATCTTATCCTGCCTGCGCATCTAGCCTAATACTTTACTTCGCATGGCGTCAATAAAAAGTAAGCAAGGACTTTCTAGGACTGGGAATAGAGCTCTGACCAGAGAAAAATAACTGTAGAAACCCTCTGAACCAGGAAAAGCATTTGAGTTTTGACGAGGTGCCTGACTGAGGGGGGCCATTTCTGCTGTTGGTTATGCCAGATTCTACTCTCAAAACATGGATGAAAAAGAGAAACATAGCATTTTGTCTAAGACAGTGGCCACTGACTTGAGGGACCTGTGCTCAGTTCCTAACTTTGCCACACACTCACCCTGTGATCTTAAGATATGGCGGGGGTCTAAAAGCGTTGACAGGGAGACTTCTGGTGCCTTTTACAGATTTCAAAGAGAGGTGGAAGCCTAAATACCCTTCACAGTCCTGGCCATAATCTCTCCACTCCCTAATTTCCCGTCTGGTTAATAATACTATTTTTTCTCCCATTCCCTGGGGAATTCTTCCGTCCCTCACAAGGAGCAGAGGTTGATCTTGTGATGCGCACTCTGCCTCAAAGCTGTGAGATGGTCACCTCTGTTTAATCCAGCCTGACCGGAGGGGGTGTTGTTCCCAGTTGTGGTTTACACGCCTTAAAGAAAAATATGTGTTCAGTTTTTGAAGTGCTAACACAGTCTTGAGTATGGCAAAGCAAAGTCATCACTCTAAAGGGTGAGCACGGAAAAGCTTTAAGGTGATTGTGAATAATGGGCCGTCAGCATCCATCTGCATTAGCTCTTCTGCCACCACCTTCTGCTCCCTCAAATGGGACTGCTGAGAATACCTGCTGTTCGGACGGGCAAGTTAAAAATATGATGCGCTGTGTGGGAAGAGGTGTGAGTGGTGTTGATTATGAAGAATGATGTGTGAGATTGTTTCACGTTTTCAGACGCAGACCTACAGGACATTGTTCTTGTTTTACACTATTTTCTCATCTGTGTCATCCCATTGTCTACAGAGAAGTTGTACCTTGAGAAGACCCATGTAAGTGCGTGCTGCAGCTCCTATAAAATTAAGAGAGAAATGGATCAGATTGTAAATTCAAAGGATGATCTGATGTTTTATATGGCAAAAGTAGTGTAAGAATGAGTAAAGAAAAGGAAAACTAGGTACAAAGCTGAGCAGGATGCAGACATGGAAAAATGATATCTAATAACACTAAGAGAAAAGGAGAAAAACTAGGAAAATAAAGCATGTGTGCATTATAGTCATGTTGTAAAATCAATCATTTGATGGAATGAGTGGCAGCTGGAGGCACTCTGCATCTGAGTAAAATCCTAAGCACTTTCTTTCCGTGCTTGATGGTACTGCTTGGTTGTTGCACAAAATACAGCACAGAAACTGCTAAATGAGTGGCATTACTTTTAGAATCCTGTTGTGGGAGCAGTTCTTGTGCTAAATGACTCAAACTTTCAGTCACTTCAGAACACAGGCTCAATTGTAAAAGTAAGGATCAGTTCAGGGAAGTGACAGTTTTTGCTAGTGTGGTTTCAAGAAGAAACGTCTAAAAGACTGGTTTCATAAATGAATGTAATGTAGCAAATAGTTTTCTTGTCTTTTTTATTTAATAATCCTAAATACTTAGGGATTAGGCATTCCATGCAATGCCTACCGACAATTTTCAGTTATTTCATGAAACGGCTGAGCAAAACAGCTGTTTAGTGCAGCGGTTGACAATGTCATTCTTTTCTCAGAATGACTGGTCTCGTAACATAAATGCCATATTACGCATAACGTAGGGGAAACTATCAGCTCTAATACAATTATTGGCAAAACTCCCAATGATTTCGGAACACCCAGTATGTCAAATGCCATGCACAGAGCATTTGTTGAAGATTGTGCAGATCAGGTAAAAATCTTACATTCCTAAGACATCTCTCAGAATTTGCTTTAGCTGTGAAAATCAAGGCAGATGCTAAAATGGTGCTAATCTGTATAGCAATACTGTGTGCTTTCTAACAAGTGATGCTGTAGCACAGGGTGTTAACGCTGTTGCATCTGATTCAGATAATTGTGGAGTGTGGTTCAAAATGGTGGGAAGAGGTGCTGGAAGGTGCAGCACAAATCACCCCATCTGGGTCTGGAGCCTCCAGCTCGAGTTTCCTCTTTCCTACTCTTCATTGCTGCTAAGGTAGGACGTAGTTTTGGAAGCAGCTGATACCACTTTGTACTTTTTGAGGGTCTGAGAGGACAGATGCTGTTCCAAAAAAGTGCTTGAAGAAACAAGCCTTAAAAGATAAATGAACAAGAAGGATAACATAGATGAGGGTCTTGAACACATTCCTAGTGTCTAAGTGGAGGTGAAATAATAGTCAAAAATGTAAGAGATGTGGTAAAGGAAAGTCAGATGGTTTCCAAACTCAGGAGGGATTTGCAAGATGAAGGTAAACTTTCAGCATAAATAAGGATGGCTGTAACTATAGCTGTTCCTGTTGCTCAACTTCCAGTTTATTAAAGACTGAAGTATGCTGTGAAAAAGGAAGAGGTAAATAGGATGAGTTTTGGTCAGGATGTTGCTGGCCTAAAGGTTGTTAAGATTTTGTTTCTCACCTTTAACATAGCATCACATAAAATGGTGAGAGGAAGCTTCAAAATAAAAAGTTGCAGTGCTTCTTTGCACTGTGTGTAATTAAGCTTTGCAGCTCCATGCTGCTTCAGTAATCATCACCTAGCACTAGCACAGAAATGTGGGACTGGTTTGATTCAGCCGAAAATGGAAAAGGTTTGCGGAAAACAGCTCCTGTGTGCACATTTTGGGAACAGGCTTGCTTGGAAGTGAGTGGGAGTGGCGGGAGTTCTAGCAAACTGGTGGGAGACGGGTACTGTGTAGCAGTTGTGCAGGGTTTTTTTTTTCCCATTTCAAACATTGCAAACTTGTTGATGTTCCCTTACTTCAGGCATACATTATGTTGTGTTATGGTTTTTGTCATGTTCCATTTACACTCTTATAAGTTCCACAGTTATTTAAATATTTTTTGAAGAAGTGCCAACTACACAGATGGCAATTGCACATACTGCTGCACAAGAAAGTTTTGGCGGTATGGTTAGCATCCCTGGGAAAAGAAATGCAACTGGTGGAACAAAAATCTGATGACGACACAGCTTTTCTATACTGTTGACGAGGAACAAGACAGCTAGGTGTTGTCAGTGGACAGGATAGGATTCAAGGGAATCGGCTGCAGGCACTGAGCAGAGTAGATAGGAATGTGAATATGAGTTCTGGTGTAGAACTTATTGTTAGTTTTGCAATAAAAATCAACATTTTGCTGATTTCTGCTGGTCTTTGTGCTTGCAACTTCATGCAAAAGCAACTAAATTGAGGGTATCATTTGACCTGACTGTTAAGAGATGATGGCGATGCAAAGGAATTGTTTCTAAGTGGCTGCTAAAGGTAATTTGCTAAAAGCACCACTCAAAGAGTCAGACCCAAAGAATGTTGTAGCGCTTCTGGTCAGTAGTGTATTGAACATATTGCAATATGTGCTCAGAAACAGTTTTATATACCTGTAATCTTTGAGGTGATTTGATTATGATTTGGGGAGTAACAACCTTAGTCGTAAGAGATGATCTCTGGTATAGCACGACCACAGGATGCAGCTATGATGCAAGTTACTGGGCACTTAATGGTCTGTATTCTGTAGGAAGCCAAGACTAAATGGTCTTCATTCTTTTTGGCCTCCAACTCTGTTCAGCACTTCTGGTCTCATCTCCTATAGTCCTCTCTGTTCTGCCCACGTGTTTCTCTTGGTCCATGATGTCCACCTTCCTTTGTCTCAGTAGAAGTACTTTAACCTACTGGGGTGGCCGTGTGTCGAGGGAGCTGGGGGTGCAGATGAACTGCAACCCCCCGCCTTTGTTCTGCAGTGTCTCTCCACCAGGGCCAGCAGCGCCGGCCGTGCCCGAGCCCAGCAGGACCCACCGCTGCTCCGCCGTGCATGTCTGGGCCCTGGCCACGCCGTGTCTCCGCACTTGGCCCAGTGGTCCCGCCATGGCCCGGGGAACAGAGCCAGGGAGCCGTGGCAAAACGCAGAGCGTCCTGGTCTTGAGTGCGTAAACACTAAGGTTTGTGAAGGTACACAGACTAGAAGAAAACAGCATGTTTGCAATTGTGCTGTGTGAAGTGGAGCGCTTCCTGCTATTCAAGTGCCTTCAAATGTAACTTGAATGTATATTCCTTCCTGGTATTGTGTGTCTAACTGTGGGATCCCTTTGTACTGAGCTCGAGGGAGATGGACAGTCTTGGCCAAATTGGTTTACTATCTTTGTCCTTCCTATTTGAGTATTTTTCAGCCTCAGAAAACACATTTAGCTTAAAGTACTGGTAGTTTGCCGAGTGGTGCCTTTTGATGTTCTTGACTGGTATTATCTTTTAAATGTAGCTGTTTGTTGAGGAGAAGAAAGGCCAGTGTACCTGCAGTTTCACCAGCATCTTGCGTCACTGCTGTCGTTGTTAGGTATGCAGTGGGTTGTGCACCACACCAAGCTCTTGAGGTGTTGTCTCCCCTCCTCCCATTAAGAGCCAGAGCTGGATTTCAAGGGGTGCTTTATTGGAGCTGCTCAGCTAGACCGTGTGAAGGAGTAATATGGATGATAAGACCTTACGCTGCAGTAATCACAAAGCGACACCAGCTAAAGTCTTCAATCAAGTAAGTCTGCTTTTGTTTTCTGCTTGAAGGCTTGTCTTTTGACAAGTGCAAGTGGTGTCTTGTTCTTTATTTTTAGTGGGCCATAATAAACATGAGTAGATAGAAAGTCACCTGAGCCATAAACATTTGAATGTCTCCAATGTCTGCCCATTTCATAAAATAGCAGCACCAGCACCTCTCAGAAACCTTCGTAGCCAGCCTCCCTTTCAGATTCTGTAGAGAAAAGTGAGGTTGTTAGAGCATTAGATCAGGGGATTTGTCCCATGCTGGCTCA
This sequence comes from Pandion haliaetus, assembly GCA_013401275.1. NCBI lineage: Eukaryota > Metazoa > Chordata > Aves > Accipitriformes > Pandionidae > Pandion > Pandion haliaetus. The sequence continues at coordinate 273,069 of VYZV01039339.1, read as the reverse complement.
ATCATTCATTATCAGGAACGGACAGCAGCGATTAGCGAGCCCTGAACACCCAGCACAACAAACATCACCCTCATTCGGAGTTTAAATGAGGGTCGGGATACCGTACAGTGCTCTTTGCAAGCTGGCCTTGCAGTTAACAGTCACCACCTTTTCCCAGCTTCCAAAGGAGAAATAGTTGAGTCATGGCAATTAGTCCGATGTCTTCAGTGCTCATGAATGAGGTTATTGTCTGGCAGCACTATCGAGTTGGCCAATTAGGTTTTCTATAGCAAAAGCTGCCCCCTCCCTCCATTTTTAAGTGCATCACAAACAATAAACGTGGCAAACTGTCGAGGTGAATCCAAAGAGTCAGGGATCACGAAGGAAGGACAAGGGCAACATCACAGAGAAATGTAGGAAGACAAATGATAGAGAAATAGTGAACTGGAGGTGCTAAGTTCATTTCCCTTGTAACATTGGAACAAGCAGGTGTTCAGCAATGCTCAGAGTTTCAAGACAAACTGTTTTCACAGTTGCCTGGTGGCATGCAAAGAGAGTTAAATGTATTTATGTGAGGAAATAATAACAGTCCCATTAGTGATAGTTAACGGAATAAAATAGAGGAGTACAGCAAAACCTTTCTTTTGTCAGTTATCCACAAAAGAACTCTCTTGTGCACTCACAAAGTCTGTGCAAGTAGTCAGCATCAGTGTCAGGATGCTGAATTGTGCGGACAATTGGTTTATGTCTCCAGTTCTAATTTTTTACATGATGAAGAGAGCAGATGTAGATGGGCATTTTTGGTATTGGTGTCCTCAGCTGTCTCCTATAACAGTTAATCACTGTCTTTGTGCTAATGGTTCAAGCTGAGACGTTTGAACCCAGACCTCAGCTCCAGACGGCTCTGGGCATTTGGGCATGCATGTTGCCAGGGAGATGTTTGGGGCAGCGTGAGGCTGTGAAGTTTTGTAGCCAGTTCTGTTCACCAAATGGGTCAAAATAAAACCCTCAGCTCTTTGTACAGCTTGGATATAAGCTTAGATTTTTGCCAGCTCGACTGATAGCCTAAATTAAGCACCTGTTGTGCCTGATTCTTATTTAAAACAGTAATGGAGGTAACAGAACAGCCTGTGGATTAGGTAAGTGTAATGATATCGTTGTCTGGAGTTACTGGGATGAAACACTGTGGAGCTCTGGACGAAGCCGTGATCGTGGGTTTTTAGCTGCTCACAGAACCAGCCTTGAAACGTTAGGTCCCAGGAGGATTTATTTTCTTCTTTCCACTGTTAGAACCCTGAGCCATACAAAATCCTGCAAAACACTTCAGTGTGTCCAACACACGTGAGAACTGTTAACTTAAAGTTTCGTTTGCTGTTTCCCTTAGTTTTGGCGATATACGTGAAATGATGCCCATGGTTACACCCACATAAAACTAGATCTCTTCTGCTGCAGTTACGGGGTTTATTTCAGATGTTCCTCTTCTCCCTGTTCCTCCATCAGACTCTGTCAAGTGAAACGCATCAGTTGGTTTTCCCTCCTCATCACTTTCAAAGCTGCGGTTCGTTTCTGGAGCAGGGGCTGGGCCGCGGCCGCTCCCGCCGAGCATCCTCAGCTCCGCACGCCTCAGGGTGTGCCTGCTCCCCGGACTGCCCGGCTGCACCGGCTCTCCTGGGGCCATCTCCAGCAAGGGGGGTATAGCTGTGGGGTTGGCCCCCCGCCCTTCGCTCCCCGAATTCGCAGGCGCTGCTGGCAGCGGAGCAGGGGCTCAGCTGTTGCTTGGTAACCACAGCCACGTTTCAAAAATGTACCCTTTTACAGCCAGCTTCCCAAACCAGTGGCTTTGAAAGGAACAGTTGTTCTTTCAGGATCGTTTTCATTTTGTTCTTTCTTAAAAAAAAGAAAAAAAAAAGTCTTTCAGCTCCAGCTTTGCTTTTCTTCTCCGCTCTCTTTCCTCGCATCTGGTCCCACAAAGGGGAGTAGTGTCACATGCCTGGGAGCGAAGCCCTTTCATCCTCCTCTCCTCAGGGTTTAGCTGTTATCATTTCTGAACTTCAGTCTGAGCGGAAGGAAACTGCAAACACTCCCCATAACATCTGCATTTGTCTTACCTCTACTCTTTGCTGAGCATAGTTTTCCTCTTCTAAGAGTTACGTATTTCACCCTCTTGAGGGAGGATGAGTTAGTGTGGTGGCAGGACCGGTGCCCTGGAATTGTTCAGTGTCTGTTCTCGGCTCTCGTCATGCTTCACTGGATGTCCCTCTTGGACACTGAAACTGGACTGCTGCTGTTCACCTAATGGCAGCCTTCTGTTCTTCTTTAGCCTAACGGGCAGCCATCTCAGCCCTGCGGGACGCATCTGTGTAAGTCACTGCATCATTGACTGAGGTCAGCAGAATTACGTGCAAACCTCCAGCAGCATGATCGGTTGGCTTGGCTTTAATCTTCGCGTTCCTTCCCATGTAGCACCTCTGCCATGGATGATGCAAGTGCTTTGATCTAGTGGGAAGCTGAACAGCCATTGTATGTCACTCACATTGCAATTATTCGCAAAGACACAGTACAGAACTGTTGTTAGTAATTAATTTCTATCCAGTCTTAAGTTTTTGTATAGCATCAGGACATCTTCCACATAATTACTTTTACGATGCCGGTAATAAATACCAGGAAGATGATCACTCTATCCTGATCCCTTGATTAGCAATTAGAAACTTTCCAAATTGTACACACAATTATTCTGGTATATATTATATATATACTACCAAGCAGCGAGAAGGTCTGCTTGGTATTTTCATGCCAAGACAGGTTTTTCAGTTTTTAATGGTAGTGCTGCAAGCTGTAATGTTCCTTGGCTGCCCAAATGGCACTCTTCCTACCTCTGAAAACATCAAATGCTGTTGCTGTTGTTTTGAATTTCAGTCCAGCCTTTAGAACAGCATGTCACAGAGTAGCAGATGAGAAGGCCAGCCACATTACTAGCAGAAGAAAGTAGTAGTGAGGTATCTTTCTATGCCGCTAACAGAATAACATCTAATTGTCTTGGCCAAATTCAAAGAGAGGCAAAGCAGGTTGTAAGCATTCTGATGACCTGCAAGTTGCTGCAGGTGATGAAGGTGTTAGCCATGCAGTTGTACGGTATAGGATACTAAGACGATTTGGTCTCCGTCCTGTTGCTGTAGGCTCTCAAAAATCAGTGAGTGAGCCCACGTAGGGATGGGTTCTTCATGCAGATTCAACGCTGGGTGACTGGTGGTCTGAAGAGGCTGGTGGGAGAGCCCAAGGTCCTTCCTTCTGTACCGTGCACCTTGCCAGGATGTACGACTAGCAGCAGTTCCAGTGTCAGTGTTGTGCATCTGAGAGGGCTCTTGAGCACAGATGCACAAGCCCTTTCCAGCAGTACCCAGATCACTGACTGACTGGCAGCAGCAGTGGTATGAAACGTTAGGTCATCCTTTGTGTTTTAAACCACAGTACTACGTCTTGGGCTCAGAGGTCAGTTCCACCAATCATGCTAAAGCCATTTAGTGCATCTGAAGAGCTGCATTCAATTTGTGCCAACTCCATCTGTTTAAAAAATTGAAATGACAGTGTCTTAACAACACTTGACGTAGACTGTCACTTTTTATTTCACCACTGCTGTCCCATCACCTAGAAGTACACACAGCTGCAAAAGAAGAAATGGCTAATAGCACAAAGAATACGTCTCTGAGCCATTTCCCAAATTTGTAGTGTCATAGCAAATGCAACAAGCTGGACACCAAGATTAATTTGGTGCTGGAGCTGGGGATGCCTAGCTTCATGAGTTCAGCCCAGTGCTGGAACCAGAGATAAGGCTGACTTCAGATGTCTTTGTGCCTTCTGAATCTCAGCACCAAGGCAGGTCCTGAGGGATATCCATCATGGCTCAGGACTACCTGTGAGCTGTTTCAAGTGCCCGGAGCTGTCTTGGCATTTTGGGGACCATTTCAGGGATGAGACGTGAGAGAGTACATCATGTCCCAGCTGTCCTGAAGGATGGTGGCCTCCCTTTGGAAATGCTGGGCTCAGTGCTCTGGTATATGGCTGAATCACGGTGGATCAGGTTTCTGTAGTATTAGTGGGCAACAGTCTATTTTCTGTTTATTGCCTTTCCTTTGCCCTGTTCCCCTCTTAGGAGATACCCTGCTAATGCATTTGCTTGTGAAATCTGCCTGAAACTCTCAAAGAAGGTGAAGTGGGATCAGGGAAAAGAGATTTTTCTAGAATAAATTGTAGGAGAAGAAACATTTCCTGGGTAGTTGCCTTTCATTCTTTTTTTCTTTTTTTTTTTGACTTTCACTGTGGTGAACAACAAATCTTCAAAAAGTCTCTATGTATCAAAAAAATGCCAATACATAAAATAAGAATGCTGTTCCATAACACAATTAAGAACAGGTATGATTTGAGCAACACCAATATTCTTTCAGAAGGCAGTGCTGCATTACACAAGAAAGCACTACTAACACATTTATAAACATCTGTCAGAATTATTTCCTGAGAGAAGGGAAAGTGACATCCAGCACAATCCCTTTACTGAATTTCTCCTAATTTTCACAGCTGTATATGTAAAAAAAAATATGCTTACAGCAAATACCTTCTCATGCTGTAATGCTTTGGTGGGAATTTGGCTGAAGGAAGGAATACTCACTTGTTCTTCCCCCATGTGGGGAACTGTGATTAACACCTTGTAGACCACCTGCCAGATGTATCTTTCTTCATCCACATCTGTTTTCTTGTGTCCCCTTCAGCTCCCATTGAAGTCCCCAAGCCCCTTCTGCACTTGCCCTCTGTGCTTCTCCAGCAGACCTGGCTGGGGTATGATTCTTGAGGCAGAGGTTGTCTTTACTTATGTCCCAAGCAGCATCACCCCCATCCCTGAGATTATTATTCTTCATAATAATCACAATCATTATCATCATTTAGGTACCCTCACTTGGTTTTATATTACAGGATGGGACAAAAGAATTGAAGGTCTCTCTACCCTTGGCACCATTACTGAGTCATATTTCCACACCAATTAACATCTCTTCCAGAGCAGGCATTCAGGGCATCTGCTCATAGTCCACACTTTGTAGCTACGTTTTGTTCACATAAATATTAACCATGGTCAGTTGGGTGTGGAAAGAAAAATCTTAGTCTGTATTAGTCATGTATTGCTGATGTCCTCAGTCAAGCCAACCAAATATTCAGAATGTTTAAGAAGAATGAGACAAGAAAATTGCCCATCTTATTTTTAGACTAGCAATTAAAAACATGCAGCCAAACAGGCTGTTTACACAATGAGAGTGTATGACACAGAAAGAGCCATGGAAGAAAGCTAGCCGGACAAGCTGGGCGATATATGGGCACTGTGATAGCTGGGTACAGAAACTGAAAAGCTGTGATGAAGAACATGGTGTGAAAACAGAGCTGGCGGAAATCACGTGACGAGGAGTCAGTGCTAATAAATACTGCATTAATAACAAAAAAGGTTCACTCACATCTCAAGCTGAATGTATGCTCACCTCGTCTTTTAACAGCAAGTTCGGAACTAAGTGTTCGTTACCAGGTTTTGTTCTGCCTGTTTGCTTTTAATTTCTGATTCTCTGTTCTGGATGGTTGCAGCCATCTGAACCTTTGGATGCATTAATATTTTAGCAAGATGGGCAACAGAAAGCTGTGAAATGTCAGTCATCTTTGAAAAGCAAAAAGGATTTGGAAGTAGATGATGGGCAGGTGGTTGTCTTAACTCAGCATTACAACAGCAGAGATAACACTGACTCCTTCCTGTGTCTCCTCCCCCTCCCACACACACTCACACCGAAAGAAAAATAAGATACTTGCATTCATTGACAAGCTGGTGATGCGCTTAAAAGGATCTTCATGCAGCCTGTGGCCAAAGTCATGATTCCCTCTACTACCCTTCCCCAAATTCTGGGTTGATGACTAGTTTCCCTTTGCTTCTCAGACGGATAAGGCTCTTCAAAACATAAGCATCGATGTAATAAATCGGAGAAAGAAAAAAACAAGTGCACGCTCATACTTACGTATCTCAGAGGGCTTGCTCAAGGCAAGGAAAAATGAAGTCAAATGGCACGCTACTCAAAGCTGGACTTCCAAGTCCACGCTTAGCGTCCTTTTAGGAACTATTTATTCATCAGAGTATTTCATATAATCTGACAGGAAATTATATTTACGATGCTTTTAGCTCCATTTGGGACATTTTTTTAATAGTACTTCTGGGATGTAAATTATTTAAAAATCATCAATTTAGTGCTTTACATGAAGAGATGAAAGCTTAACCAAAAAGCTTTCCTGTTCATGGCAGTCTTAAATTCTGCGGGAGATCTACGTATTTTTGCTTAATTGAACACCTAAAGAAAAAAAAGAGCTTGGCCTCATAACATTTTTAGTAGAAGTAGATGTTAGATTTATTTAGCCCCATTGACTTTTGAAATACAACTGCTAATAGCATCTGTTTAAATGTTGTCCTCCAGAATGGATAAAGCATTTTATCACTAGGCATTAAATTTACTAACGGAGCATTTCATATACCTCTCTGTCCCTTGTACGGCTTCCCTGGCGGCTCCAGCCATGTGCTCCCAAGTGACGAGTGGAGACAGGCTCCCGACGAAGAGGCGTTTGCGGCGCAGCCACCCGGCTGCGGGGGGGCGGCAGCCCCCGACCCTTCCCTGCAGCAGGGAGGAGCGGGCAGAGGGGGCACCTCCACCCGCCGGGAGGCCTGGGTGGCCAGAGGGTGGCTGGGCTCAGGACAGAGCCAGGGAGCTCTCCTGCTCCCCTCACCCGTCCGGAGGCGGGGGGTGCCCGTGACTTGCTCCGGCCCGGTGGGTGATACCTTGGCACTTGCTGCTGGCAAAGCAGAGGCTCCCAGCCCCCCGCCTTAGCCAGCGGGGCACGCCTAATCTTACGCGTTCGTGAATCGTACTTTTAGCTGTGGCACAGGGCAGTGCTTTGTGCTAGCTCTGTGTACGTTTCTATCCCGTAGCCAACCTGGTCTGGGTGCCAGCATGGCTTGCCCTGTGGTGTAACCTTCTGGTCACAGAAACTGATATTCTTCTTCCTTAGGTGACATTTTTGGTGGCATATGATTCTTTTGTCTTGGTAATTCTTTTAAAGAAACAATGGGAGCAGTGTCTAAGACATACTTGAACTCCTGGCAGATATATAGCAGATGTAAACAACCCCAAAGACCAAAGATAAATGTAATTGAAAAGCCTCCAAATAAAAGATGTCTGTATGGATACCATTTTCCTCCCTGAACAGTTCCAACCCCAAACTAGTCCTCAGGGAGTAGGTATGGGATGGAGCCACAAAACTGGCTGCTCATAGAAAAGGGACTGCTCTAATTGCACAAAGGAATTGCAGTGAATGGTTTTGACATTCTTTTAAATCCAAAATACATCTGTCATGAATTAGAGTGTGAGAACTTGCTAAATATTCATGAATCTGGGTTTTCTTTTGTTCCAGTTATGCATGGGGAGTATGCGTTGTTTTCCCCCTACCAATTATTGGCTGTTTGATCCCTGTCAGTGCAAATCGGAGGGCAGAAGGACACATTTCACATCAGGGTGCTGTGCCTGATGCTAACCTTAAAATCAGTATGTGAAAAGTTGGTGGTTGCAGGTGAGCGTCACTACAGATGCACTAGAGACACAGGGATTCCCCATTGTAATTAGCATCGATTCCCCTTTCAGTTGGGGGCTTTGTTGTCTGTGAACTCATTAAATTGTGACCTGCATGTAAGACTTGCATTTATGCTCTGGAAAAGTCAGCGTATTTGCTAGAGGTTATTATACTCTTGAGGCTGGAGTTGTTTAAATGCATGTGATGAGAGGACTGTTTAGAAATATTTCAAGTAAGAACTATAAAAGCAGGTTCCAAGGGTACTTTTTACAGCCAGAATCTGTTCTCCTGCCTAAATGTGACATACTAAAAAGGCAGCACTCTGTTTATAAAACCAGCGTGGAATCTCAATGTCTGCACTCATTGTTCCTGATGAATAGGGGGTGGCAACAGCACTGATGGAGCTTACTTGGAGGTTGATTCGGCTCAGTTATTGCTTTCTTTAGGAGGACTAGACTCTTTTTTTTGTGCTGCATTGACTTCCAAGTGATGCCGGAAAGCCCAGATCCAGCACAAAGTGCAATACATCCAGAGGGGCTCTGCAGAATCCCCATAGGAGTCTCTGACTGAGTGCATCCAGTGAGTACTTCTCCTTGTCATAGGCTCTCCTCAGACTAAGCTCCTATAACCAGGTATTTGAGAAGAAGCACTGCTTGAATATGGCTTGATGTAAATAGACGTCTTTGTCCAAAAGGAGGGGGAAAAACCGTAATTGTCATCTAAGAATGGAGGTAAATAAACTTGGTTCTAAGACAAGAATCAACACACAATGAATCAAGAAATCTTTGGTTTCAGTGTACATTTAGACTGATCTATGATACAAAAAATAGCATGCTCTCTATAACATGAGAGTCCTGAGTCACAAGTTACATCTGGCAAATGCTTTCATACGACTCATCTTCTGGGTTGAACCCCTGTACAGCTAACAGGAACTAAATAAGTAACTCACGTTGCAAGAGAAAAGAGCTGGAAAGAACTGCTCCATGTGCAGTTGGCTACCTTCAACTGAAAACAGCCCTCCTAACAAAGAAAAAAGGCTGCAACTTGGGACTAATCCTAAAAAATAATGCATTGTTTGGAGACCTGTAAGCTCGGTTTTCCAAGGCAGAATTCTCCAAGGCATGGGGATATGGAAAAATTCTCTGAGGCCACATATATACCTGAAATTCTCTGTTTAGGGATGACATGGATTAAAAGGGGTGATGAGATCTTCCACTGGCTCTCTGCAAAGAGATAATTGTCTCCCCTATGTGCTGCCCCAAATTTAGAAGCTCTTCTACGCTGTAAGAGACCAGGGGGAATATGTTTATTTTTAGACCACACTCTGCCTGGAAAGATGCCCTCAAGTGTATGCTGTAAATAAATAGACAAACCAAAACCACGCCTGAATATGTCAAGAGATAGAATAGCACATACTGGCATTGTGACAAGAAATTTATGGTCTACCCTGAGTATTTTAAATGATGCAATGGACAGTGATAACCCTGAGAGTAGCTATGGTAACACACAAAAACATCCTTTGTAGACAAAAACATTTCTACATTTTTATTGCCATCAGACCACTAATTAAAAGAAGGGATCACAATAGAGAGGTCATGAGAATAAACACAGTTTTCAGCTCTGCGTGAGGTTTTCTTCCGCATTTGAAAGGTGAAGAATTTGTGCGGTGGCTGTAGGACCAGTTCTGTGCAAAAGGTGGAATTGGTGCAACAGAAGGCGTCTCCCTTCTCTGCCTCCTGTGTGACACGGGGCAGGTCACTTCACCTGTTCGCTCTGCTCCATCAAAGCTGCCTTGTTTGCCTGCTGGTTATTCCCCTGGGACTCTGCTCCTGACCAGGGCCACCTAGAGTCGTAGCAGAAGTTTGCAGTTCGTCATTTCTAGAGCATGGTTTGTGGGGCAGGCATGGGGGTATGTGTAGTCAAAGCACGTAAGAGGTATGAGTTGTAACTATAATTTGTCCCAGGAAAAGAGACATGGAGATGTGGACAGGATGTCACCATGGGCATCTCCTGGAGCCCCTGAGGCAGCAGGCTGGTACCAACACAGATGAGAACCCCTGAGGAGCAGCTCGTGGACACCCAATGTCTCACCCCATTCCCTGCAGCGTCCCTGGAGCTGAGATTAGCGCCTGATGTAGGGGAACAACATGTTGTTCCGAACAGAACAGGACAAAACAAAAGGGGAGCCTATGTAGTCACACTGCTCTGGCCGCTTTGGGAGCCAAGTAATCCTTAGTGTGGCCAGTGCTTGGAAAGGAGGTTGACCCGAGATTCTGCAGAGGTGAGGTATGAGCACGTGTGTGGTGACCTCTGAGGCTGGGCCTGTCTTGGTGGGCATCTCTCCAGAGCCACATCTGGTTGTGAGATGGAAGTGCTGAGCATAGTAATGCAGGCAGTAACTAAAACTCTGAACAGAACAGCGCTCGTTGGAACAAACGTGCAAGCGTCCTTGTACTTCTTCTTTAAGGCAAAATTATTTCAGAATTCGGAACCATTTCCTAATTCAAAATAAAAAGAAGCCCTTATTCAGAAATTAATCTTGTTGTCCTTACATGTGTTAGGCTCCTGGGGTATGACTGTCCTGTGTCTTCATTACCCTCCTGAACATCTTTATGTATATTCTTAACTTCATCAACAGATGCAGTTCCACTGGGACCATAATTGCACTGTGCTGTATTATTCTGCCCTAGTCTCCTTTAGCCGTTTCTCCCCACTCCTCGCTTTGAACTCTGGGCATTATGTTATTTTAAGATGGGGTTTTTTTTCCTCATAAGTCCTCCAATTTGTTTCAGTTGATGAATCAAGGACTCAAGCTTCCTTTTAAGCACTAACTGGGAATGTGCGTTGTCCTTAAAATGAAAAATGCACTGAACATCCTCGTGCTGCTAGCTGGGCTGAGGGTATTTACATGACTCATGGTTCTGTTCCTTTATGTAGCTGCAGCACAAGTTTTGACCCTGTTGTCAGGGAGAGAAGGCAACAGCTATTACACAACCCAGTGCAATTTTAAATTAACCAAGTGAAGTTCAGTTTTTGTTGCAATTATGGAGCCAGTTCATTTGCTGATGTCAACAAGCACCACTCCATTGGCTGGCTGGGGTGGATCTTTGTTGCTTCGTGCTAGCCATGTATCCTGTCCATCGTGCAGTTCTTGCAGTGGCCTCGTGCTTTCCTGCAGGATGCTCTCACTCTGCCTCCAGCAAAGAAACAGCCTTTGTAGAAGCTAAAGTAATAATGGTTTCCAAAAATTACCGATATACAAAAACTGGACTATTTTAGTCTTGAGCTCAAATACTTGATCACTACTGCTTTTTTTGACTGCTGAGGCCGCTTGAGATTGCCTGCTTATTACTGTGTGGCAGTTACCAGTGCTATCTAGACACACAGTTGACTTCAAGTACGGATCCCATTTTCCCTGTGTTTTTGCTAAATATCCTGCGTTTTAGATTAATTCTGAGTTGCAGAGCTGGTGCAGATTTACCTGTCAGATCTAGGATAGCTCCTCTTAGTGCTGTTCAGAGGGACACAAGTTCTGTCTCACATCAGAGGAATGAAACTGCATAGAAAATACAGCCCTGCAGTAACTGCACCAGCATTGCAAAAGGTGTACGGGAGGAAAGTGTACATGTGTCTGCGTATGAAAAGTAAGACTATATCTGTGTCTGTGACCACAGTCACCTTCTACCTGAACACCAGTTCTGGACTACACGGACCCGTCAGCTGGCTTCACATCCATCAGCAAGGCTGGGCAGCACATAGCAGTGCAATAGGGACTGTTACATCTCAGGGTATTTGATCTCACCATGGATGTTTTCCTGTCATACAGGAGGCACATGTACTGTGCCTGTTCTCAAATGCTGACATGGGTAAAGAGGACAGTACTTCCGCAACTCAATGGATGCAGCTCCAGAAGTAAAAATGTGAGGAAGATCTAGAACTAGTGTGCAGAACTGGCTCATGTAAAATTAAAAACACCCCAAAATCTTACAGAGATCAGAATTAGTGATACTTTTTTGTCAAAATAATATTGTGACTCTTATTGAGGAGCAGCCCTACAGATATGGATTGTTGTAGCACAAGTTGAGTCGTTGCTGCATTGCTGTGCAGACTGCTTCATCATCCATGGCATTGACGCAGAAACATCATTGGCAGATGGCGCGTTTTGGTATAGATTAAGCACCTTTGATGGAATTATGCCATTATCGCAGTATCACACATTTTGATGATACTCGCTTCCACTGATACCTCAACCTCATGAGCTTAAATTTAGGTTAGTAGTGCTGGAATGCAGTGGCAGCTGAGTAGAGCATAGATTTGCAACTATGTGGACCACAGTAGGAGAGTGAATAATTCAGCATTCCTTTTCCTACCGTTTTTACACTCTAACAGCAATTAGCTTAGGTTCTGCTGGGATTTCTGTTTAGGTGATGCCCATGAACTTTGATCTGGATAAATGTCAGTCTTCCTCAGTAACAATTTCTTCTGAAGTGCAGTTTGTTGGGTGAGCAAAGCACCGAGAGCAGAATGTGGATGCACCCTAAGGCCAGGTGCTGCAAGTGCAGTTAAATTGGACACCGAAGAGGAATGCAGTTATAAATGAGATTTGGGCCAATGCTGTCCTGCACTTTGTACTATCTGACCTGGGTCTGAGCGCTTCTGTGAGCAATTTTCGCTTTAGCAAAGCCTAACTGCAGTGATCTAGTAACAGCAAGGAGGGGTTATTATGGCTATCCACATGGAAACCTCACAGTACAGTAGAAACTATTTCATGCAAACAAATTGGGTTTGGTTAATGCCTGGGTCTTGGTGCAGCACCAGGGAATGCCCTTGAATGCCAGTTTCTGCTGGAAAAACAGACCGAATGTTTAAAATAAACCTAAGAGCAATGCAATAAAATTGCCTCTGTGAGGCCATGTATTTCAAACAGCTGCCAAAATTCTCAAACGATCCCTAACCGGAGTGTTAGTGGCTTATATGTAAAGCTGAGCTTTCACTCAGGTGCAAAAATACGAATTAGAGTATGTTGCAGATCAAAGTTGGAATATTTGGGATCAACTGCAAAAGATCTTTTTCTTCTGTTTTCTAACCTAATCAGGAAACTGAACCAAACGTAATTCAGTCGTCTTTGGTCAAACAGTTCTTTCAGCCTGAAACGGAACTTTGTCAAAACCAACCTAGTGATCTCAAAAGCTGACTCGAGAATAGCATCTCTTTACCCTGATTCATTTCCAGCTACCCACTGCATCCAGGGATATTTGACTGTACCACTACTGATAGCATTTTCGTAGTCAAGATCAGAGATGTTAAAATCTCCTGGAATGATACAATTTTCAATAGCATTTTTTTTCCTTTAATAGCTTCGTGGCTCTCTTTCTCTCTGCCTTCCAGTACAACTGTTCCTGACTACAGCAGACTCCCAGTATCACTGCATTCATGCATCTTTCAGCAACTTAGTCCCTAATAATTCTGATTCAGTTTCTTCTGTTGCTAATTTTCTTTATCTACGGATTGCAGAAAGCATTTTGCCAAACCGATGGCCTGGGTGCATGACCTGGATTCAGCCCACTCTATTCTGGAAGCCACCCCAATACACTCCTCTTCCCTCTCCTCCCTGTCCCTTTACACCTGAGGACAACCCTGGCAAACAACCTTTTTGTCTTACTTGCAAGACTTGCTCAGCTGAAATGGGTGTGATTTCCGCGCAGAGTGTGGATCACCTGGGGCTGTCTCGGAGCTCAGCCTCTGCTCCACAAGTGCCAGGGTGCCTGAGGAGGACAGGCAACCACTGCCGGTGTGGATAAACCCCCTTTTACTCACCCAGGCGAGAAAATAAACACCGCTGGTTTGGTGGCACAGTAGTTAGACAGCATTGGAGCTTTTTTGTTTTATTTTGGTTTGGTTTGGGGTTTTTTTGTGAAATTTGAAGCTGAATGTCTTCATCTGTCTAGTGTCTCAGAAACACTTGAATTAATTACACCTTGCTCATCAAGCTCTTCCTTTCAAATAGAAAATAATGAATGACTTCATTTCACTACATGAGCTATGGGGGCTGCCTGAGTTCAGCATCGGTGTAGCTGGCAGGCGTCTGAAGAGCTCTTGACAGACCTAGTACTGTCAGCTCTCCCCATGTGCTCTGAGAAAATATTATGCACTTCGGGTTTTTTTGTGGTTTGGGGGGGCATTTTTTACTATTGGTTTCAAAACAGAAATTTCAGATGGTAAGGCAGTTTATTGTCCTCGCTCTTAGGCCAGTATTCATCAGGGGGCCAATTAAAATAGTGCATTGCTTGTTAATAATAATTCAAAGTAACTTTTCAGTTCAGTTTTGGCTTATTTAGTGATGCACGCTGGGACATACCCAGCATGCTTCAAAAGACCAGGTGCGTTGCATGGACCAGATGTAGCTCAGGTTCTCTACACTTTTAACCAGGGCAGCTGAAGGGCAGTTTTACTGATTCTCAGTTGAAGTATTGATAAGTTAAGGAGAAATCAGCACAAGTTTTATATATTGTTTATGTCCCACTTAACTCCTGGGCGCTGAAGTGGAATTTCAGTTAAAATGCTGTTCTGGTTCTTTGCAACTCTGCTGGACGGTGTCTCTACATTAGTCAGTATACTACATAGTAGAACCATGGCGTGATTTACATACTTTAGTGAGTAAATGGACACACATCCATAGGTGTCATAAACTAGTGAAACTCCAGTGATTTCACTCCTACAGTTAATGAGTTGCTGGAATGAATTACAAATTTTATTGATGATATTCACCTATATATAGCTCCATTTAAACCTCTCCCCTCCAAAAAGTAAGCATGTGTTTACATTACTTGTTCTCAAGAAAATTCTGACCCATGTTTTAATTCACAGTACATGATTAAATCTTACTAATCTCAGTGAGGTCCTTTTTTGAAAAGAGGTATTGTCTTTAGATATGCTTTAAGGTGTATTCTTAAATGTGGGTGCCTATGTGTGGCAATACTTTTGAAGTAACTCTGTAAGATCGGAAATTACAGGAATTTTGAAAGGGAGATGAATGGGGTTTTTTAGGCCTGCTGGCAGAGCTGGCAAACGCAGATGGCTTTGGGGTGCCCCAGTCCCTCCCAACCCGGAGCAGGATCCTGGCTGCACTCAATGGAGTTGCATTTTAAGCACTGCGAAAAGGCTTTGCTGAGGCTTCCCAGGTGATTGCGTTTGCTGCAGGGGCTGGGGCTTAAGCATCCTCTCCAAAGTCCCATTGCCGAGGCTTCTCCTAGCTCGTTGGTTGCCCAAGTGGGAGCACCTGGAGCCTGGGAGGGACCCCGGGACCAGGTGAAGACGGGCTGGAGGTGGCTGTGCCTAGCTTGTCTGTGGTGGGGTAGCTGGTGGGAGCGTGGGGTGGTGGTGCGTCCTGTGCAGAAGGCTCTGAGCTCACCGGAGCAGATGTGACACTCCTGCTCTGGGGCAGGGAGGCTTGTTTTGCATTATTCCTTAGTCTCCCAGGTGGTGATCCATTTTCCTCGAGGGTGGAGCAGCAGTAGAGGTGAGCTACATCTTCCTGCTGATGGTTTGTGTGGAAGTTCCCGTGGTTTCTTGGGGCTGGGGGGGGGCTGTGTCCCTGCTCCTGGCCGATGTCACCAGGGCACCTCATGGAAAACAGTTGCAGCTTGTTGTAAAACTCCTGGTTTATATCCTTCCTGCTGGCTATTGTCCGTGCACGCGCAATGCCTCTGGCCTGGGGATGTGGGGAGTTCCTCGGGAGCGCCTCAAGGTAATGGCATCCATGAAGTCAGAGTCTGATTTCCTCTCGATCCAATAACGCATCAATCTATAGGATCTTTCTGACTCAGTGCATTCTGATAAAGTAGTTGTACAGATCCGGTCCTATTGTTCAGCCAATGATCAATGTAAATATTTCCTCTGACATTTTCTTTTCCTAATACTAAGATGAAATAAGTCCAGGGTTATCACTGATAAAATGAAGCCCGGTAACCAACGGAGTAGTATTAGTATGCATGTGGGTGGTACAACAGGGTGTTTTGTGCAACCTGGTATTTGTTGGTTGTCAGCTCACAAGTCGGAGAGGTGAAATGTGAAGTAAAGGGAGGGCAGGCTGGGCTTGGCTGTGGCTAAAGTAGCAGCAGAGGAGGGGCAGGGAGAGAGGGTGGACCCCATCGCTTGGGACTTGGAGGCAGTCAGACCTTTGGGTAGTGGCAGATGCCGTTTCCCAGAGGGACTCGGGGTGTGACCCTGAGCAGTGCTGGCTGGGGACAGCCGGCCCCTGGAGCGGGACCCTCTGTGTGTCCCCAGCCCTGGAGTGGGACCCTCGGGTCAGGGCCTCTGAGCCCTCCTGTGGTGCGTGGGCAGAGCTCCAGGGTCCTGCTGCACGAGGTAACTGCAATTCCCATCCATGGGATGAAGGCAAGGAGGGCCAGCAGGACCTGAGGGACAGTAACGTGCTGAAAAGGCACAGGCAGACCTATGTGTGCACAAAAGGAGATCTGGGCACCGAGGGGCCTTTACTGGTGAAGCGGATGGTGCTGATGGGCTTCACCTGTCTTGAGAAGTCTGCCGTGCAGTGGAAACTGCACCTTCGCATTGGGTCTGGGATTCAGCCGAAGGCTCTGCCTTCGTTGTGCAGAGCCATGCTTTTCGTGCTGTTGTGCAGGGAAGATACTTGTACCAGAGGAGTTTTGCTGAGTTGGCCGCTCCCTCCAGTGCTTGGGCAATAGGATTAAGATATGCAATAATTAGGTTCTGTATTTATGAAACCTTGTGAGAAGAAAATCAAGCTGAATACGTACAATACATCGAAGTGTAATAAAGCCAACTTGAATGGGTGCGATATTGCAAAGCAGACTGTTTAAATGCATAACATTTGTGCGTTGCCTGACAGTACGGTCCTCTGAGAAATACAAGAATCCTCGTCAAATATGACTTGCAAAAAATGTGAATGAATTCCACTACCCCTAGTCTGAAACCTATAATGACTCAAAAAGCCTCCCTCTGTGCCTAAAAGCCTCATGGAAGCAGCAGGTCTCCTTGACCAGCCCTGCGTGGTTCACCCGTGCTGCAGAAGAGGGTTTTGGAGCTGGGTGGCTGTGGCAGACAGTGGGCAGAGAGTGCCTGGCCGGCGTGTGGCACCGCAAGGGGGGAGCCTGGCGATGGCAGGAAACGGGAGGTTTCCAAAGCTAGAGATTGTAACGCTTTTGGATGAAATGTCAACTTTTTGCTTTCCTGAAAAAAAGTTGGGCACTTCCTTTCCTCCACTAAAGCCCTCTGTTGTTTCACGGAGCAGGGAAGATCCATCTTGGGAACGGTCTGCTCAGCCTGTATCAGTTCCCATGATTTTCTTCCTCCCCAGGACCAAGAAATGCAGAAACAAAGATAATTGCAATGGTTCCAGCCTTTCTAGTCCCACGAAAGAAGGTCACTGTGAGAGAGGAGAGCCAGGTAACTCCTGAGCACTAAAAGTAAACTGTTAATGCCATGCTGCACTTGGGATGCTGAGTGCTCTGAAATGGTGTGGGCCATGGTTGCAAGGGGTAGTCTTTGTACACTTGCTTTGCTGTATGACTATTTAAAAAATACTCCCATCTTCATCTCTTGGACTAAAACTGTTTCCTGCCTTTAGTGTGGATTTGTGACTACTTCAGCTTTTCTTGAAACTTTTTTTCAGATGGTTTATATTTGTCAAAATACAAGTTTTGCTCATCTTTGTAGCCTAGCCTCCCATCAATGATGTGATCCAGACCCCTTAGCGGTCTGTGTTCATAAGGCTCATGATGCATTTTCTCTGTGAGCTTGTGTTTAGTTAACTCCATAAGGATGTATCGTAAGTGCCGCCATTTTGGTATGATGATAATTTTCTTTAAAAAGTGGCTGTAAGTGAATTTATTCTACTTATTTTTGATGTCCAGTGAAGCTTTAGACAGCAATTTAATCATTATTATTGCTATTGTACAGCTGCTCTCTGGAGGAGCTTAAACCATGTCAAAAAGGGAACCAACATAATGAGTCTGACAGCATTTCAGCGGGAGCGATTAAATTTAGGATAATGAGTTCTGCTGAATTTTTAATGTTATTGCAACAATTCACACCACTGCAGCCTGTTCATCTCTGGACTCAAAACTGAAATGTGCAATTGGGAATTGGGCTGTGCAGATATGTCCTTCTCCAAGTCTGTTCCTCTTCAGAAAAAAAGAACCGCCAAGACAAAAGCAACCCTACAAGTGCTCATGCACTCTCCCCGCTCACCCTGCCCCCCCTTCAGTTTTCTCCAATCTTCAGGTGTGTTGCTGCTAGCCATCCTTCCCAAATGCAGCGCTTGCGACACGCAAACCTCCAGCCCAGGTGAGGGTATGGGTATCTCTGTCCTGCTTCTTTCCTGTAGCTGCAGAGAAGGTCCCAGGCCAGTTTTCAGTTGTGTATTATACTGTCCTTGATATTTGGGGATGACATGAGCAGAGGTAAATCCAACTTCATTGAATTGGCTATTTTGCATGGTTCTTTAGAAATGGGTTGTGGGAACTGAAATGTGAGTCCTACTGTCCTCCTCTCACTGCAACGGATTAGTTTTATTTAGCTCTGATGCATGCTGGGGTTTCTCACACTCCATGGCAGCTGCTGGAGCTTGCAGATTTGCAGGGAGAAGCTCTGATTATCACAGTACTTGGAGCGCCAAGTGTTGTCCAAGCCTTGTTGCTTTTGCTACGCTAGCTGTAGCCTGAAGATTACAGCCAGGGTAAGCTGTGCAGGAGTCTTATACTGTTGCAATGCAAAATCATTGCTAAGAGGAATTTTGTTCTGGAGGTCAGTAGGTGTTAAAAGACGTACTGATTTTTGTATGCTGAAGACCTGGAAATTAAGAGATGTTTTGTGCTGTTTCTGGCTGGTGCTGTAAAAAAAAAAAAAGATGTTGTTTGTCCAACACATGAACAAACACTTGTATTCGAGGCTGTTGTGTTCCACTCTGAGCTCTGCGGCATGCTTCAGAAAAGCTGCTGAAGCTGTGCACCCTCGTAGTGCTCTCTAACCACCATAATAAAATGAGCTTCCCTCCAGTGCATGCACGTGGCAGGGGACGTTTGCTGCCGACCACCGGCAGTCTGCTGCCAGGGCCAGGACCCCTCCAGAGCGAGTGGGACGAATGCCCACCCTCACCCCTGCCCCCCGTGGTGTGCCACAGCCTTGGCAGGGCTGGACAGCATCTCCCGCTCTTCCAGACGTGCAGCGGGTCCTTTCTGTCCATTTGACACTGAATCTTTTTTCAGATATATTCCGGTTTCTGTATCTTCTTAGCAGCTTCTGAACAAAACCTTTATCTATTCCTAGTTGGGTTTGAATAAATTCTACCCACGTATGAGCTGAAGCAGCCCATTCTTGCTTTCCTGAATCAGACACCAACATACAGATTAACTTTAGCTTTGTGAACTCCTATCTGTGAATTTTTAAAACTCAGTGGTGGGTTCAGAGACAGGGAACCAATGCTGCGTACGCTGACGTTGCAGTGATAAGTGTGAGTACTTACACGCAACGGGGAAATGTCAGGACAGGAGTGGCGCCTGGGGAGGTGACTTACTTCCACTGGTAGGAATGTGTTATTTTATTGCCAGGGCTGTAAGCAGAGTTCAGAGCTCAGAAGTGCTGATAAAAGGCATCTTTCACCGGTGAAGCATTACTTCTGGACTTGTTTACCTATTCCTCTCGGCCTTTCTCGCCTGGCAGAAGTGGCATCTCTGTTTGGTATTGAGAACAGTAATTCCCTTATCTTGGGTGTTGAACAATGTGATATAATTAATAAAAGTAATGACAGTTCATTCACTGAATACCAATTAGTGTTGAGCTTTCTAAAGGAACAGAGATTGGGAATGGAAAGCAGATTGGATGATACCACATAAAGAAATTATTTCTTTGATGTAAAAGACATTAAGAAAGTGTTTCATCCGTGACAGGATGAAAAATGAAGCAGCTTTATGGAAACCATAAGTATTTTCATCTGTCAGTGGTTCATTCTGTAATGGAGACATGAGGGAGCATAGTTCAACACAAACACCCCAATGCTCATGGCCTTAAATGTCACCGCTTCACTCGCAAGTTAACTCTGTTCTGGGTCTGCAGTCCCTGTAACAGGATTTCTTCCATCTGAAAAGATGCACTAGTGACAGAAAGGAGAAAGCACAAACTGACTCAGACTTATTCCAATAAAACAGAAGAAGTGGCCCCAAATTGTGTTGTTACTCTGGTTTAGTCAGCCCACCCTGCTGCTCCTGCCTGCACAGAACATCAATTGCTAAACCCCTATGTGAAATGTGGCATTTGAGTTCCATTGGCTGAGAAAGAACAATATATCTAATGATTGCTTAATCTGTTGTGTATTTTTTTTTTATGGTATGCTGAAATGCCAGGGTGAAATCTGAAATGCCTCATTTATTAGCTCAGTATTAGGAAGAATAAGGATGCAATTAGGATTTGGAAAAATTAGGTTAAATACCCATTTCCTGATACAAAGATATTAAGGCTCCTCCTGTTTCACATTAAGCTCCAAACTGGAGGGCAGACTGGACAGCAGCCCTGTAATTGGTGCAAATGACACAGGACATGCTTGGAAGCACCTCAAGAGTTTAACTTCAGCTGCCCTGACTCATAAAGAGCTGCAGGAGAATCACATATCCTCACGCTTTTACTGCAGGCTAAATTGCCTTTGTCCTTGCTTCTCCTCATTTAGTCAAGTCCCGTTTCCAGTTCAAATCTCACCAGCTTCTTGATAAAATGGATGATCTTCATTGCTGCCTGTTCTGCCCTCACTCCTGAGTCTTCTCCATCCCATTTCTCAGTCTCTCACTTATCCCTCAAAAGTGCTTCTGTTCATTCTCTGATGCCCCGGCACGTGAAAAGACCTTGACGCTGTTATGAGAGGTGGCATACTGCCGAAAACCTATGGTCATCCAAAGCATACCCTTCTCCCTACACCAGGCCAGTTAAACCTGTTTCTTTCTGGATGCTTGGATTAACTTTCCCGAAGGACCTGATTTTTGGAGATGCCGTAACCTCTCCAAGCAAAAGATTGCATTGCTGGGCTCTTAATCTTTGAGGCAGCTTGGAAATGCGTATTCCTGGATAAACAGAAACGTACAGGGGGGAAGTTCTTAAGCTGGTACCGCTAATTGTACATTGGTTATTTCCAAGTGCTAGGATGAAATGACGCAAACCTTCCCAAATCCAGCCATACCTGTATTCCTGTCCCCCTGCAGAATCATGAAATGGCTTTTAATGCGGAGTCAGGAGCCATCGGTTTGCAGCAAAATACCATCCTCTGTTAATATATCCATAGCATTTCCTTTGAAATACAGATGAATTGGCACAGCGTTGTCTCACTGATGAAATTCAGTGGCTAATTGGTCCCCAGATAAATGGCCTTCCCAGTAAGGCAAAGCCTTTGTCCTAGATAGCACTCTTAGAAAAACATTTTTTTCTTGAAAAAAGGATTTAAAAAATATACTCACTTTCCACTGTGTGTCCCCCCTGGCAAATGGAGCGTGATGTTGTTTAAATGTTCTTTGAAAAACATTCTTGAGATAAGATCATTAGTATATAAAAATGGTTTCTTAACAGAGGCAGCTCTTGTTGGAAAACCTTCACTGGTGGTAGATTGGGAGTAATTAAGTGCAATGTAATTTAATGACTCAAAACAACAAACAAGCTTCGGCATAGCTGTTTGTGAACATGCGGTTCTCCTGGGGAAACCTTCTAATTTGAAACCAGTGCAAAACATGCATTGTTTTCAGGGGATTGCCTCTGCCATGACAGACTGACAGACAGGAGGAACATTTCTGAATTGCAGCGTTGCTTCAGTTCCATGCAGAACTGGTTCTCTCCCCCAGAGATGCAAACCCCGCAGTGCTGCGCTCGCAGCTCTTGAAGTGGTTTGACGGGTCCCCTTGTCCCACACGCGGTTGGCTTGATCCTGACCGCGCGGTTCCCGTTTGTCTCTCCTCGTCTGTAAGCTACTGGGGACAGGGAGCTTCAGGTAGCTCTGGTTTTGCATACGGTTGTTGGTCTTGAATGTTAATCTGAGTTCCTGTTGTCACTAACATTAATATATAACCTCTCCGTGCACCTCCTAATCCTTTATGCACCACTAAATGTGAGCGGTGGAGTTTCTACGCTGCATGCGTTTTGCTTCAGCTAAGTGATGTACAGCAGCGTCCTGGAGGACAGTAAGTCCTGTGGTGCTTTTTAGTACCTCTTAGAGACATATGAAGATCAGAAGTTAATTTTCATGCCTCTTCTATAGCTGCTTTATAATTAATTTCTCTGAACCAGTTTGTTTTTCTGCTGCCAAAGACTTCAACACTTATATGTAAATTATCAACATCTGAAGCCTTCTTTCTTTAGAAAAGAATACAGGGCAATCATCAGATAAAAGTCATTACATATTCAGAGCTATTCTGCTCCACTAATAATAAAACATTCTTAGGGGAAGGTGACCTTTTTGCAATAGACTTATTAATGTCAGGACTTCAGAATTGTCTTTTCTTATTACAAGCCTTACCAAAAACATTAGAAAGAGTGAAGTTTATGATCTTAAAGAAGTGTCAAAGCACAACCGTTACAGACATTTTCACAGAATGTTATTTACATAACACATTTTTTGTGCTTTATGTGGCAAGTATTGTGAGTCTTAACAGAACTCTATGTTCATGACTACTTTCTATTTCTGACCTTATTCTAGAAATTCCAGGTAAGGTTTCCAACACTCGTGTTTATCGGCTTGGAAATCTCCCCAGCCGCCTATGCGGTGTGCTTGAGTTGGCCTCCAGATGAGATGGACTCATCCAATCTGCTACACTCCTTTGAGGAGCAAGTGTTGAGGCACAGTTTTTAGTTGAGGATATACAGAATTATTCTGCAAAGGGAAAAAATGAAAACTCTGTTGCATAATTTAAAACTAAGTTTAAAAAAAAAGCTGTTAGTACCAACTGTAAACACGGAAGAGGATGTTAACTTCCCTTGGGAAGGGTGAGACAGCTTTTCGAGAAGAATCCCATTAGAGCACCCATTACATTAAAAAATATGCATGTGGGATGACAGTCCTAAAGAAGCATAACTTGGAGGGCACAAGCAAGTAAGAAAAACTGAAAGATGTAGGACCTAAAGCTGCAAGTTTAGGAAAAATTTTTGAAAATTATATATTACCAGTATGCCTCCAATGTAACAGGGGGGCTGTCTGGGAAGTGTATGAGAAAGAAGGGAGGCCATCCCGAGGTTTAATGGTGTGTACTGCAGAAGAACTAATGGCTTGCTTGTCAAAAATGTACAAATAGTAGCTAGGTGGGAACCAAGGAGTGAAGATGCTGCAGGAGCTGGGCATGGGGTCAGGAGTATTTTCCTAAGGGAATTCACTAAATGTGGAAGGGGATAGATATCCCAGCTGCTGACTGTGCTGAGCCGCTGTGGACCCACCTGACTTCACTTGAGAGGGTTCCTCACATTTAAATGTAAAGCTGGGGTGGGTTCAGCTTAGAACAAGTGAAGTTTTGCATCCACCTCCTAGGAAGCAGGATCTCCGTGCTGCTAAACCAGCGTGGCAGCAGATGCATTTAGTTGCAATCCAAGACAAGAGCCAGTCACTCTCAGTGCAAACAGGACACAGACACCTTTTGGTTGTCTTTTGGCATTCAGTGGTACTGGGTATGTCATCTTTGTGACTCTGAATACCGCCATGCCCCCCAAGTTTTGAAGACACACTCTCTGTCATCTCCAGCAGATGGGTGTCACAGGGGTCTTTCATAAGAGCTACCATATATTTTTAATTGCTTTTACAGAGGAAGAACTGCAAGATCTCAAAAGGCCACTGCTGTGGTTAATGTTCGAGAAGGGTATTAATATTATGAAGTACATGCCTAGCTACAGGCAGTTGAGCTTTGAAAAAAGATGCAACTCCATCATAGTTTCTTGCATGTTTTTAAGTAGAGGATGTGCTTGGGTACACCAGGCAGAGGATGGATAATATGTAGAGCCCTGCTGAGAGATAAGTATGTGAAAACAGACAGATTTCCTTGTCTTTAATTTCAGATTTTGAACTCGGCAGTTCTGGCCAGGTGCTGTTACTAGACTTACTTGCCTGACATGGGCCCCTTCAGCTCATTAGCCTGGGCTGAAGTTCTGCAGTGACAGAAAAAACACATTTTCGTTCCCTGATACGTGTTGGGAGCTTGTGTTTCCAGATTGGTCTCAGTGAAGCCCAGAAAGCTCCAAGAAAGAGTTGAGCACGCTTAGTGTCAATAAAAAGCTGATACAAAATGAGTTTGGTTGGTGAGGTTTTTTTGTTTTATTTTTTTAGTTAAATGAACTACTTCGTGAAATTGTTGTGAAAGTGAAGTAGACGATTTGAAACATTTTAACTGAAATGTGTGACAGGCTTTAGCAAAGGAAGAAGAAGGTGGAAAAAGAGAAAACTGGGACTTAATTTCCTAAATTTATCCTTGAAAACATTCATAAGATTGAAAGGTGAGCCCATTTATCCAGTGAGCTACAGTGATATATGCAAGTGACAGCTTGATAAGTCTCTGTTGTCAAATATTCCTGTACACATGAGGAGAACAGCAACTCCTTCAAATGTGAAAATGTTTCTGTGCTGTTCTGAATTTGTGCACTGAGCTGAGGGTAGCTCCAATAAAATGCTAGCCCAGAATTTCCCTCTGCTTTTCTGGGTTTCTGTCCTGCCCTAGCATGGCTGGTAATGCTCATCCTTGAGCTGCTGTGACAGTAGGAATTCAGCCCCATATGCCTGCACTTTGGCATCTTTCCAAAATCAATATTTTAAAGAAACTGAAATTATTCCTCCTACTGGAATCATGATTCATGCAATGATAGCATCAATATTAATACAATAATCGAACTTTAATTTCAGTTGCTAAGTAACCTGTCATCCCCACAGAGCAAACTGGACTCAAACCAGAACAACTGAAAATGGAGAAAACTTAATGTGAAAAAAGAAGTAGTAAGGGGGCGGGGGGGATGTCAGTCAAGTACCAGTTTCTGCAGAACCGTCCTCTTAGCTCCGATTTTCCTTTTTTAAATGTTCCCTTTCTGTCTTTTCTCCAGTCCTAAGCTCTCGTGTCCGAGACCCAAGCCTCTCCTCTGTGGTAAATGCTAATTGCGGGCAGGGCTACTGCAAAGGGCTCGCAGGCAAGATTTATAGCAGAGCTGTTTGTTGGCTGTGTGGCTATTCAAATCTGCCACTAGGTATTCAAAAGGTAATTGTCGTAAAGAAAAATGGAGTAAATATGACCTGTGAAGTTCATTCTGCTATATGGGTGACGTCTGTAAGGTTTTTCTGCTTGAAATGTGAGTCAGTAAGAGTCTGAGTCTCAAAAGGTCAAACAGATTTCTCAGTTCAGGCAGTTTTCATGTCAGAAATGTTCAGCTACTGCCACGCTCATGTCGCCTCTCATGAGTGCTGTGGTTTAAGCACTGGCAGCCGCCGATGCTCCCGGCGAAGGGGCAGACTTGTGTTTTTGCTAACCCTGGGTTTTGGGCCACAGGCTCGGTGGCCGTAAGGTGCCGTTCCTCAAGCAGCGGGCGCTGCTTGGTTCGGTCCAGCGCGGTGCTCGGCACCCGCCGCAGCAGGGTCTGAGCCGCCCCCGCACCCTGGCCGGCGCTTGGAGCTGCCAGCGACCGTGGCAGCCGGCAGCACCGGAGCTGCTCCACAGCCACCGCATTCATCGTCCCATCACTCGCAGAAAGGGCCATGTTCCGCTCTGTTAAAATTCTGTTGAAATAAAGAATCAAGAAGAAGTAGTTAAAGAAAAAAAAATTGGATTTTCCTTCTTCTTTTTTTTTCTGCACACTTGAAGATGACCAATTCAGTGTATTTCTTCTGGCAAACTATTTTTTCAGAGCAATCCCAGAGAGCTCCATTTGTGCCGTTTGAAGGTTATCCAATGGATTTCAGTGTGGCCAGTTTAGAAAGATGTGTTTTGATGTGCAGAGAGCTGGGATTAACAGAAGAGAGAAAATTACTTATTTCA
This sequence comes from Pandion haliaetus, assembly GCA_013401275.1. Taxonomy (NCBI): domain Eukaryota; kingdom Metazoa; phylum Chordata; class Aves; order Accipitriformes; family Pandionidae; genus Pandion; species Pandion haliaetus. Next base: position 247,441 of record VYZV01039339.1, on the reverse strand, counting down.
ATAGCTCTTTAAGTAAAAAAAGTAAGTGCATTTAAAAGAGGGAAGCCCATGCAAAGTATTTCCATTGTACTGTTTTTTTCACTACGCGTTATCTTGAGAAGCCTAAAGAAGTCTGTTTATCTGGGAAATGAGATTCTGTTTTGGTAGATGATGCAAGTGGAGGTTGGGAAAGGGTATCGGAGCCAGCTGGTGCAGAAGGGAAAAAGAAAAGAGGTCATTCATTGTAATTTTTCCTCGTAGTTGCCAGCAAAACAGAGGAAGGAGCATGTCCTCTGGGATTTCCCAGCTGGCAAGAACATCCTGACAGGCTGACTTCCAAACACACCAGCAAATGGAGGGGGGAGAAAAAAAACCAACAAAAACACTAGAGACCTACATCTTCGTGGGTTATATCAGCGTATTGACTAGTGCTCTGGTTGTTCCGATCTGAAGAGTTGCATGACGATGTGAAGTAGAAAAGAAATAAGATCCCCAACTCTAGGAACATACCCAAATTGCTCCTACTTTTGTTTTTCAGGGCTCATCAGTGTTTCTGTGCCTTTTCTGTCTCTGCCTTGCTGGGCTTTCCTCCTCCTGAAAACCAGTTCTGCCTTTTGGCCCTGTGTGATCCCTATGCAGAACATAGCGATGGCCACAGAGAGACGCCTGGCAGGTCTGTCATGGTCAGCAGGATGTTTTTTCATTTTCCAGACATCAGCTACCTCATTTTCCACTGACTGTAATTTCCTTCTTGTCTCTTTAATTAGCTCACCTAATGCATTGGCTGCAAACAGCGACCCAGTCTGCTCTTTCTTTTCACATATCAATGCATCATCCACTGTGACTACTAATTTATGCAGACCCAGCTGTCCTGCTCCCTTGTCCTTCTACTCGCTTGCTTGTTTATCCACCTGAGTTTTGGTACTGCAGAATGGGAAGCCTTCTGACAGCAGGGCTACCTTCCCACGCTCGCCACAAAATACACGTTGAGCTGGACCTAGACCTTGTACAAGTACATTCCTGGATCCAAAGTTGCCTAAGGGCAAGAACTGTCTCTGTGGCATTTAGTACAAAAGGCAGTTCAGGCAAGTCTCCGTCACTCTTCCGAATCTTCTGGTGCTCCTGCAGAACTACTATTAAATGATCATCATTTAGTCTTTTCTTGGGAACCTTGGCCCTGCCTGGATGCAGAGATCAGCAGGTGCTTGGCAATTTTCACTCAGATTTATTGCCACTGCAAACAAATGAAATCACATTGAACTCTTCTGTCTCTTGTACCATCATGTAGTTGATTAGCTTTATGGGCAGCTATCAATTTAAGACGGATTGTTTTGTACTAATCATCATCAGATCTCACGTGATTTTTTTCTGAGTGTTGTTAGCCTGTTCACACCATGCAGTCATAGCATGGATGTTGGCAGAGGTGCTCAGTCTTGTTTCTTAAGTCAGAAAGGAGGTCCCACAGCATGTGCAAACCTACCATCGAGTGAGAACCCAGAGGCCTTTTTCCCATAGACTGTTCTCGGGGATGTTCTCCCTCCAAGCAATCCTCGTAGGCTCTGCTTGATTACCTCTTAGCTCCCCAGAGGTTACCCTCTTCTGCTCTGAATTAGTGTCTCCATGGCTCTGCCACAACTGGAGATTACAGGTCTCATTTGCTAGGTCTAATATGTATTTTTCCTTAAAGATGTGATACATGTCTTATAACTGCAGGCCCAAGGTCTTGAGTAGTCACTCCGAGCCCACTGTCACCCTCAGGTGGTTAGTTGCTGTGGTACCTGACCTCGGCTGAGTGCCCGTACTTAATTGCAAATCCTAATCCTGTTTATAAGATCTGGTCTAAAGAAGTGACAAAAGCTTGCAGAAATTTATTTGGTGAAAAAAAAAAATCATTTTAATGTCTTCAAATTCTGAAATTCAAATTAAGGCAGGAAGAGGCATTGAATCCACTTACACTGGGAAGTATCCTTTTATTTTTGTTTGTTTGTTTTTGTTTTACTTTATTTGGATGGTTTTCTTTCAAGGCGTAGTCCAGGAGCACCAAAGTCAGTGAAAAGCTTGCTGTTGACTTCAGCCGCAGCAAGATGATAGATACCCTTGAGGCAAATTCGGGTTACGCAGGGCTGGAATACAGAACGGCTGCTGTAGTGTGCACGTCCCGCTCAATAGCTGGGGGAGGAATGGACTCACTAGACCTGGAGGGGTGTTGAAGAGCCTGTGTGTTGTGCAGTTGTTTAGGCAGATGGATGGATCCTTCGCCCTCTAAAAGAGGAGTAACTCTGCTGAAATCAGTAGTGCTGAAGCAGACACCAGGCCGCCACTCCTGCTTCATCACCAGTGCTGAACATATCACACCTCCACTTGCAGGAGAGTATCTGGTGTTATCTGAAATAAAAAGCTCGCTGTCCTGCCGGGTGAGCAGTTTAACTTGCTGAGCTTAATGTCATTGTTGTTAATCCTCCGATCGCTGCGTTTGTCTTGCAATGATAAATGATGATAAAGTCAGCTGCAGTGCTCAGTCTGTGGTTAGCCCCGGCTAAGCGGTGGCGAGTTTCCTTAAGCCACGGTGCACTGCTTTAAGAAACAGCCTTGTGTTGCCCCCCAGGATGAGGTGACACATAAGCTCTTGGGATTCCCAGCCCCCCTTCTAGAGAAAACGGCCGCGTGCAGCGCAGGCATGTCCCCCCGTGCTGCGCAGCTCTCGAGCCCTGCGGAGAACTGGGTCTGCAGGGTCTTGTTTGCTAGGGCTGCTTTATCTTGAAATAAAGCCTTGGTGAATAAACATGATGAAACAGTGCCTGATAAATAATAACAATAATGGGTACATTTGACTTTTGCTTTCTGCTGCTAAGTGTAGCTAAGTGTGCAAGTTGAGAAGTCTCTGTTTGCACAGATGTAACAGCTCCAAAATGCTCCAGGCACCTCCACTCCTGTTCAGGATGCTGCCCCAGCTGTATCGCATGCTGCTGAACCACGCTGGGCACGCAGAGACAGGGCCCTCAGCAAAGTCACCTCCACGCTCCGAGTCGAAGTAATTTGCAACTTAGGAAAACTTGACATTTTCGATTCCGCCGCTTCAGGAAATGCATGTGACTGGATGCTGGAGTGGTGCAGCCCCAGCGCCGGGATTCCAGTGGAGCCATCTGCCCGTGCAGAGCTTGCACACCACCAGGAAGGGAAACCGGCTGCCTTCTCGGCTTTGCAGTGGGGAAGCAACACTGTGCTTTGTATTGCTGAGTTTCCTTAGTGTATGGACAAAATTCTTGCTAGATAAACCATTAGTCTGGGGTTTCAAAGGAGCTTGGAGTTAGATAACCAGCTACCCTTGTTCTGCTTTTTCGAAGGTGAAAGGAGAAATTAATCAGAAATGCACGAGGGGAGTGCTACAGCAAGTGAAAGCTTTGATCATGGTGCGTAGTGGAGCTAAACGAGCTGTTGCCTTCAAAAACTGAGCTGACAGTCGGGGAGGTGGTAAACTTATGCTTGGACACCGAGAAAGTCAAGTCTCTGTTAACTCCGTCTTCTAGTCTGCACTGATCTGCACGGGTGAGGGGTTTCTTCCTCCCCAGCACTGGCAAAGCTATTGCAAATCAGACCTTGAGTGTCTGTAGGAGTTGAGGAGGCCTGTACATAAACAACACGACAGAGACATCACCAACCTCTACCAGAAAGTAGACTTTTTTCTTCCTTCTGCTTCTTCCAGCTTTCCTGAGATTGTTGTTGACGTTTCTTAACAACAGTTCTCCAGAAGGCTTTTCCATTTCACTGATGTAGGATATACGGAGCCCAGTGTACAGTCTTTGTTAACTGGAGTTATCTTTATCTTACGAGGGAACGCCATTGCCTGGGCATCTGTATCAGTATTGCATTCCTCAGCATGGCGTCCACACTTAAAAGTGATCCATCTAGTTTGTCTGCCATAGGAAATAATTTTAATTGTAACTATATAATGTAGTTCTACACTCCACCACGTTTTGTAAAGGTGTCTGCATGGTTTTGAGCCCACAGCAGCCCAAAATACTGCCAAATACTCCCCCAAAAACCACCAAAAAAACCCCTCGAACCCAAAACCAACCACAAAACCCACCCAACCCACAGCCTGCAGCCAGGCGCTTGTGTGAGACCGGTGGCTGGCGGAAGGCACTGTGTGCTGCAGTGGGTGCAGTTACTGAGGTCCCTCTCACCGGAGAGCTCGGGTGCGTGCAGTGGACTCCTTCAGCCCCTCAGCTCTCTACCTCAGGACACACAACGGTGTGCCTTCTCAAAAACCAGGCGTCTGCTTTGAGCAACGAGAGGTCTGGAGGCTCCCTGAGCTCTGGGGCACGCCGTGGGTCTCTTACCCTTGTGAGCACGAAGAGCTTGGCAGCAATGTGAGAGATGCACGAGTGGTTTCAGCAGGAGCTCTTACCTTCGTGATGCAAACCAAAGCTGCTGGAGCTGTAGGAGGGAGCTAGGTCAAAAGGCAGGAATTGTGCTTAAGTACATGGATTTTGCTGAAATTTCAACGGGTGTCAGGTCCTCCAGTGCCTCTTGTGCTTTCAAAAAAATGAAGGACCTTGATTAAAGCAATCACAACAGAGTAAGCCAGGACTTTGTAGGAAGCTTTGACTTTGTCTTCTGAATATGTTGAGGGCAAATTATCCATGGCAAATTACTTTGATCACTGCCTCTGTTATTTGGTCTTAATCCTAACTTGATACGTTAGGCTAGACTATAAAATTCTCCCATTACAAGTAAATCATACTTTTTTTTTCCCCTCCCCCCTGAGGATTTCAGTCATTCTTGCTGATGTGATTTCTTGGAGGTAGGCTTCTGCTTCCTTCCTTCTTCCAAACTATGTATTTTTCATGGTTCTGATTTTTTCTGTAGCTATTTATTTTTCCTTTGAAGGAAAGTAGAAATGAGACCTAAATAATCTGCTTGATTTTTATCTGAGGCAGCTGTGCTGGGACAGAACCCATCATTCAGATCTGTTACCTTTTACACAGCAGAGATAAATTAATTACAGGGCTTTCCCCTGACATCTAGACTCTTGCCTGCAAATGTTCACATAAAAGATGAATGACAATGAGATTCTCATTATAGCTTGATGAATTAGCCTTTTCACTTCAGTTACAGCAAAGTCTACTTCATGGTCAACAGTCCTGTTTAGGCCCAGCCATTTTTTTTCTCTCTTTGAATTCAAATCAAACAGTTGCTGTCAAACTACTTCTCTTGGTGCAATCCATTATTTTGCACTGCCCATTAGAATTTTTCACTTTTCCAGGGAATTTGCCACACCAGTTTGCCAAGAAAAATGTTACTTAGCAACAACATCTTCCTCATTATCTTTAGTGCAACATGTTGCAAACCTAAGGCTGCCTTGAGAGTGGAAGCTTTCTATAGAACAAAGAAAGGACCAGAAGACCATTGCCTCTGCAATCTTGGGCATCATCCTCTCAATCAAGGTAAGCCGAGCTGCTTCCCCACAAACTTTGGTGTCTCGGTAGAAAAGGCAGGTGAGATGGGGTAGGAGGGGGGGTGTCCCTGGTGTCCCCGCCGTCGGTGCTGGCCATGGCAGTGCTCCCGAGGCCCGGGGCTGCGTCCCTGTTGCAGCCGATGCTCTTGGGTGGTCAGCCCGTCCCGTGTCTGCTCGCTCCCCTCTGGTGGTGTTGGGGGTTTGGAAGGCTTGCAAGTGAGATTGAGCCATGGGGTTTTCAGCTCTACCAAGGGAAAGACAGATGTTCTGAAATTCTGCTCATTTTAATGCAGTGCATCTCTCTTGTCTTCCTAAACTGTATTTGGGAAGAAACACCCTTCACCGGCTTCAGGACCCGATGTCTCTGTTGTGCTTCCTAGCTTTGATCCTGCACAGTAACGCTTTCATTCTACTGCTATCCTTTTTTTTTTTTTTTTTTTTTTTTAAATAGCAGAAGCTTAAAATAACAGAAATATTTTATTTGGCTGGAGCGGATGTTGTAATACAAAAGCTAGAAGGGAAGGCAAGCTAATTATCCTTCACTAAGGTGAAGTGGGGTAGCAACTGTTGCTAACAGTCCTTCAGGTTTTCCTGATGGAGAAGAGGGGACACGGCTTTGCACGCGTCCCAGTCCGACCACGCTGCGACTGGGGGGTGGTGGTAACACCACCCTATGAGGCATCTGCCCCCAGCTGCTGTCTCCATTAAGGCGCTGCCATGACTGGTTGCTTGACCTCATCCAGGGAGGATTTGTAGGAGCGTTGGGAAGGAGTGCCTACAGCTGGACAGGGATCTGAGGAACCCACAGCTGCTATAACGAAAAAAGCACAGGAAGGGGACAGTTATTTTACAAACTCTGGGTTAATGATTGGGAAATTAACTTGGAAATACCTATCAGTTCTTTCATACAAACCAGGCAATACAACAATCTTGTTGACAATATGCTACTCAGTTTAGTTAAAACTGAAATATAAGTGGGCAGGAGAGAAACGTGCAGAGGTTTTTACTAGGAGTTGGACATGCTTTTATTCATTTCCAATTTGTAAGAGGGTGGGACAACTGATGATACAGCCCCCCGTGCCCCCCGCGTCTGCCTGCAGGAGATCCCAGCCCCAGGCAGGCTGCAGTGCAGGGACACCTTGTTTTCAAGGCCACAGGTGCCATTTTGTCGACCCATTCTGCTGTGAGCGGCCAAATGACTTTGCTGGGTAATTTGAAAAGCTATTGTCTACACAAAAACAAAGTCAAAATAACCATTCCTGCCAGGTGCTATTTTACAAAGAAAGAACATTGTGTTTCTTGCTCATAGTCCTTGGCAGTTTATCATGTTCATTTGCTTGTATCTTTAAGTGTCAGCATTTTGATCAATTTTACTGCACCTGCCTGTGGTCAGAGTATCACTAACGGTAGCTCTGATTGGTGTTTAGGGACAGGAATAAGTCATTTATAATGACCGTAAGTGAAAACATCAAAATATAAGTAGCCATAGCATCAGGCTGTCATCATTTGTGTGGCGATATTTACTTGTACATCTTTTCTATGTATCCTAATGCTTCCCAGGCCACACTTGCTTTTCTGGCTTCTCTTAAAACCAAGAGGTTTGTGTGCTTTTGGAAGTATTATCAGAACAAGATGCCAAGGCAGAGCGATGGCGATGGTCACCCAGTGACTTCTGCACCAGGAGGCAGTAGTGCCTGTTCTGACCGTGCCATTCCCTCCCTCTGGAGCAGCCCCAGGAGGAGAGGCGAGTGTCAAGCTGAACCTCACCAACACATTCACGCGTCTTTGGAGACAAAAGGTTTTCCAGAGTTTTCCAAGCCCCCTTGTCTGCCCAACTCCCTTTCACTGAGGACAAGGCAAACATCTGAAAAAAATTATTCTTCTGTATAACCAGTGTGTGAAGGATGTGTGTGCAGAGGTGTCAGAAATAGGGGAACCGGAGGGAAAAGTAGCAAGTCTGGGGCCCAGCTGTAGTTTTGAGGGAGAAGATGCTGTGATTTCGTTACTTGTTCCGCGTCTCCCGAGACCCTTGTAAACGTCAGCAGAACGGGACTTCGGTTCGTCATTTGCAGAGGTGATGATCTGGACGAGGGCTCCCATGTTTCACCGCTGGGCTGGACCCGGTGCAGCAGTCGCTCCCCGAGTTACGCCCCGGGGAGGCGCAGGCACCTCCTGGCCCGGAGCGGTTTGTCTGTCTGTCTGTCTGTCAGCCTCACCTCCCCTAACGGCACCGCTGCTGGTGGACGGACCGTGGCGCTGCGGGGTCTGGTGGGGTGTCTAAGGCAACCCGGCAGTCGGCTGTACAGCAAAACAGAGCTGCTGAGAAGCGGGTGGTTATGTCCCGCAGTGGGGTTGTCCCAGCTCTCTGGTCCCAGCCCTGTGGCCTCATGAAATCACCTCCTGTGGCACCTGCCACCTTCCAGCCTGCTGGCAATTTCTGAAGTCTCTGCAGGGAATATAGATGAGGGGAAGACATGGTCAATCCTTTGCAAGCTGCAGCAAACAATTCTCGCATCCAATGACTGCACGAAACACAAAGCCTCCATGTGCACCATTTAACCTGCAGCCGCTTTGCTGCAGCTGCTTGTGGAATTGCTCAGTCATTGCTGCCTCTGCTCACAGCGATGTCTCTGGCCGTGTAATAATCATATTAAAGCAAGGCCAAAATGGTGATTGGCATAAGCAGCTTGCATGGAAGTCAGCTAACACTATCCATCCACCAAGGAGGAAATTGCTTTGACACCATAGTTTTCTCTAACAGAGGTATGCGTGTAATGCAGTGTCACCAAAGTTTTAGGTATTTGTTCATGGTTGTATTAAAAAGCAAAGGCCTTACGCAACTGAGTTGAAAGAATAAGTCATTTCAGTCGTAAAAACCCTGAATGAAATTACTGCAAAATGAGCTGGGGCGGGAGGGGAGGAGGGTGCTACCTCTTTTACCCCTTGTGCCCCCCCCCGGGGAAGGGGATCTTGCCTGAGCTGGCGAGGCTCCGCAGCGGGATCCTCCTGGGCAGAGGGACGAGGTGCCCGCGGGGCTGCTGCTTTCCTGGGGACCCCGTCTGCAGCTCTGTGCAGGGACCTGCTCTCAGGACTGCCACAAACCCGGCTCCCCTGCCTTCTCACTAATAGAACCTGCCTGGATTAGTCTTCTCCAAGTGCTCCTTTGTAAATATATATGAATTCTGAATTTCTAATCTGTTTCAAGCTATTTTATTGCCTTTAAAATGTTGGTTTATTATTCATTTCAGACAATTGCTTTAAATTTTCATTTTAGAAGTCCGCAGACAGTGAAACGTGGGGATAGAAGGACACAAAAGTCATTTGTACTAAGCAATCAAATGTTTTTCGCTTTTAACTTCTTTTAAAAACACTGGTAAAATAACCCCCTTCCTCCTCAAACAGTCACTATTAAACACAGTTCCTGAAGAAGGGCATAATTATACATTTGAACAAAATACAACAGTTGTGAGCGACTTGTGCTTTTCCCCATCGTCGTCGTGCCTTGGGGTCCCCTAAGCCTAAGCAGAGTGTCTCCTCACAGCTCTGGCGAGGATATTAAGACTTCCCGTGCCAAGTCATACACGCATCGCATCGCCAGCCGTTACGAGTGGGAGCCTTTCTGTTGATGCTGCTGTGCCGTGCATCAGGCTGTAAGGAACGGCTTTTCAAGGGCTTGACGCCTGTGGTCTGGGTCATGCTCTAAGGGTGGCTCAGCGCCCAGGGGAATCCCAAGCTTTCAAAATTTCTCAGCCTGCTTTTTTCCCNAAAAAAAAAAAAAAATCCAGTTTTAGAAATTGTGGTCATAAAGTAACCAGAGGGAGCCAATAATAAACAAACTAATCTGGGAAATGATGTGTTATAATAACCTTTGCCAGAGGCCTGATGGCATTTCCCTCCTGGCATTCCAAGGGACCTTCACTTGTGTTTGAGGCACAGGATCGTCCCTTCTCGCTGTCAGCGCTGGCGTGGGTGCCGTTCTGCGGGGACGGGCGCAGCCAAACTTGGCAGCTGAGCCTGCAGGCGACGTTTTGCTCAGCTCTGATTCCCAGGGCTGGCTCCCTGGCGAGATTCCCTTCCCACTACTCCAGCACTTTGAGGAGTTGTCCTCAAACTCCTGCACGCTAGCTCTGTGTCCTGGCAGATCGCTGCTGCTCCAGAGTGCTCTTACCCGCGAGAGCCCTTGAGGGACACTTCTCCTTGTGGTGAGCTGCCAGAACAGGAAAATCCCTTGGGAATTTTGTCTGCTCTGCCTGCCAGCTCTTCAAGGAAAACTCCAATCTCTCCAACCGTGAAATAAAAACGAGCAAAATATCGCTGAGCCATATGGACACAGACCAGCGTAACACCCTGATGTAAAGCACTCCCTGCTGTCTCTGGTGCCGATCATCAACGCAGCTTAGAGCAAAGCTGAGACTTTAATGCCGAAAGCATGATGCCCTCCTTTGACCTTGTAAATTATTTTTATTGCTACTTTGGCTAGCTGTCTCCTTTGCGGGTTGCTGGGCTATAAGCAGGTGCAACAGAAATGGTGGAGACAGCTAATTTCAAAGGTACACAGCGTTCTTCCAGAGCACGTGGGAAATACTAATGTTTTGAAATCTCATTCTTGTGGCATAGGTTAAACTTGGAACCTCAAATGGTACCACAGAAATTCCTTCAGTCACTCATTCTAACAGGAATTACACAAATGTCTGTGTTTACATCATTACATGGTACCTGTGTTCCTGCTGCCTGGGCTTCTCCGTGGGATTTTTTCACCGTAGCTGGGATGGACAGAGTATTTTGGCCAAGTGAGGACATGGCCGAGCTGGGGCCGGAGGAGAGGAGCGCTGCTCTGCCACACGGGCACTGCTGGAGAAGCGCAGGTGCTCAGCCTGGAACGGCTCGCTACCTGGGCTTCAGAAGCAAGCTGCGTGCTTGTGGAAGGTTACTTAGCCTCCAGGCTCCTACGCTTCTTTATTTCCTCTTAAATGGATGTTTTCCCCAAAGGCAATCTTTTTAAAGTAGTTGTAACAGGTTTCCAGTTACTTTTCATCCCATTAGTCTTCCGTTCTAAAAACTTCTCTCTGAACATTGAGACCATTTCGAGAACTTGGGAAAGAGGTTTTTTTTCCCTTGTTTCTATTTTTGTAAGATGAGTGTATTGACCAAACAGCTTTCCCAAACCTCTCTCCACTAAGAAAACCCCAGTGAATTGGTTGAAAATGAGACTGACCTCTTCTGCTCTAATAGCAAGGTGGTTTTACCTGCTCCCAGCTTGTGCTTCGGAAACTTGCTGATAAATGGCACTCTTGTAACAGGAGACTTGAACATTTTGGGTTAGGAAAATATTTAAATACATGAACTTCAGATGTAATGAGAAGCGCCTCATGTTGAGTAGGTACTTAATCTGTGCTTATGCTGAACTGTATTCCAGACTACATTTAAGCAGGTTTTCTGAAATCAAGGCTAACAGATCAGATATGGTCCATTTAAGTCAATGAAGTTATTTTCATCAGCATTACTAGTCCCTGGATCTTCCACAGCTTAGAGGTGAGTTAACTGGTATTATGTTTGGCTATCAGTCAGGCTATGAAGTAGGATAATAACCATTATATTCCATTGTTTTAAATCCTGAGAGGAGCTAAGGGTGAAACACATTACCGAATATTCATTAAATTTGGGAAACTTCAAGTGAAAAAAGCGTATCGTAGTATTAAGAATGAACATTTAAGATTGAAGAACCTTATCTTTATCAGCTCTGTCCTTGCCATCAACTGGAGAGCATGAACTAATGTCAGAAAGATTATTTTCACCACCTAGTTGTCTGAGATTGTTTTGAAAAAGGCACTTCCCATGCCGCACTCCAGAGTGGCCTTTTCCTGTTTCCTTGCAAGCGGAAAGTGTGGGAAGTCGGATGTCGTGACAGTTCCAGAAAGGCCAGACAACAGGAGAAGGGGTTTACAGGAGGAGAGCAAGGCATCCCGGAGCGCTGCTGCTGCTGTCACAACACCAGAAAGAAATTAGTAGTCTCGCTTAGGAAATAACCAAACACTCCCCCACATCAAACGTGGAAGTGGAGCTGGATGAATTTCCTGGAATGGAGCTAAGCACTTACACAAGTGGTGCTGGCATCACATTGAAGGCAGGCTGACACATGACTGGCAGAAGTGATTGAATGCTGCTTTGCATGAAATGAAATGTCAATACTATTAATTTTATGGTGCAGCAGCCAAAATGCCTGTAACTGTCAAGGACTCTCATCAAAGTAACATCTTTCCATCTATTGTGCTGGAGTGCAGAGGAATTTAAGTTGCTTACACTTAAAGTCTTCTTTATGTAAAATAATAATAGTAATAGAAATTTTCCTAACAGAGTGCTTTCAAAAGCAGTTTTTGACGTTTATGAAAACTGGAAGTTTTTACTGAAATAGAAATTACATAAGAAAATCGTTTCCTTCAAAAAGCGTATAAAATATTTTAAATGTCTCAAAATTAACATTTACATCTGTTACTTATTCTTGAATATGGCAAAATCAAATGTAGAGTGGCATCATATATGGATAGAGTGAGGTCATCTGCCCCCCCCCCNCCCCCCCTTTCTTTTTTTAATTTGGTGGTGTTCTGCTGTATAGTCCTCTGCAATCTGAATTTGGAAACACTTGGGTTTTGAGCAGCTGAGGGCCGGGGCTGCGACCAAGGAGAAGAAAAACTGAATTCCTTGAAGTCAAGCCACTGAGCCTTGGAAAGCATTTCCTTTTCCCTCCCAAAGATTATACACATAATAGAGTTTGTGAATATTTAGTTAGTGTAGCACATTTATCTTGCCCATATTTGGGGCTCTATTGTGCTTTTTTAGTTGCAAGCCCTGGAGAACTGAGATTTAGTGGCACCAGTGTTAATTAGAAGTCAATTTTGGTAATCGCTCAAGAAGTGCTTGTATTCCCATCCAGACATAGAATGAAATCAGCACCATGTCACTCCGACAGCCAGTCTCGACAAAGTAATCACTGTTCTCACGCAGAATATTCAAAATAATTCCCTAGAGTGCAATGTAAGGAAAAAAAAGAAGAAAAAATACGAAATTGTAATTTGCTGTTGGACTTTACACAAATTGGAAAATGAACTGAACTTCAGAAACGCCTTATTTTATGTGAAAGGCTTGCCTGCCTGAAGATCAACAGGCATCAGTGCAGTGTAGCCGTAAGAACGAGCCCCCCGTCCGCACGCTGGGCATGCGGTTGCCTTCTTGTCCCTGCGCCAGAAGTTCTCCAGGCGAGTCACTGAAAGACACTTCTCCTCTGGGTCCTTACACTGCAGTATTTACTGAAACCTCTTATATGGTTAACATCTGCAAAGCTTGTGATTGTTTGATACAATTTTATTCAATAAAGCTGCCCCGTTGCATAAAGGTCTTGGTATTTAATATTTAATAGCATAAATCCCACGTGAGTCCTAGGCAGAGGATGAAAATTACATTTCAAATTAATGTGCGCTCAAAGCCTGCTCTTGTTTCTTTCTGCATTTAAAGGCCAACAGCCATTTGCAAGCATAATATCAGCTTCCAGAGATGATGTCCGTATTCTCCTCTTTCAAAATGACTAGTTATGATCAAAAGATACGTGGTAGGAACTGTTCCCGCGCTGAAACAGAGAGCAAGCGGGAAGCCCATTTCTGGCGGCGTTGGCAGTGTGAAGACGCTGATCCACGTGTCTGCAGTCGGGGCTTTCTCCTCCCCGGAGCCACGCTGCGCAGGGGGACGGTGCCACGCACCTGCACTGCACCCGGCGTCGTGGGGACGCAGCCCATTGCAAAGGTGCCTGGTTACTGGTAATGCAAAGAGCTAATTAGTAGGATAACAGCGTGACTGTGGTCCGCAATGAGTGGACTGAGCACAGAGTCAGCGTGGTGCTTGCCTGGCAACGTCTGAGCAGGAGCAAGGAGTCCCCGGATGGCGCGGTTAGTCCGGGGTAGTGCCCTCCTCTGGTATTTTTGAGCAGATGAATCTTACGATGATGTGAAAGAAACATGTTTCAACAGGCTTGTGGCTTTTGCCACTGAGAGCCAGGGAGCTCCTGGGACTGTGGCTTTTGACTAACGTGGTCCAGCTCTTCAGCAAATCTTCAGCTATTACAAGCATTATAATGTATATGACTTTGGTGGAGATAGTCAGCTTGCTCTGTTTGGGGAGACAGGTCAAACAGCAGCATTGAAGCTTGCCATTTTTTCTGAAAACGTGGGTCAAAATTTTTCTTTCTCCTGTAGAGGCGAAGGCAGTTACCTCCAGCTGGGTGTCCTGTGTACCATGGTCATTTCAGCACAGACACCTGGAATCCACAGTCTTTTATCGCTCCTTCGTGCTGGCAGAGTGTGACAAAGGACGCCCGCAGCAGTGTCCACGGCAGTGCCCGGCGGAGCCCTCCTGCACAGCTTGGGGTCTCCCGTGGTGCCTCAGCCTCCTGACACCAGCACAGTACAACTAAGGATGCGCAGCAGCAGGTTTCAAACAACGTGTATCTCAGTCTGGGGCAGTAACCACCAGGTCTTGGGTACTTAGCCAAGTAGCGGGTTTGCAGCAGCGCGCTTCCGGACTAGGTTTTCAGAGCGTCATCAGCATCCATCAGATTTGGCCAGATTTTCAAAGGATTTCAGCATGCAGTGCATACCTGGTATTTCATGTTCTTTTACAGATTTGGCTATTTGTATTGCTGCTTTCATGGGAGCTGAACTCGGCAGTGACTGCTTACGTCTGACCCCAGACAGTTACTCATCAAAACATGCTATACACTTACGAATGAAATAAATGCTATTTTAAAGCCCAGTCTGGCAAACACTCAGCAGCCAGTTCGGTACTTATCATTAGGATTATCCTAAGTGCCTTCAAGATCACTTCCTGAGTAAGTTTTATTTATATATTGTGAATAACTTTGCATCCAGGCCAGGCAGAATTTCTCCTCATAGTTCCTTCTCTTAGAGTCGGGGCCGGAACAACTGTACTCTTTCTGTGCTGCTTTGAAAGCCTGAAGTCCTCCAAAAGGAAGGTCGGGCAAAGTGTTTCTTCACATTAATTCCTTTGAGTGGCATTTAGACTTAACCAAGCGTGTTACAGACTTTTATTACAATAGCAGAGTCAGTGCTGGGAAGTTTTGCTCTCGCATGGTTTGTAGCTCTAGCACTACGGAGACCTTTTAAGAGTACGGGAGCTGCTGAAAAGAATTACCTTGAGGTACTCTGGGGCCTCTTTCTGCTGTAATTCTGCCATCTCCTCCAGCGGTGGGGAATTAACCACGGCTCTCCGAGTGCTGCCAGGTCTGCTGCCAGCCGATGCCATCTCCTGCCGGGCCAGCAGGTTACAGCACCGGTTAGCTCGCGCAGACACGAACCCTTGGAAAGGCGACGGGGTGTGACGGCAGGAGAGCAAAGCTTTGGCGTACGCCTGGCGCAAGTGCAGAAAATGCAGTGCGTTCTGCTGCAGCAAAGGCTCCTCTGCCCCTTTCCCAAACCCCTCCGAAGCTGGGTGACACTGGCCTAAAGTGTCCTTCCTGGGAAAATCCCTGTGGAGTGTTACGGTCATAGCTGTGGCTGCAGAATACTAATCTCGCAAACACTTTATGAAACAAAGTGATGATAATTTCTTTACTTTCTGATGAGTCTTAGCACAAATTATTTCCTTTTTGGTTTTGCTGCGATAAGGTTTGAGACAGAAATCTGCACCTAAATTTTTTGTTCTTGAGACACAGCAGCCAAAAATGTGTTCAACTTCTCAGTTTATAGACCCACATCAAAACTAGCAATAGGCATTGTCCCTGAAGTGTAATTTTCTATAGCCTCAGTGAAATTGATATATATATATATACACACACATATATAACAGTTCAGATTATGTAATTCCACCATCTGCTGCTTTACATAAACAGTGCTCATATTCCACCTCTGCTTCTTTTCCTAATGGTGTTCCCCATAAGAATCATTACTTATGTGCAACATGGGGCAGCTGATGAAGGATGGGCTGTACTTTTTATTCTCCTCTGAATGCTCCTTCCTTCTAGTGAGGTAGAGGTGGAGGTGGAGAACTTACAGAGCAGAAACACCATGTACTGTAACATTGCCCATTTGTTTCCCACTTACTGTCTTTGTTCCTACATATGCAAACCAGGCAGATTGTGTTTACTTTGATAAGCAACTTTACTGCAGGGTCAAGTAGAAAGAGGAGATTGGCAGGAAAGGAGCAAATCTTCCTTAAACAAAAATGTCTGCAATAATTAGCAAATGTGGCAAGAAAGAGTTGATAAACAAGTAAAAGGTGAGAAGTGAAAGGTAAGCTTCAGGGCAATTCATTAAGTTGGTAAATGAAGAGCAAACTGAAATTTCTGCAGGCATTTAGCAGATGGGAGGGTATTCTGGGACCATGGCATTTGTTCAAGCAGTGAGTAAAAGCTAGAAATACATGGATTCAGGACCATTTTTTAAAGGAATCATCAGTTTATTTTTCAGAAACAAACCATGAGGAAAGCAAGGCTGTGTTTTATGTTTTCTTTGCCTGCGTTTGTATTTCGGCTGTTTAGGGAGCCTAAAAAAAGGAAAGCCTGCTTTTCAAAATTGGAGACCCCACACACAACTCTGCTTTTCAATTACAGGTGCCAACACCTTGGTTTAACTAACCTGCAGTGCAGCACACATGCAACTGATGTGGTTTGGGATCTGACTTGTATCCTGCTGTGGAGCTGAGTCCTACTGCCTATACATCCTTCCAGGGAGTTTCTTCCCACTTATCTTCAGTCCCCGGAAGGCAGCCAACTACTCATGCTGGTGACTTGGGCTCCTTCTGTAGCAGAGAAATCTGGAGGCACCTCTGGAGGACAACTCAAAGCTCAGGTGGGCTCCATCACCCTCTACAACTGTCAGGGTCAACAGGGTAATTGGCTTCGGTGAATCACTCCAGGAGGGGGGCGGATTAGGAGGTGAATAAAATGCAGGGAGGTGACTCTCTCTCAGCTTTCCTCTTTGTGCGTCCTAGGCTTCTGTAGCTGGCTGGGCCTATGTGAGCAATTTGGGTAACTGCAACTAGAACCAGACTTTTCTTGATGAAGGGGCTCTGCTTGGGAGGGTGCTGCCTGGCACCATTTAAAGCTCTTCTGAAGAGTCCTAAAAGACTTAGCTCCAGGCTGTCTTCAGAGCTTCCTTGCTTCTATCCCCAGGAGAAAACCTGCTTTAATGGCTATGTCATCACCCCAGTTTATAGTCTTTTAAAGACTGAAACATACTTGACTCCTTGGGGTGGGCTGCTTTCTAATAGTTATTGTTAGGGGATTTTTTGGGGGGGAAGGGGTTGGACGTGCTCCTGGAGGCAGGACTGCCTTCCATACGTTCAATTCTTGGTGGGTTTATTTTTGATTAGGAGCAAGGGACTGATATATGTTATGAGGAAGTGATGAATTACCTGGCATGTCTGGAGCACTGGGGATTTTTTCACATCAGGATGATGGTGATTGATTTTTCTTTCCCTTTATTTTTTTAGATCTGCAGCAGAGGAATTTCTTGATGCCTGATTGCAGCCAACAGGTAAGCTGTGGAACTCACTCACTGGTGACTGTGACAGGCCTTCCTACCTCCATTAAATTTTAGACTTTAATGGCTTGCTGAAGACATGCTGTCAGGGTGATGGAGATGGTGAGATTATTAAATGAGGACGTCTTCTGCTTGCTAAATTGCTTTAATCTCACAGGAGGCTTTATTAGCTCATATTGGCCACCCCTTTGTAGGGGTAGAGGAGAAAGCGAAGAAACAAAGAGCAAGGAGGGGGACTGCAAAAATGCAGCAGTGTTTGTTTTCCTGAAAAGCTGTGGTAGAGCCCAGGAAGGAAGGTGGGAACTGCACCTCGCTCTGCCTGTACTGCTGGCGCAGTGCTGGTCAGAGAGGAGGCAAAGATGGATTTAATTGATCCCAGCATGTGCTGGTTCCACAGGACTATTATTAGCTTTGATGTGTGTGAAGCATAGCACATCTGGTGTCTTGTCCCTTGCTGGCCATGGAAATGATTAAGTTACTCTACGTCAGGCTGCTTTTTCCTGTACTCTGTTATGTTGGCTTATATCTTCCACCAAGAGAGAAGAGGGCTGTAGCACGGGGGCTGGGATTTGGATCCTAAACTTGAGTATCTGTTTCTCTGGAAACTAGACTGTAGTTGCAATTTGTATAAAATCTCTCTTTTCAAAAAGAAATGATGGACCCGCTTTGGACTAATTACAGAGTTGTTCATAGTGTGATAGTGTGTCTTGAAATCCCATGCACTCCGTTTGTTACCAGCTGGGGAGGTGGAAGGGGAAAGGAGGCAGAAAATACTGAAAGGAGCAGAAATTAGGGATGAAGGAGCTGAAAAAGGAATGAAGCAAAACAGAGGGGGAGAGATCCATGTGAGGAGCAACCAATACAGTAAATGAGCTGTCCTCAGATAACATTCATTATGAGTGTGAAGGCATATACCTGCATTCCCAAAACGAAGTAGGAAATAGTCTGTGAGCTCTTGGTGATTTCTGTTATGTTTCTAGTTGCTTGCTCAATTAAGTCCTGTTGGATGTCACTGCAGGAAGGATGGTAGTAAGAACTGTAATTCGATTGTAAGCATCTAAGGTACAATTGCTGTGCTAATACATAAGAAACATAAGAGAGCAGCTTCTTGTGTCACCAGGTAGGAGTCGCTTTGCAGACCATTCACTTAGGAATGGTCACCGCTCCTGAGAGCTGTACATATTTTGTAGGGTAAATGCTTTCTTGTGAGTGAACTTCCATGAGTGGCATAGAAGTAGCAATTGAACAGGGAGAAATATTCAATGTCAAGGTAAGTCTGGGCTGCTGTCATACTCTGTGGGTGTAATTAGTCCAGCAGTCCCTTTCACAGAGCTGTGAAATGCTGGTTTTCCCAGAGGTTTGTCATTCCTTGGTATTGTACTCTTCAGAAAGCAAGGTATCTTTTTTTCAGTCTTACTCAGCACAACCCATGGGTCAGGAAAGTGCAGCTTGGACTTCCTGCACAGGTAAACTGCTGGCACTTGTGATGTGTCTGATCAGGCTGATTAGGGACATGCAAAAGCGCAGTGACTTGGCAGATGTTTTTATCCAGCTTAGGCTTGGTGTGCATTATAGCTTTCCAGTGTGGTTTCCTTGAAATCCAGCATGATTTCCAGGTTTTCTGAATTACCTATAATTTCTCTTCCAGTAGATCTAGCTATGCTGGCAAGGCCATATGCCACCCCAAAGCCCCTGCATCCCCACTGGGGAAAGCAGCTGTGGTTCCTGCCAGACGGAGACCCTAAACCCCCCGGAGCAGGGCCACACCACCCTCCTCAGTCAGGCACGTCACTGCCGTGTGCGGACGCGCGCAGCCCACGCCGAGCTGCGGGGCGATACCTGGGTGCCTCGGGCTGCTTCTGGCGAGCCTTCAGCACCAGGTCCCAGGTCTGGTCTCTTCCTGCTCGGGGAGCTGTTGTGTCTTAAAAAAACAGTTCACAGTCCAAGAACTTGCTGCTGGAAAAAACCAGAGGGGTGACGACCTCCCTTTCCCATCTTCGTTTTAACTAGTTAAGAAAGCCTATCGGAGTTCAAAGCAGGTATGCCAGCTGCCCACAGATGACGATGTGGCCCCATCTCTCTTCCTTTTCCCTAGTGTGTGTACAATTAAAAAAAACCACAAAACCCCCACCAAAAATAAACTACAGAACACTGAATAACCTTCTGTAACTAGACTGGAGTTAATCAAGCTGAATTTATTACGAAGCTCTTTGCAACCAAATGAGCTGATTTCTTCCAGTAGGAAGAAACTTAGTTTATTATCTGATTTTAAAAGCTTGAGTAATTTTAGCCATTGACTTTATTGTCAGCCAAAAGAACTATGTCAATTATTATCTCTAATAACTTTGGAGGACATCTTTAAAGTTCTTTGCCATGAATCCTACTTCAAATGCTCCTGCAGAGATGAAAGGAACAAGCTTAACCCAATGAATAACTGATAAACCAGAAATATCACTGCCTTGCCTCGAAACATCACAGATGAGAGCTTGTCCCTTGAATATAATCACAGTGTATGCTATCTCTGGCCTTTATTGGAAGCGAAGCTCTTTTATGATATTCTGTCACTTATGACAGTTCCTCCAGAGAGTTCATTAGGATGAACGTTAATGTGGCTGAATCTAGGAAACTGCTTTTCCTGACATAATGCCAACATATATTACAGTACTATGCCAATGCAGTGGGGGAGCTTTATGGTTGTTTAATGTGTGTCTGTGTGTTGCAAACTGCATCACACTTTAACTCTCTCTGTAAAGCGGTATTTTTTTTTCTGAATTGCCACCGCTATTAATATATGTAATGGGGTGCCCGAACAGCTGTTTTGTTCAGCAGTTATCTCTGATGATTATGTATTCATAGGTTAGAGTTTCCAGCACTGGAGAGCTGCAATTAATCCATACTGTGCTTCAAACCATCAGTGAGCACTTGGGTTTTCCCCCTACTTCATTGGCATATCTTAGAGTTCCTTGTACATAAAAATCTGTATTGGGAATTGAGGCAAAGGAAAGAAGTAATGGCAAAGAAATAGCTGATGACTTGCCCCTTCTCCACCTGTTTCCACACAGCTGCATTGTGCAGGATTAGCTAACTTCGAGTCCAGAGTCAGGTCACTCCTCTCAAGCATAGCAGTGGGCAAGGCCGGTGGGATTGGTCACTATGGGTTAGCTGCTTCCATGAGTGTGGAGCGGGAGTGTGTGTATGTTCCTCAAAACAAAAAACCAACCCCAAGAACCACCCCCACCTGTTTCTGTCAAAGGGTTTCATATATCTTGTATGAAATGAAACTTTGTTGAATGCCCTTGCTACTGAGGTTTTTTTTTTTCTTTTAAGAAAGCTGTTGCCTTGTCTGGTGACAAAGGACAGGACAGACATAAAAGAACTGGGCTGGGGGTTGGGGGGGAAGGATAAGATCTAGCTTATATTTTCTGGAGGAGTAAAAGAGCATCATACAAAACTGCTAGAGAAAAATAGGTACATGGCCAAAAAAGAGACACTATAAATGTCCCTAAGCCAAAGCAACAACATTAAAGGTTTAAAAAAAAAAAAAAAAAAAAAAACCAAAACTGGCTAAAACATAAGGCAGTAGACTGAACATAACAGACACTTCTGAAATCCCAGCAGAATGACCAGAATACCAGAGATCAACTCTTTGGAGTGAGGGAAGAACATCTCATCTTGCTGAATTTGCGTAGGGATGGCCCAAGTCCGTTTCTTCTGCTTTTCCATCCTGTTTCCTGCCCCAAACTTGATGTGGTGGGACAGGTAAATACAGAAAAGGACTAGTTTCTTAACTGGGCCCACCTGCTGAATATCTGTGGGGTCATAAGTATATTTCTAGGGTCCAGGCAATGATGCAATGCTACATAAGCATATGCTGTAATATCACTTGACTACCCTAAGGAGGTAGCTGGGAAAGCATTATAAAATGCTGTTAAGGGATTAAAAGGTTAGTTTTATGACTGGGCATTCTTCTACAAGATACAGGTGTCAAAACAGCAACACAAAAATGGAGTATCATGTTGATAATGCAAAGTATGTCACTAACTGCATTCAGGCATCAATTTGTTGGCTTCGCAGCATGACTGACGACTATATTCCATAGAAGTCTACATCTGATGTCATCATCCAGTATCACCAAAGCTATCAGACAGTGTGTGTGTGGGAGCGCCTATATTTATTTCATATATTGTGTTGTGTGGATGAGTGTATATCCTACATGGTTTGGGACAAATGTTGTTACCTACATATAAATACCCAGCACACGCCTGAGAACACTAGGCTGAACTCTCAGATGTAATAGAGGCTTTTTACAACATTCTGATCCACTGAAAAGAGGGGCAAAGAGTTCCTAAAATGTCCATGTATCAGATTAACAGCGGAGCAGCTTAAAGTGCCTGTCCTGTAAATAAGAGCCATGCTTTCTATGTCCCGTTTATCCTGCAGGGAGGTGTTAGAGGAGGATGAAGGTTGTCAATGCAAACTGGAATTTGCCCAACATGTGGGCTAGACACCATCACCATGTGCAGTTTAAACTAACTCACCAGAATTGTGGGGCTGAGGCCAGGCATGATGACTCTGCTGCTACTACTGACAGAAAAGTAATTTCCACTGGTGGGAGCAAATGAAAAAACTGGAGGTGGGGAGAGCTGACCCTGCACCCAGGGGGTATTCTGCTGTTGGCTTGGGTGACTTACTGGTGCTTTGTGGTGGTAGGAGCGAAATCAGGCTGAGGCTCATCACTTATTCCTCGCACGCTGAGTTCAGGTGGAGAACACGAGCTGTAAACTACCTTATGCTTTTTCCCACAGCCTTATTCTAATCTCCTTTCTGGGTCAATTCCCAGGTAAGAGAGCTGTGCCATTACATTTTTAATTGTTTTTAGCTCAGTCTTCTGAATGGCCAGCGAGGGGCTGGCATCGCCGACAGGACACGCTGTAGTGCATTGTGTACAAGCATCTTATCTGTTGGTGCTGCCGTGGGTACCGTGCCTAGGAGACTTCTGCAAATACGGGTATTTATCTTAGTCAGCCATAATGAACTGCATCTGCCAGATGCGGAGAGGACAGCTGTAGTGGATCCAAATCAGCGCGGTCTGTGTCAGAGGTTGCCTGTCCTGTGGGCTGGGATGGGGGGGATCCTAAGGATCTGAGTCACGAAACTTGGCTAACAGGCAGGAATATGGCTTTGAGGAAGGACCTTCAAGGCTGGTAAGTGAGTTGCTGGGTTCAATGGGAGATGAACTTGGAGCCCCAGTAGCCTTGGGGAGGGTGGGGAAACCCAGGAACATCCATTTAAGGTTTATCAAGTTTGGATCAATAAAGCAAGGCATTACAGACTGCTAATGGCTGCTGAGAAGCTGGGGTCCTGATACCTGCACAGTGGGAGGAGATCTAGTGCAGCAAGTCACGTAGGGTTGCCCAAGAATTGGAATTGGAACACGGAACTGGGAGAGAGAACCTACGAATCCTGCTGTGAGGTGTGAACCTGAGGCAATAGGATCATCCCTGACTGAGATGACAGGGAACACACAGCTTGTAAGGACGGCCCCTGCTTTGAAGTGATCGTGGTTTGAAGGGAGGCAGAGCAGCTGTGAAACTGGAATTTTAATAGATGGGGAAGTGAAAATTGAGGAGACTTGGCTTTTCTGCCTGGATTGGGCAGAGCTGGGAGTTGAGACTTGGTTTCCTGCCACCCAGGGCCAGTCTCCGCAGGCAGTCTGCAGTTAACCTTGGCTCACAGGGAGTTGTCAGGAGGAGGGCGCTGCACGTGAACCGTTCTTCACAAGCGTGCCTCGCTTTACCAAATGAAAGCCCTCCAGTTATGCATGACTTCAGCCTGCATCTGTCTGGCAGCATCTTGAAGAGGTCTGCATATTCCCATCTACCCCAGGTCTGGGAATTTTTTTTATTCTGTACGCATCAAAAAAACCACCCAAGCAGTGGCCTGACATTTTACTGCCTTCTAATGTCTTGATAGACCCCCCTGGGCTGGAGCTGGGCTGGCTGCGGTGTTCATCACCTGCAGAGCTCTGGGACGCTGCGGTCGGCTGTGCTGCAGGCAAGGGCAGCCCGTGGTGATGCCGCCGCTCGGGGCTGGCGTGGAAACCCCGCTGCCCACGCTGCCTGCCAGGGCTGACCGTCCCTTCGCTCCCTGCAGCTCCTTGCTTTCAAGAGAGTGTGCGAAAGCCCCCGTGCCCGCTCCCAGAGGTGGCTGGTGCCCAGCACCAAGGCTGCAGGAGCCGGTGTGGGCGTTGCTGCAAGGAATCGTGCTGGGCTGGGGGGCACGGCCAGGACTGTCCCTGCACTTTGGTGCTGGTGTGGAAAAAGGAAAAGCAAGATGAAGTTTTGTTTTCTAACTGCCCTCTGTGGTGCTTCTGAGCTGATCAAATAGGTTTTTTTTTTTTTCTCTTTCAAGTCTAATGATGTCAGAAAGAGGCAGCCGGGTTATGACTCTATTCTTAATAATTAGGAAGATTGGTATAAGGACTGTGGAGAGGTTTCCAAATGAGTTTTAGCAGCTAGTTATTTCCTTGAACAGCCTGGATTAGTATCCCATATAGCTGATGAATATGCTGGAGTGACTGGATTGATTGATAGTAATTTCAGGACGTGACCAGGAATTCAATTAACTTTTGAAAAAATGTTTAAACAAACAGCTTAAACAGAGTTGGTTTTGTGGGGGTTTAGCAGCCTTGAAATTTTGTTCTAGTTTGGAACAAAACAACACCCCCTCCCCCACCCACCCCAGATTTACTGGGCTATTAATGTTTTTAAATGATTCTGCTTTGCTGTGGTAAAATTACTCTGTTCAACTAAATCAGTGCTTCATTTGATTGTATTTTAAATGAATATTGATATCCGTACAGCGCACAGTACTATTTCGTACCACCCTGTGTTCTCGAATATTTGAATGATAACTAACAGCACGATTAACTTCAAAATAAAAACTGTTTTGAAGCCAGCCCCCTCCAATTCTTCTCTCCAATACAGTCAGAAAAATTTGACAGATTCAGGGTACTGTGTTTCTAGGTTTTTGTTCAAAACACTTTTTTTAATCAGCACTAGCATGGGTACAGTTTGCATGGCCATCGCCTTACGGGGCGCGCGGGGCAGTGATGCCAGTGCTGCCGACCTCCTGTCCCAGCCGTGTCAGCGCGGTGGGGAGTAACCTTCAGCTCGGACAACAAGCCGTGGTGGCTGGCTTCATGGGCTCAGCGCTGGAAGGGCACCTCGCTCGGGCTCCTCTCTGTGCCAAGCGCTTGGCAGCGGTGGCACTGCGGATGCACACATGTAAGTGTAATTCGCACGCTGTCAGTGCCAGCTGCCAAACTGGAGGGAGGAGGAGGAGAGATACAGCCCTGCATTTCCCAGTGTGAATGTCATTGCTGTCGGCAAACTGAGCCTGCTGCTCTTTGCCCCACAGTGCCGGAGGGCTGCTTAAAAGGGGGTGGGGGAAGAGGGAGAAAGAGGAAAAAGAAAGAATAAAGAAACTCTATCAGTTAATTGGTGAAAGCCTCTCTCTTTGGTTGACTGTATTTGTTTTGACAAGAGCCGCCCCTTCTTCCCTAGAGTGCTCTGGCAAGTGAAACTCTTGCAAATAAAGCAAAGGATCTGCTGAATGCACAACCATGCATAATTTAGTAATGCTGGAGCCTTCTGCACATCTCATCACAAACCTGCATTCAGTAAGTGCTAACACAGCTCCTTTGTGGATAGGGATTTCTGTGTGTTTCTTCTTTTTTGGTGAGATTTGGACATCGGCCCCTGCCAGGAGTTAAAAATTGACCGTCAGGAAGCTTGTTGGCAAGGCTAACATTTAACAGACATATCCATCCATCCATCCACACATTTAAAATAAAGAAATGTTTGTGAATTCTTGAGTGGGTTGACTTTGAAGGATACTATGAATAAATAATGGAAGACTAGGTTTTCCTTGAATTCACACTAGCCACCTATAAGTCATAAAAACAAACTTGATGCTGGAGAAAATGGCTTGGGGGGCGGACAGGAGGAAAACAACTCATCTTTCATTCTAAGGAAAAAAAAAGTTTTATGTCTCTGGACTAGGTCTTTGAGAGGAAAAAGCCATGACTCTGTAACTTAGTTGTGTCTATCCCCATCAGGTAGGTGTTTCATGCAGGGACGAAGACAAAAAATGATTAAAATTAATGTTAATACTTACTTGGACTAATAGAATGTTGTGCAACATCACCTGAATTAAAATCAGGATTGTAATTAGTAGGTGGTTCATCCTGTTCTAACAATGCAGAATAATTAATTCTTCTTTTTTTCTCCACAAATAGTAATTAAAGAGAAATATTACATAGCTGCACCTGGTTTTCATTATACGGTTGCCACAGTGAGTAAACCAAATCTTTTATTGATGAGAACAGCCGTAAGTTTGAAAACTGAGTGAAGAGCATGAAACCCCCCCCGAGGTTCCCTAGAGACATGTGAGAAATCTGAAATTATTAAAACATATGGTGGCACATACTGATTACCAACAGTTCCTACTGTGGTTGTGAGCCCTAATTTCTCTTTGACTTCAGCTTGTCTATGTATTCTCAACTTGGTTGGTTATCCCCCCTTCCTTCAGTAAATCTCTTGTGACAGGGAATCAACATGACATTGCATAAACAGACTGTTGCATGTTGTTTCCCATCTACCTTTCTCAGTGTTTTCACTTGATAAGGTATCTTTTTGTTTTCGATAGCCTAAGAAATGATGCACTTGTCAGAAATATAAGCAGCATAGAGAAGGCTTCTTTCTCGTGTCCATGCTCATTTCTGAGGTGAGGAGCCAGTCAGGGGAGGCAGTGGGAGAAGTGGTCAGTAGGTTCAGATTACTGCCTTCTCTTGAATACACAGATGTTTTGCAGAAGCAAGTAACAGAAAGGTATTCAAGGACAGAAACTGTAGACTCAAAAAAGGTACTGCTTATTGTGATGAAGAGAACCTTAAAGTTGGAGACTTGGCGAGTTGAAAGTGCAAAAGGTAAACTTCCTAACAAGGTTATCACCAGCAGTGCGGAGGGGGGCTGGTGCCCTGCAGTATGTCTAAAATATTCCCTTGAACATTAGTTTGAGAGCAAGGACAGGAAAGGGGAAAGCGACGCTTGAATATAGTTTTAAATAATAGCCATAATGTGTAAAGGTGCTTCTATGAGGTGGATGACCATTCGTTTGCTTTGAAAGAATACAGAAGATGTTGCTTCAGCAGATACCAGCATGCATGGGTCTGCATGCATTGGCCTCTAAGCATTATATATATATATATATATATATAGCCTTGCCCAGCCTGGTTGGTTGAGTTTGATTAGTGACTGTGGATGCCGTCATTATTTCTGGAAGTATTAATGGTATTCTGGGAATTTACTAAATACAATTTTTTCTTACTGTTATTTACGTGGTGGCAGTGACCCCAGGCACCGGGATGGCTGTGCCATCCCATACACCTCTCGTGTGCTGTGTCAGGTCTTGTTGCAGTGTTTTGGGATGGGTGACTAACACCCCCTCTTCCCAGCAGCAGCATTGGCTGCTTTTGTTGGGCAGGTACCGAAACTGCTGCGTTCCTCACCAAGAACAAATCTGAAATTGTTCAAAAGCAGTTTTTATATCACTCCACCCTGGAGTTTGGTAGGAGACGGCACACATGCCTCTGGCAGGTGGAGGGGCTGCCGTGCTGTCTGTGAGCCGTTACCTCCCTTTGTGTGGCTGATGGGAGGGCTGTGGCAGTGGGGCTGGGAGAGGAGTGCTGGGGGTCCGACTCGGGAGGGGACTGGGACCCAGAGCAGCGCTCCTGCTGCCGGGGCTGTCTGGTGGCTCTGCTGCTTTTTGCTGGACAAGAGGGCAGCAGATCAACTGCTCCCTAGGAAGTCATGGCCGGTTGTGCTTACGAGCAGCAGGCAGTTGTGGAGGTCAAAGTTTGGATTGCTTGAACCTCAGAATTTTTTTTTTTTTCTCCATGCTGGTAAAGAGCCTGAATAGGTGGACAAAATTTCAATCCACCGTTCCTTGTTCCCTGTGGCATTTTATCTTGCTGCTGAGCTATGCACGTTTAATAGAGCTCTTCAGCAATTACCAAGAAAAAAGTCCAATCAATGGATTGAATTACTCCAGTGCATGTTGCAGCCTGGGTGTGGGATGATACCAGCCAAGTATCACACTGTGACTGCAGTTGATGACCTGGTTTGGAGATTGGAGGAGAGCTTTGCTAACATTCGGGTGTGATTTCACAAGAAGGTGGGTGAGTTGTGGCGAAAATCTGTCCCGGCAGTCCTGGTGCCGGCTCAGGTACCCAAGCAGTGCATCACCTCCTTCCCCTACGCGCACCTTGTGCAGGAGCGAGTGTCGTGTTGCTGTTACCGTTAATGATCAGAGGCCTTGGCAAGGTTTAGGAGGGTTGTTGTGGGTGCCATCCAGCCCAAACCGGGGCACCGCATTGTGCAAAGATGGTGGTCTGAACCACCCTGAGCTTGCACCAGTCCTCAGTAATCAGGCAGTTGGTGGTTAGAGGCTAGTCCGTGCCAGAGGCAGCTCCTCAGGGGCTGTGGATGAATCTCCAGCTGTTTGTTTGCCACAATTCAAAATTATATAAAGACCAAGAGGTTATACTCAAGTCAGTATTTTCCACAGGAAGGTAACAGCAGGCAAAAACACGTGAGGAATTGTACCGCAGACCTCTTGCAAACCCTGTCCAGAACTTACCCCGAGAGCAGTGGTCCAGCAATGCTCTGTACCCTTTCTGTGGGTAAATGTGGCCAGACTGACAGACAGTCCCGCTCCAGAGGATGTTTCCTTGGTGTTCATTCAGCAGCATCCTCTAAGCCCAATCCCTGTTAGGTGTTAAGAGGTAGTTTAAAATCCCATTTGCCTCAACAGCCCCTGAATCACTAGGCTTTATTTTACTGTGGTTTTAAAAAAATGTTGTCATGTAGCTGGTATTAACATTGATTGTTTATGCTTGGTATTATGTTTGGGCCCCAGAGAGAGAGTATATTTGTATGTCTGGTTGATGTATTCGTACTGTTTGCCAAGTTCCCCGAGTGCAAGGACATACACTACCACTCCTTGGCCATTATCTGTTGCCATTCTCTTTTTATGCATGCGTAAGTATTTATTGATATTGATTAATAATTATTTGTCACAAATCATACATCACTTGGATTCTGTATATGCCATTGAGAACAATGCAGAAATACACCACAGTGTAATAAACATGGTAGTAAAGTTTGCTCTGTACCTTAGAGCTACCCCAGGACTTCAGGGCCGGCTGACAGCAGCGCACGAGCACAGCTTGGAGCGGGGCACATCTCCTGTTGCGCTCGTATCGGCATCGCTGCCCGGTAAATTCTAGGTTCAGACCCCAGCCAAGCTGAATCTGCTGGGTTCTGGGCACTGCTGCCACTGCTGCGTGCTTTAGGAGGAAAAACTCCTCTGCCCCAGCTAGAGAAAACCAAGAGGAAGCGTGGCAGCGGATCGCTCCGTCGGCTGCAGGTGCCTGGTGTCAGGCTGCAGGGACGCTAGGGATGAAGGGCTCTCGCCCCCGCAGGCAGCGAGCCAGGCGCTGCTGTCCCGGTGCCTCACCAGAGCCTCTGCCCTGCCAGATCCCGGGACTTGGAGCCGGCAGCCTCGGGAGTGAGGAGCTGGGGCTGCAGCCGCAGCAGCCGAGATGTGCCGGCGCAGAGCCCAGCTCGCAGCCAGCCCTTGGCCTCCACCTTTGTATTCAAACCATCGGCCAAGAGTGATGGGCAGTGGCACAGGCCAGGGTTTTGCATGCTCAGGTGCAGGCACAGGGGAGGTTTTGCCTCCAAGTTGCACCAGGAGGAGAGCTGGCACACAGGGATGGGAGGGTGCTGGGTACCGTGGCTGAAATCGCATTGCTAACAGCTATTACCTCTCTGAACAAACTGAGTTATTAATATTAGTAATTTTTTGCCTCGGTAAAATTGGAAGAGCCTCATCAGGTCTCACAGCCCCATTGTACCAATCACAGCATAAGTAAATAACATAAAAGCTAAGCCCTGGGAGAGCCCATGGTCCTGGGTTTAGTCAACTCAGACGTGAGGGAAGGAGGAAAATAACATTAGAGGCGAGCACAACCACAGCTCCTCTGTGGGGAAAAGTAGGTCATTTTGAAGCAACAAACAGCTGAAACAAAAAATGACTAAACAAAGAGAAAAGAAAAAGGAGAGGGGATTAGGATAAAAGCTCCATTTTCTCAAATCCCAGCTGACCAATGATACCAGTTTTGGGAGTGCTCTGTGGCAGATGGTTGGCACTGCACCCAGTGCTGGAGCAGGGAAGGGGCCCTGCTTTCCCCAGGGAGCCATTGCTTGTGTCGAGCTAGGAAATTCCTGAGAAAACAGGCTGTTGCAAATGGCCTTTCAGGGAGTGCACCTCCTCATACGCTCATAGCTAAATCCTGTGCATCCCTGAAAAATGCGTAGCTGATTTATTATTTACCAACAAATCACAGTCAGCCAAGTGCGACCCAGTCCACCACCCCGGTGTTTGCTATTGCAGTGCAAAACTTGTCATTTGTTGGAAGAGACTGATGCCAGAATGGTTTGCTTTGGGAAGAAATATTCCCGTTAAATGGGACTGCCCTCCTTTCAGTACAAAGGTAGGGCACGGGGGGGGGCACCAGCCAGAACCTTTCAGACCACAGTGGTGGGGAAGGCTGACCTTTTCTGCAGTGGAGTGGGCTTGATTGCAGGGTCTTTTTTTCTACCCTTTCGTTTGGTGAGAAGACAAAAAAGGTGGAGGATTATATGCTAGAGCCAGGATGCTGAGCGTTGGGGAGTTCTGATTTTGCCCACGCAGTAATCCTATTGACCTTTTTTTAACATGCTTTGATGATCAAAAGGCAATTCTGTTATCAAACAGCAGTTGCTACTCTAGATCTCCAAGTGCTTTTTAAAGAGGACAGGAACATGCGCTGTGCCTTACAGCAGAGGCTTGGGGAGCTGGCTTAACGTGGGAAATCACAATGCAGACCTGAGGCAAAACGGGGCACTGAGGACGTCTGCACTGCGAAGGCATGGAAATACCTCCTGGACTGGCGAGTAATATGCTATTCCAAAAAAAGAGTTATTTTTCCAGGCACAACCCAGGTACTATTAATATGTAGTCATATGCAATAAACGGAGAGGACCATATGTCCCTGCTTTTGGAAACTTCTGTAGTCCCTGTCTTGGAAACACCTATAAAGTCAATATACTGTTGACAGTCACCGTCCTACGTTTGTCACATCAGTTTATCTGCCGCACCAAAAAGAGCTGGGAGTCTTGCCATTATATTCATTGCTTTTGCAGTGCTTAATCAAAGTTCATGAAACTAAATCGGTTTGTACCAGCTGAGTATCTAACCCACTGGCTTTTTGTCTAGGCAAATACAGGCTAATAAACTTTGTTATGTTGAAGAAATGTTAGGTGGTTGTACTACTGCTAAAACCAAAATCATTGCTGTTGAATATACATTGCTCATCTGAAATAAAATGAAGATTGTCATCTGTTACAGATGATTTTCAGCAGAGTCTGGTTTTTGCAAAAAACCTATTCTAATAAAACACATCATTTCCGCCCTCCTGGTACCCACTTGGGATCAGCCCACGGCCAGGCTGGTGTCTCCTTCCCCTGACTTCTCGCCCAGCCGCTGTGAGCATGGTGCTGGGGTGGCCTTGGGCAGGTTTCTGGGTAGTGCAGGGAGAAGCTCAGCAAGCCCAGGCGACCTGCGGGCACACAAGACCCCATCTCTGCTGCCCCTTTTCAAGCCACAGTGGTTGTCCCCTTCCTGCAGGTATAAATCCAGCCACCCAGGCTTTCTCTTGGTAATGGTACGATGGAAAGATTTGGTTAGCCTGGATTTCTACTGTTAATTTATCTCCCCTGGTTTCCCAGCATTTGTCCTTGTACATTTGTCTTATGTTTTTATACTTGCCCTTAGTAACCTGACCTATTTTCCACTTTTTGTGTATTTACTCCCTGTGGCAAAACTCAAGAGTCCACAAGACATCAAAGATAGTGCATATCCTCTTCCAAATTTGTCATGAAATCGTTGTCTGGAGGCAAATGATAATTTCACAAAGACTAGGAAAGATTGAGGAAAACCCTGTTCCAGATGGCAGCAGCCTCGACTCTGAAATAATTGCTTTCTTTGGCTACTCTTTGCACAAGCTCCTAATGGTTTCTGCTCCTGTAGTTCCTCTGAATCGCTTGCTAATAGTTGCAGTGTGTCTGATTGCATTATTATTTTGCAAGGGAAAAACTGGACAAGACACTTCTGCTTGTGTAAAATGCATGTATGATAGTGGTGGCATGCTGTGGCAGGTATGTGATGCTCCAGTTTTGTCTCTGTCCCATGGCCGCAGAGGGTGGATCCTGCTGTAGGAGGGGGTGTGGAGCCCTCAGTGCTCCCTTGCCCAACATGAAAAGCATTTTAATGGCTGGGCCCGGAAGGGTAACGTTGAGTTAAATGAGTAAGAGGAAATTTTCTTCCAGTGGGAATCTCTTTACATATCTGATGTTATTTAGAAAAAAAATCCAGAGAGCGATTCTCTTTAGAGCTACATATTTTATCTATCAAGAGAGAAAGTCTGATGTGTAATATTATGTAAATAACTTTGGTATGTTGGGTAGCTCCAAGGCTGGCAAAAGAGACAATATTTAAAAAAAGCCAAAGATCTGAATCTGAAAGGCTGTTTCGTATCCTCTTTTGCAGATCCCTGCGTCCTTATAAAATAAAATATATTGTGTAACATTCTTAAAGCTATCACAGTTAAATCTTAAGTTCAGTATCTCTGGTGTCATGCTCCTGTATGTAATTTGGATGCTTTACATTTTCCTGGTTATTACTTAGGAATGATGTTCTACGAAGTCAAGCTGAAAACCAGTTGGAAAGTTGCCTTTTCACAACTTCCAGAGCTTTTTTCTTTTCTTGTTAGTTTAAGTATTTTCCTGCAAGAAAATTGCATTGACTGAAATGCTGTGCTTCTCAGTTATTTCTTGCTTTGTGAATTCATAGCTGTTCCATCTTATCAGAGGGGAAATTTAGAGGGTTTTCCTTTTAATTAAAGGAGGTATCATACTTACTTGGCCAAACTACAGTTGCTAATTCCCAGCTGTCATTGTGGCATTTGTTTAATTAAGAGCAAAATTATCTGCACGACTGGAGAACCATGAGAGAGGCTTTTTCAGCATTTGCAGGGTAAAAGCTGTAGCTGGGGTAAATTAGCATCATTCCCCTGCTGTCAGTGGAAAACCAGCACCTTCTACTGTCTGAGGATAGATTAGAGCAACAGGAGAGGGTGGAAGCAATCGTTTGTCTTCCTTGGCTCTGAGCTGCCAGTTAAACATCGCTAATGATGCTGATAAGGATGTTTTCCAACAGATCTCTTCCTGTCCAAGTTGCACTGTTCACCTCACTCCCATTCTTCAAGACAAAAAACCAGCTGTC
Organism: Pandion haliaetus; assembly: GCA_013401275.1. Lineage (NCBI taxonomy): Eukaryota > Metazoa > Chordata > Aves > Accipitriformes > Pandionidae > Pandion > Pandion haliaetus. The sequence continues at coordinate 215,008 of VYZV01039339.1, read as the reverse complement.
TTGCCTTTCTGCAGATACACTTTGCCGTACTTCACACTTTTACCATAGTTTATGCTTAACTTCTTTTCTTTTACAAAATTAATATTTAGAGGTTTAGCTTGCCCATCTTGTGGGGAGTGAAATGTGTGTGACTTACCAATCTTGTTCATGTATGTTTGATTGATTTGTAGACATTAAGGTTCTCATCAAAAAATGTATGCATTATGACCAGCTGTGATTTAGTTAATCAGAGAGATAGACATTGTTATATTAGCTTAGCAAATTGGTACTATGGAGGGGAAGAGTCCCCTGATGGAGATAAAACAGATCTCGGACACTAGTCGTCATCTTACTGACCTTCAAATGAGTTTGAGTCCTAACCTATTATCATCCCAGCATGAATGAAATATCAGAGATCTCTTTTAGCATCAGGCAGAATTAATGATTATCCAGCAAGGAACAATGTAAGGAATTTTTTTTTCTTTATAGGATGTAAGAATGGGTAAATTGTAAAATTAAGATTAGAAATTTCATTATAGCTTGTTATAATAGTTTTATGATTTAAAAAAAATAATTCAAACTTCTTTTTCATGATGCATGCACACAAAAAGAGCAATTGGTTGAAGTGGTGAATGTGTGATGAAATACAACAAAAACGAGTGACCTGAAAAACGCCCCTTGTGCTTACCTGGCGAGGCAGGCTGTGAAACGGAGCTCCGTGGCGGGGCGAAGGCTCGGAGGCTCCGCAGTCTGTACGATTCTGCCTGGCAGAGCGATGGTGGTGGGTGCTAGAGGGCTTTTACCATTTCCTCTTATTTTCACTGCACTGTTTCTTCACGTAGGGCTGGCACACTCCCGTCCCTTTTGGGTGTCTACTGCCTGCTCTGGCAGCAGCACCGTCTGCTCAAGCATCAGATAAAACAGTGCTCGGGAGCTGCAGTGGCCTCGCCTGCGCGCGTTATGAATCCTTGTCTGCCGGTGACGGCGGCCGTGGCCCGGCCCGGCAGCGGAGGTGCTGCCTGGCAGGGTCTGGACATCGTGTGCTGCTGCTGGGGTGGGTGTGCTGCAACAGGTAGAACAGAAAAAACCTTCCCTAGGTCATGTCGGCAGGGTCTGCTGAGACTTACTGAACTTCTTTTCCTCCTGTGGAACGTGGGATGGGTTCTGATTCCTAGAATAAATCCTCCTTTTGAAGGGACTCGACACATTTTTTGTGCCCTTGTTTTGTCCTGCCAGCCATTTTCTTTCTTCATTTTGTGGTATTGCCCTCGGAAGCTTGGCAGACACTTCATGCTTGAGCAGGACTGCCACATTGGTTGTAGGATGCTGGGAGAGGTTTGTACCTTCAATGACCAGAAACACGGAGCTTTTTTCACTGAACGTGGATTACGCACTCGCAGCGGTGTGGACACAGTGGCTCAGAAATCCCTTCTTATAAATAATAATCTGAGATTTTTCTGAAGGAGCAGCAGTGAAATGCACCAACATGGAGTAATGAGTAGTTGGTCCCAGTGCTCGTAACTCAGATCGCTCTTTGATGTGACGGATGGGGGAGAGAAGTGTCTGTCTGTCTATATTTATATGCATATAAAGAGTAATACTCCGAAGACTAGCTGACCACACCAGGAAACCCCTAGAAAAACAAAAGGGGACCCCACCTGTGGGGTGGGTGGGCACGGCAGGGGCTGCCTGCGGGGCTGGGGGGGCAGGCGGCTCGGGGGGGCTGGCCCAGCTCTCGCCGTGGGTCTGGCAGTGCCCGGTCCTCATCCTCGCGGGATTAATTTGGGTGCAGGTGTGGCTGGTGGGTTTAGCTGGATTAGTCATGACACCAGGAGAGTCGGCAGTGGTAATGAAAGCTGTGCTAAAGGAGAAATTCCTAAGTGACCTGAGGTGACGATTTCCCGTAATCTTCTCTTTTCTTACTGGATGGACGAAATGGAAAATTGATGAGTCTAAAACACATTTTTTTAAGCCTGCTTCTGAGCAGAATGCTAGATCCGCTTGATAACACAGTTGATGTATTGAGTTTGCCCAGACCTTCATTCTCTGATGTCTGAGTGCATAGTTTGACTTGAAATCCTCTCCCATAAATTCAAGGCTGTAAAACTATAATAGGACCCCAGAGCAACCTCCAGTTTCTTGAACTAAAACATATGTTTTCAGAGATTTTTGGAAGTATTGGTCTTCGGTGTGTTTAATGATCATTATTAACCTCAGAATTACGTAGGGGAAAAATGAGAAACGAAAGGGAGGAGGGAGGGATGGGTAATATTTGCACTGCTAGAAGAGAAGGCTAATTGTTCTTGTAAGAGACTCCCTTGCTCCCAGCGCCTGCCGTCTGATCCGATGCTGCACCCTGCGACCGGGGTCGGCGGCAGCACCGGCGTCCTGCCCCGCTCGGCGCAGCCAGCGTGGGGCTGCTGGGGCAGGACCCGCTGCGGGGGCCGGGGACGTGCAGGGACGGCGACGGAGCCGCAGGGCCTTCTGTGCCTGAGGGGTCCCCTTGGCCGCTCTTTCCTCTCCGAGGCGTCGCCGTCCCGTTCAGAGGCACAGAAATTTAAGCGTACTCCTTCTTTGTAAATGCCAATGTGATGGAAATAGCACAGCAACGAGAGCCGGGATCCTTGGGGGGCCGTCTCCTCCTCCCTTGAGTTTTTAAAGCCTGGAAAGGTACCAACCCATTAAAAATCTCATAACAAAAGGTGAAAAATGTGGAGAAAATTTGACCTGCTAATAAAGGATTTAGTCAAACATTTATGTAAATATTTATACCGCACCATACCATTAGCTTTTCCAGTTAATCTGCTTTCTCTGCTAATGGCTCTGAGCAAAATATGTTCCCAGAGTAGTTGACAATAAAAATTAGTGCTGTATCTGGCCTATTACTCTTCTTCCATAAATGATTAAAAAGGGATAGATGCAAAAATCCATTTGTGAGCGGGCTTTTTAGCCCTGACCACTGATCGTTCTTTTCTCTTATGAAGAATAAAACAATTAAAGGACAACAGAAGTTGCCAGTTTCTGGGAAGTCTGCTTGGTTTGCTTGTCATTTTGCAAGGCAACTTTTATTGCAAATGGAAAAATCTTAAGAATTTAAAATGTCACTTAGAGCATCTGCAATTGCCCTGTAGAAGCGTTTGCTCACCTGTCAGCCTTTATAAGCATGTGAACATGGATTTCTTTTACTCCTGGGAAATCTTGTCCAATTCTAACGCTTTTCAGTGTGGTTGGCGAAGGGGTAGCCTGAAGTTAAACACAAGAATATATTATTGCATTTGACACTTTTCACAAACATTGTGCTTAGTGTATTTTGAATATTGAACACAAACGATGGGCCCTTCAGCATACTGGATAAACCTGGTTCATGCCAGAAGTCCAATTACTACCAGCAGAGCAACTTCTGGGTGAAATTCTGCTGAGGACCAGCTCTAGGCTTCTGCATTTGAATAATAAGATGCTGCTTCACTTTGCATGTGAAGAAGAGTTGCAGTACTGGACATCTTGACTTTCTGTGTGGGCTATGTTCAGATGCCTTATAAAGCAAATATTAACAGCCCTTCACGTTTGTAAACAGCTGTCTCTTACAGGAACACTGAAAATTAAACCCACCAAGGGCCGGTGTAAAGCCCTTTCGTTTTCCAGATTCTACTCAGCTGCAATTACTGGTTGAGTGGGGGTAAATATTTTTAGAAATGCTCAGGCTTAAAAAAACCCTGCATCACAAAGCAGCTTTAAATGAAGCGTAGTAGCTCCCTGAAAGCCAAGGGTGTTCACCGGGAGGAGATTTGACTGTGGCCACAGCAGACTGGGTGAGGTGAGTGCAGCCGAGGTGGCTGGGCTGGTAGGACACATCCACAGGAGAGAGAGAACCAAGGGACCCCAAAACAAGATGTGAGGCTGTTTCTCCCCTTCCCTTGTCAGCTGGAGGGACCACCGTTGTAAACGCCATAGCACGGTACAGACCCGGTTGATAGAAAAAGGTGTTGCTCAGTCTGCCTGGAGCTGGAGCATTTGGGAAGGATAAAGACAGGCAATTTGTAGACCTTCAGATTTTGCTCTGATTTGAAACGCTCGATTTTGAAATCTCAAAATAGTCTCAGAAATGTTGCATTTGCCTCAGCTGTATCCACAGCCCTTGGGTACCACGGGCTCACTCGGCGTTGGTTGTGCCGTTGTGACCGAGCCTGGATTTTCCCTACACAAACACCTGCTGCGGACAGAAAGTAGCTTTCAATTGGACTTGTCTTTCCTGCAAAGGTTCGAGCCGCCAATCTTAATAGCATGAACACGTACTAAAAACAAATGCTTAGCTGGAGTAGTCACTGAAAGTGAATACAGAAGTCTGTAACTGCCTGCAAAAAAATGCCCTTATGTGCTGTGTTGGAGGCATCTGCTCAGGAGCCAGATAAACATGTAACTTAGCAACAAAGAACAAATTGCGAGGGTTTGCCGTGAAATGTCAGAGCATGATCTTTAGATCGACTCATACCTGCGTGAGCAAATACCCCAATTTGCTGAGCGGAACCCTCCTGCACGCCCCACGCTCGCTGCTGGCATGGGCTGTCTCCTGTGGCCCTTGAGCGTCCGGTGCCTCTAACTTTGCTGGCTGCTGTTTTCCTGGACTTGTTCCATCGGTTCCACTTTTCCATGGGTCTGATAAAAAGTGATTATGTCCTTCTTCTGCCAAAGGGACCCTGTCATGAACAAAAACCTCTGTGTTATTATCCACCTCTTTCTCAAAGCGGTAAACAGTATGTTGAGCCTACAGCATTACACCATATGTCTGCATGAATTCTTATAACAGATGTGCTGAGGCTTGGAAAAACTTATTTTAGATAAGCCAAATAATCTTTTCAATTATCTTTTGCTGAAAATATTGTATTTTTGTAGGCATTCAAGAGCGTTATGGCATAAAATACTAGCCTAATTATCATTATCTTCTCTATTGTGTTTGCTGAAATATTTTTTGCAGTTGTCAAATATGTGTCTATTTTGTTATTTGGGAAGGAGTCTTTAGACAGCTGTATATTTTGTTTCTCGATCATGTAATTTCATCTACGTATTTGATTGCAAGAAGATGTTATCCGAAAGGATAGCGGCAGCAGCTCACGCTTGTTTATTAGGATTATTCTGTTATGGCAAGAACAGATTCCTCCGATGGCTCCTGCGGACCAGCGCTTCCCGACAGCCCAGCTCCCGGGGCCGGCACGGCGGGTGCTGGTGGGGCCAGGGCCAGCGTTTCCCCTGTCCTGGGGGCCGGGGTGATGCCGGGTGTGCTGTCCTACACAGACCCCTGGGCTCTGCTTAGAGGCAAGCCTGTGATTAGTGAGCAAGGCTGTGCCCTTGCTTCAAAGCATGCGTGTGCATCTTAGACCCCTTTGAGCTAGTGCTCGGCTCCTGGCAGCGCTGAGCTGATAATGCTGAAATGCAGTTTTTTCTGACAAGTTTGGTAATTAGGTACAAGGCTGATGGAAAATCCCTCCAGCTGCTAATGTTGCAAAACACTATTCGCCTGAAATTAAGACAAATTTTATTGCAACAAGGAGCCAGCAGAGGGGATACATTTACAATTCATCCTGGTTCCCTCCAGAAAATACGTTATTTGGATCTGGCTTGCTGGAGATGTGACAGTGCTCTCTGGCTGCTGAATAACTGTGAGATAGGTGCTGCGAGTGCTTGTGTTCATAGTCAAGTGGGGGGGGTAAAGCATTGTGCTTCGAGCATTGGTATATCCATTTACTTAAATTATCGCTAAACCTAATGTCACCCCGTCTACTCCATCGCATGTTATTGAGTGCTCCAGCTGAGTAATCTCATTAGAATTTGTCTCGTTTTCACCTCCGGCAGCAGCCGTGTACACAGCTTCTGAAAAGGTTATTCACACAATATTGCATGACCTTGATGAAAGGCTAATTTGATAAGAATTCAATTTAAAATTCCATTTGTACTGACAAACCAGGATTTTATTGATGTCACAAATTTTCAGCAGTGGAAGTGACATTAGGAGCGAGACTGCATTGTTCGTAGGCCTGAAGGTGGAAAAGGCAGAGGATTTATAGGAGCCGCTTTATCAAAGGGTCAGCATACCTTGCAGCAGTTTAGTCTAGATGCTTCAGTAAACTGTTCTTAAGTTTTCTTTCCTTTATTATCTTATTTGTCTTTCCAGTTTACTTGGAGATCTTTGTGGTGGCAGGGATGAAACAGTGGCTGATAAGTAAGGTTGTTTCCCAGCATGTTCCCAAGTGCATTTCCTACTTGCCCTTTCATCCTTCGGTCTCCATGAGGTTGAGGCAGCAGACTGAATAAACAAACAGCATGACTTGCTCTCTCTGAACGGGGAGTTCATGCCGTGAGCACGGGTCCCCCCTCTCCCTGGCAGAAGCCATGAGGTGGCTGTGAGCGTGCAGGGCTGAGCCAGGTGCGGGGATCCGGACCCTGCTCGCCGCGGCCGCACCGAGGATGGGTGCCGGTGTCTGCACCACGGTGGCCCGTGCCCAGCGAGGCAAAGCAGCCGCTTTCATTGCCTGTGCCGAAGGGACTGGTTTTGCCACGGACTGGCACCAGCCCGCAGTTACAGCCAGGGCTGCTCTCTGTGCGGGCAGGAGGCACCCGGGCGCTCGGCAGCACCCGTCCCCTCCCCAGCTGCCAGCAGCAAGGAAGAACTCTGAGGCGTCAAACCAGAGAATGGTTTTGGTGCAAAGGTCTCGGGTTCTTGAAAGCTTGTCCAGTTTTCCCAGCTGTGTCTGTGGCTCTAAGAAGGGACGCGGCCTCTCGCTGAGCCTTGTCTCTTGTGCAGGTCATCGATAACAGGGTCGGATTTGGACCCACACGTCTTTAGTCCTGTTCCTGCGCTGAAACTGCAAACTTCATTGTCTTGTAGTTCTTTTCCATTGCCTTTTGTATCACATCTTTGACCTCAGACCCTTTTCAGATGAAGCCCTCCTTGGAGAGGGGACTTGGAGGGAGCAACTGAGGGCGGCGAGAGTCCAACCCTCCTGTGCTACGGCCGCCGGTGTTGGCAGAGCCTGGGCAGAAGCCAGCACAGAGGGTCAGGACGCTCCTGTTATTTCTGGAGGCCATTTGAGCTGTGTTACAGGGGATACCCGTGGGAAGAGAGAGGTGTTATCAGGAGCATGCCTGAACAGGCACCTGTGGAGGTCACCGCGCAGCAGGACAGGTCGGGTGCTGTGGCAAAGGACCGTCTGCTTACCCAGGCTGTGCTCGCAGCCTTGCTCTCTCCAATGCTGCAGCACAGACGGTTTTTCTAAGAGGATGTTCCTCACTGACATTGCCCAATTTCTGTCATGTTCTGGGAACAGATGGGGAGTAAACAAGAAATACACGCTCGTCCAGCAACATACACTGCTCATCAGTTGCTATGTAGTCCACCAGCTTGATGTGATGCTGAGAACCATTTTTAATGCTTCCTGCATGTGATCAAAGTAGCGGCTTAGATCACATCACACACCTCTGTCACACCGCCTGCCCATCACTCGTTAACCTCTTGTAACAAGAACCTGCAGTGCAGAGCTTGGCAGTGTGAAGATGCTGCCGCAGTGGTCCCTCCCAAGGGCAAAGGGAGGATTGTGCCCAGGGAGGTGAGGGGGAGCACAGGGAAGAAAACTGCGGGTAGCCCAGGGGCTGTGGGAGTCAACGTGGGCAGAAGAAAACAGCGACAGGAGAGAGATGTGGCAACGTATTACTGTTTCTTCCAAATCCGGAAAAGCTGAACAGCAGTACAATCTGTTGTTTGTGTAAAAATGTGTTAGTGTAAGGCAGGGTGGAAGAGCCTGCCTGAAAAAGGCACTTGAAAAATAATAGTGCTCCAGCATGGAGAAACATCTGGTGAGAAAGGGTGCTGCCACCTTGCATGAGCAGTCCCCACGTCTGCACACCGTGCGTGTTGCAGCCAGGCTGGGCCAGCCCTCTGGGACGGGATGCCATTTCATGTTGGTTTCCTGCAGATGCTGCCTCTCCCCATTCCTCTGGGATTTTCTGTCTTTTTCTTTCTTATTTTAACCAAAGCACAAGGAAGAATAAGTTGCCCAAAAAGACAACTCCCAGTGGCATAGGGCCATCTTTGTTTCAATGGAAGTGTGCCATTTCCCCGCCTCCATCGAAAGCCTATCTGATCCTGCCAATCCCACGGCCTTTGGGATGTCCATCTGTGCCCAGTGTGGAATGGAGATCCTCCTGATCCCGAGCATCCCACTCCCAAGCCAGCCTGGGGCAGCTGATGGGAGCGCCTGGGCAGGAGGTGCCCTGTGCAGAAGGGCTGCAAACGGAGAGAGACATCTCTCAAAGGCATGTTCCTGCCTTTCATTGTTACTGATCTCTCTTAAAGATAGACATCATTCTGGAAATCCTGAATATCAGCTACTTTGCTATTCTTCCAGATTTGAAGATTGTACAGCTACTGAATCCTCCCCCCGCCCCCCGCACGCCCAGCCAAGAGTTTCTTGGTGTTTCCAGAAAATCCCCAGGGAGACCTGTGTAATCACAGCTTCCCTGTGTATCTTCTCAGGTGCCCAGTGGCCGAGAACTTGCCCCAGTGGTGCAGCCTGGCATCTTCCCTAGACAAAGCAGTAATCAAAGAGGAGTCTGAGCTGAGCGGGGAGGAGAGCGGCGTTGTCTCTGTCCGCAATTACAACTATTAATTTAACTTACCTTCTCCTATTGATTTAAATCTGATCCTGCTGGAGAGGATCTTGGCTCTGAAGCTCTTGATACACCTTCACTTTTGCTTTTATGCATTCTAATCACACATACTGCTTCAGGTATTTGATTTTAAATTGCAAAGTGGTTACCATGGGCTGGCTGGCTTTAGAAGGAACTTGCTAAAACACCAAGGGTATTGGCAGCTTCCTGGGTACCATTGCTGAGTCCTGGGAGAACATTAGAGGAATACAGAAACCAGTCACAGTGAGGCTGGGGAGGTGCTGCCGTCTTCGCTTAACTAAAGCCATCATTAATGAATTGCAGTTGGTGCTCAAAGGTTTGCCCCAGAAGGCAGAGAAGTGCCCGGGCAAGCGGCTGCGCTGCCACAGGGACCTGGGGGAGAGCTGTCCCCGTGGAAGTACTTCTGAGGTCCCAGCAGGTCCTGCGAGCTCCTCTCCGGAGACTCACCCGTGAAAGGCTCTGCTGTGGCCAGCCTGGCTTTTCTCCTGGCCACAGATGCTGCTGGCCATTCCCACGCCTGCCCGCAGAGATGCCAAGTGTGATACGGCTGGTGAGAAACCTCTTCTCTCTGTGAGGGTTGGAAGCGTCCTGCGCAGGTAAAGGACGGCTCATCCCCTCGCAGCACCTCTCTCTCGCTGGTCCATGGCAGGGACCTGGCAGGCTGTGCAACGAGAAGATGTGTCACCCGAGGAAGGGAAGGCTGCTGTTCAGGGCTAGGGTAAATCAAAAGGTAGTGGAGAAATGAATATGACAAATTGCTCTGTAAGTGTCAGGGATGACTGAAAGGCTTTGGAGGAACTAAAAATAGTCAGACCTGGCTCCAGGGCCTGGTCCTTTTCGTGGTCTTTCACAGCTGCAGAAAGCCGGTCGTGATGTAAGACAGGTCATGGCCGGGAATGGTGTATACCAGTGTAGTTACACCAGCTTTGGTCCTGAGGGGGCATTTAGGGGCGAGGGGGACCCTGTCCTCCATCGGTGACTGATGACCAAGCTCAGCTGTGAGCCTGTGCCCAGGCTGCCTGCCGGTAACGCCCGAGGCTGCGCTGGGCTCCGTGCAGCCGTTTCAGGTGGCAGGAGGCGGCGCTGAGCGGGGACACGCGCTCCAGGATGGGGCTCCCACCCAAGAACGGTGATTGCTGTCCTCTATTATCGTGAGCTGCTAATCAGCATGCGCTGCGGTTACTGCACCCGGAGTGTCGCCGCTCTAAAGCAGATCCAGTGTTATAATTGCTCTGAGTTAGTACCTTGGAAAAATCAAATGTGCTCTGAAAGTAACGATATCCTCTGCAAAAAAAACCTGCAAAATAAAAAGCCAGCCTTATCTGACTTAATTTCCTTTTGCTTTGATAGGTTTTGCAATAAATTACTTATTTAATGGATAGCATGAAACATCACACAGTGATATTTCAAACATTCAAATGCCTTGATCATTTAATACTATTTTCCCTTTTTTATTATGCCATAGGCAGAATTTTAATTATAATATTTATGCAAATTATGTTTGTATAATCGTATTTGAAAGACGGTGTGGATCAAATTTTCCAGCCTATTTATCTAAATACAAGCCTTAAACTTTCCCTTTATCACTGTCACAAACACTCTTTCTCTTAATTTGTCATTTCAGGCACTTCCTATTACAGTATCATACAAGGCTCAGTATTATTTGTGGCCTCCAAAAAATAAGGGCACTGGAGCCATAGCAGGAAAACCCAAGCAGACGTTTATCTGTAGGGTGCAGAAAATCTCAGCACTGTATTTAAGATTTTTTTTTTTTTAACTGCTGCTTTGTTTTCTTTTTTTCCCACCACTTTACAAATTTGGGGTTTGCTCACCGTGTTTATCCCAGAAGACATGATCTGGGTTGCTGGAGGGCTCACAGCAAGGCATCTTTGGGAGCCTCGGCTGCCCTGGGGACAGCACTTGGGTTTTTCCTCTCTCTTTAACCTTTGCTGCATTGTGGTAAGGAAGGCAACGTGGGGAAATTAGAGGAATTCATTAGAGTCTCAGTTATTTGTTGCATTTCTCCAGCTTCTTCTGTCACTCTTCTTGCGTGTGGGTTTGAATGAGCCCCTGGCTTGGAGCCTGTGGTATTTTCTCAGGCAAAGGTCCCCTGAATTCAGCTTATCGGCTAGACGTGAACTTGGGAAGAGTGAGTGCCCTGCTTGGATTCTGAAAGCATTTTGGTTTCCAAAAGAAGCGATGGGTTTTTGGTCTGAAATCTTTTATACTGCATATTTCATACCAAATATTAGTCGAGGTTGACAAGCGTTGCAGTGATCTCGGAGGGACCTGCTGGTGTGAAGGAAAGATGTGGAATATTTGCAAATTCTTGAGGATTGGCAGAGTTTTAAATGTGCTGTGACAATATGAGAACAGAAGCCCAGAGTCAGAGAGAGATTAGATATTCTCAGCTTTCATCTTCTCTCAGAAAAGGTTGATTCAGTGGGAGTAGAGCTTTGTCCCTTCTGCCCCCCTGCCCTGGTGGATGTGCAGGCTGGAGGATAATTCACTGGGGGCTCACGGTGTGATGAACAGACCTCAGCTGCCCCTGGCAGGAACCACTTGCAGTGCGGGTGTGACGATTGCGACGGGCGGCTTTTTATCTTGCCTTGACTTCTTTTTAGACCCAGCCCCGGGATGGGTCTGGGTGCATGCTGTGTCCCCTCCTGGACAAGCCTGCTGTCCCATGACGGAGGTGATGTTTCCCCCTTTGCTGCTCTCCACGGCAGAGCCCCTTGTTGTCCTCCTGTGGTGTGGCACCGAGCCGCCCTCGTTTTGGGCTCAGATCCCAAGGAAACGCGTATGCTTCCCCTTGTTGTCGATGGAGCTGGGGGAGCAGATCCCACTTGTACAGCACCAGCTTTTCCTCAGTTTCTGGCAGCCGTTTCCAGGACATCTGGTGCTTCAGCTCTGTGTGCCGCCAGTCCCCAGCTCTTCTCTCGGAGCAGGGCTTGCCGAGTTAAGTATCAATAAAGACCCAGCTGAAAGCGTTCGTCTCTCCACATGAGGAGGCTGCAGATGAGCAGGAGATGGGGCGCGTTTACCCTGAAGCCGTGGCTCCCAGCTGAGCCGGGGTCTGGGGACACGGCTGGGGGTCCAGAGCCTCACTTCAAGAGCAGGGCTTGGTGTGGGCACGTGGGAAGCGGCAACGCTGTTTGTAGGCAAGAGTTGGAGGTGACCTGAGCATAAACCATCCTATTGCATGGAAATGCCAGGCCGTTACCTGCGTGTTCCCCCTCCTGGGGACGGTAGCAGGCATGTGCACAGCCCTGAGCACTGGACCTCCACCGGGAAATTCTCATCCATGCCAAACATGAGCGTGCTCTGGCTGAGGAGGGGTAGGCATTAGCTTCCACGCAGTGCAATTAGCACCGCACTGATGGGGAGGGGAGCCAGTCTTCAATTTCCAGGCTGTGATACAACAATTGTACGCCAGTGGCTCAGGAAGGCTCCAGCACCCGTAATGATGAGCTTGATGTCTTCCCCTTCTCCTTCTAAATCTGCTTAAAGCGCCACATGTAAATCCTCCGTGCCGCATTAGTGTGTGACGATGTTCATTAGCAAATGACTCCAGGGTTGTCTAAATGTGAAAAGCAATTAGGCAGATTTGTGGAAGACAAAACATGTATTGATTAATGTAATGATGACACATGCAGAATAATTTTGGACTCAGAGTAAAAAATCAAAAGGAAAAAAAAAGCAGGTGTCTTCCAATTAAGGTGTAAATCAACAATTATGAGTTTTCTCTGACTACATTCTGAAACTCTTGGCATTAATCATTGCTGGCCTCTACATAATGCTCCAAAGAAAGGAAGCAACCAATACTTTCACATAATTAAAGGAAATTATATGTCCGATACCTTTTAATGTGATTAACAACTATGGGAGGAAACTTGTTTAAGGGCAGCAGTTAAGAGGAATATTAGAGTACAGTTTAGACTGAGTTAAATAACCAAGGTTATATCTGCCCCACTGTGAATGCGGAAGGTCTGCCTTGTGGGTAAGATAAAACTGTTCGCTCAGATAACGAAGTAAGTAGTACCTGCAAAAGATTATAATTGTGGCTGTGAAACAGGACCACGGTGGTATTTATTTATTTGGCTTTCCCTGTGATGAATCGTGAATCTCGGTACATCAAAAAGATGCCAGTATATAAGCCAGGCATATTATTCTGCAATAAAAAATAGATACACTCCTAAATGCATTATGCAAAAGAGAAAAACTAATGTAGGACTGAGCTTTTTACTTGGTCACAGCTCAGGGGTCCGCACTGGTTTTTGAAGGCGGGTGGAATTGAGAAGATTAAAACCAGCATGGAATGGTCTTGCGCAGGGCTGCGTTGCGGAGCAGCGGCTGCCCCGGGAGGTGCACGCCGGGGTGTCCCTGCCAGCTGGGAGCCACAGCCGGGGTACGAAGGGCTGGTGGGTGGGAGGGTGGACGGACAGACGGACGTCTCGACTACCAGGAGCAGGGGCCTGCCCGCGGAGTCCGGGCGCTGTGGCGGGTGAGCCGCTCTTCCCTCCCAGCAGTTCCCCCGTGCCGGCGGTGCAGCAGGCCTGCCCTGCTGAGGCTCACGCCGCAGCGGCGGGCGGCATGCCGTGGTCCTGCTCCCCGCAGCCCCGCGTCGCCGAGCGGGCGTCGAGTCGCCTGTCAGCCATCCCGTCTCCTCCTCCCTTTGCCTTCTGCCCTGAGACTCGGGCGGCGTGGCACCGCTGGGCAGGGAGAGGACGGCGCGGGGTGAAGCCCCGGCCTGCCTGGCAGCGGGACGGCAGCTGCCTGCACCTGCCTCGCTCCGCCGAGGTTGCTCTGGACCCGGTGCCGCGTGGGTGCTCCCGCTCTCCGCNCCGTGTCCTGCTCACGTGTCCGATTTAGCCCTGCGGAGGCCGTGGGCTTGGTTGGGCCCTGCTGCAGGAGGGCTGAGCCGGAGGAGCGGGAGCAGAGGCAAACGGTGCCAGCAGCTTGCCTCTGCGCTGGGAGCGGTGCACTGCTGCTCTCCGGCTGACCCGGCGCTAAATCTGATCGCTCCTGTTATCCTTAGCAGGCAGGACAGAAAGCGTTTCGCTAGATGAAAGTGCGCTTCTTGAGGCTACGTTTGTATTTTCTTCTTAACTGTCTGCTTGAAATGACACATTGCTTAGAGGAAAAAGAGCACTAATGTGCATAAGAATTTCTGTTAATGTGAAGTACAAGGCACCACATATAAAGAGATATGCTTTCATTACACAGCAGGTATATTAAATGAAACAGTTATGTCCTGGCGCCGGCTCAGTTTTCTGGAGGGTTAATTTGTTGTATGAATGTAGGGACCAGTTAAATTAACTAAGACCCAGTAGATGAAGTATAAATTAAGAACTCTTCTATGCCCTCCTGTTTTCTGTCTCCAGAAGGTACCAACGATATTAAACAGAAAAGTGCTCCTTTAGGCTCATTGTGCATCAAAGTTAGGCAAGAGGACAAAACTGCTGGGTAAATACCTGTTGGAGGATAATTGTGTTCCTGCATCTAATGCTCAGTAGCATTATCAAAATCTTGGGTAATGAGCTATTTGCTGAGTGACAGGTGTGGAGTGTGTTAAAGCTTTGTCTTTAGTGCCTTGAAGTCAGTGAGGAGGTTTCTGTCAACTTGTGGCAGCACTGGGGTAAAGCCATTAACCTCAGCTCTGGAAGGTGTGTGAGCACCTCGTCAGTGTGCTAGAAGCGCGGGTATGGGGCCGGGAAAGAGAGAGCAGCGTCTCCTCTGCTGCCGGTTCCTGCTTCTTCCCAGTGCGCATCCACCAGCTCTGCCCTTTCCAGGTATTTCAGCCTGTGAGCTCGTAGCAACCTGATGTCTGCGTCTTCCACCCTTGCGTGATCCCTTGCTCCAATCAAGACACATAATGTGCAAGAGACCTCCCTCCTGCCTCGTGAGTGGCTCTCCCTGCTTGGCTATGCACCAATACATTCTTTTAGGGACCAGCAACCTCCATCCTGAAGTATCAGCTAAAAAACCGCTCAGCAGCAGCGTGAGTTCAGGTCATCTCTGCCCTTCTGCTCGTGAACAAACCTGTCGCTCCCTGAGCGTGGCTCCATGCCTCAAATTGTGGCGTCCGAGCAGCAGCCTGACACCGAGTACTGCTGCGAGCCCGGGAGATGGGTCTGACCGTGCGAGCAGCGCTTCTGGTGTGGGACAAATGGCTGGGAGGAGTCCTGCAGGAAGGAGAGCTGCAAAAAGCTGGCTCATGCAGAAATGCCCGTTAATGCTGGATACTAACGATGGCAGCTTAAATACCAGTGTCTTTAGTAATTTCCTGGTTTAATTTAGCAGAAGCAGACAGCTGATGCTTTTTATTTTTCTTCCAGCAGAAAGCCAGCCCCCATCCCTGAATTAACTGCTAGCACAGCAGGCTGTCCTCACAGATGCTGGAGTGCCAGTTTGTTTATCGTGGCACAAACCCTCCATATACTGGGTGTGGGTAATTAGCAACTGCAAATCTTCACAGAGATCTGCTGTGTAATTTCCTGTTGTCCCCAGAAGTCTCTGAATGAGGGACCTGAGGGGAGCTGGCTGCCAAGCACCGCAGCCCTGCGTCGGGGAGAGGCAAGCTTACCACTGTGGCACTCGTTCAGGTGGACGACTGAGCCAAGCGCTGGCTGAGCAGATGTGAGCAGGCTATGTACAAGCCATTTCCCCTCTGTGGATGAGAGAGGCATAAAGAAGCTAATGCTTCTGTAAAAATCAAATGTGAATGACCTTGTGTTCTCCATCGCTGGAGCAGATGCAGACTTGCCCCTAAAATGATATCAAAATTGTGCATTACAGTCTTACAGCAATAGGAACTACCTTGGGGTGACCTGCTCTGCCCGGGGACAGCCCAGGACTGTGCTGCTGTAGCTCGTGGTTCCCCAAATGCCCCAGTGGGCAGAGGGACCCACCACAGCATGCTCAGGCCATCACGTTGGCTTCAGTTTCCCTTTTCACTTCTCAGTCTAAAACAACCTGACTGTGCATCCTTTCAGCAACTGCAAAAAAAAGCAAAGCAGGGTGAAGAGGAACACAGCTGCCTTAAACCTGGAGACTTCAAACACCCCAAGTTTTTTCTGATGTGTTTTAAAGTACTGTGTCAGCTTAATGAATGTTTTGATACATCCCACTAAATTATCTTAGCAAACCGTCCACTAAAACATGGCCTAAAAAGATGGAAATCAATCCCTGGATGGTGGAATTTGCCTGGTCCTCTTATTTCAAGCATTTAAATGACTGAGTAATAGATCCATAAATGAACATCTTATTAGCCTAATCCTGAATGGAAGAATACACAAATCAGCCATTTGTTCAGTGGATATCATTTAAGCTTGCCATCCATCTTGGTCAAAGGAGATGCCTAGTTTAATTTATCAATGCCTAGACAAGAACTCCCAGAGAGGAAAGGGGGGAGGGAGAAGCAGTCTACAACTGGCACTCTCCTGCTTTTGGTTAGCAAAGCTTTTGTCTAATTGCAAACACACCTAAATCCAGCAGTTCCTACAGCTGTGGGCTGTCCTGCTTAAATGTAGAGAAGCAGTGGGGTACGCAGAAACGTCCAATTATAAAAGGATCGGGCACCATAAAACTGCAGGAGAGCAATAAGGAGAACGGGGTAGAAAAAGCAGGTTGTGGCTCTCCTGGAGAGTGGGCATTGGTGGCTGTCCTTCTGTGGAGGGTAGGAGAGAGATGGATCAGGCCCGTAGGAAACGGGACACTGCTGGCGATGCAGGTGTGAGGACCCCGGACAGGCATGGGGAATGTCCCCCCCTTTGCTGCGGGATGCCTGGGCAGAGCAGCAGTGTGGCTCAGCCCAGTGCTGGCAGCAGGCACCAAAATCGCTCCTTCCAGATCCACCGGCTACTTCCACTGTCCTGGTTTCAGCTGGGATAGTTAATTGTCTCCCTAGTAGCTGGTACAGTGCTACGTTTTTGAGCTGGGTAGGAGAAGAATGTTGATCACACGTGGATGGCTTCAGTTGTTGCTAAGTAATGGTTAGTCTAAAGTCAAGGCTTTTTGGCTTCTGATGCCCAGCCAGCAAGAAAGCTGCAGGGGCACGAGAAGTTGGGAGGGGACACAGTCAGGGCAGCTGACCCAAAGTGGGCAACGGGGTATTCCATACCATGGGACGTTTATGAACTGGGGGGGTCGCCGCTCGGGGACTAACGGGCGCGTCGGTCGGCGGGTGGTGAGCAATTGCGTTGTGCGTCACTTCTATATTCCAATCCTTTTATTATTACTGTTGTCATTTCATTAGTGTTGTCATTATCGTTATTAGTTTCTTCTTTTCTGTTCTATTAAACCGTTCTTATCTCAACCCACGAGTTTCGGTTCTTTTCCCGATTTTCTCCCCCATCCCACTGGGTGTTGGGGGGGAAGCGAGTGAGCGGCTGCGTGGTGCTTAGTTGCTGGCTGGGGTTAAACCGTGACATCCACCCAGCCCCTCCTGTCTCCATGCACCTTCCATGCGTGGAGGCAGATGCTGGTGCTGCTTGGTATGCAATCCCCAAGAAAACTTATGGGCATTGGAAGTCCTAAAACAAATTAGGGTGTTAATGTCATGTGAGTGCCCATGGGTCATGGCAAGGAAGTCCTGGTCTCCATCGCTTTCTCCTTATGACAAGTGCAGCCGCAATGTCCTGGTCTAACCAACCTGTTTGTCCGGCATAACATTGGGTTAAGTCTACTTTGACCTTTTAAAAATAATCAAGTATCAGACTGGTTCTGCTGGGGTGGGTCTTGGCGTACAGAGCGCTGGTCTTTTCGGACCTGTGCTCTCCAGTGGTTTCCTGCAATTTCTTGCCACGTGCGGTTCGCTGAGGTTGGGCGCGGGGTGAAGCAGGGTTAGGAGGTCCCTGCACCACAAGGCTGCAACCCTCAGGGGGCTTCTGCGCCTCTGGCATTCAGAAGATGTGTCCTCCTGCTGTGAAGATGCGCTGGACACCTCTTGGGAGTCCTTCACCTCTGAAAATGGCACCAGACCGCAGCATGTTAGCAGCACGGTTGAGCTGCTTGCGGAGGGGCCCGTGCTGTCGGTGGGAGCTGTGGTTCAGGCGTGGTGGTGCTGGGGTCGAGCAGCGTGACCCTCCCTGCCCCAGGCGTGCTGTCTGACCCGTGCTGGTGAGGGCAGCCAGAAGGGAAGCGCAAGCCCCTGCCTGAACGGGCTGAGCACGATCGCGAGGGCTTCTCTGCCTCGCCAGGTAGCAGAGGTGTGGAGCAGGAGCTGCTGCAGGTGCTGCAGCACCCAGGCACCCCCCTTGCCACCTCCTGAGGCTCGTGGGAGGGGAGGTACAGAGGAGCAGAATGGCCCAAACTCTGTGGTGTCCTTGGAGAAGCCTGAAGCTGGGTGGGAGACTTGTGCTGTCTTTAAAATTGACTGATTGAGACATAATTTGGATGCAAAACTTGTCATCAGTATTCATGTCCTTTGTCTCAGACGGCTTTTATCGAGCCAGATTTGAAATGATCGGAAATGGGAGAGTGGCAGATTTCTAGATGGGACTTACGATGTTAGGCTGGGGTTTTGCAGAGGTCTCTGAAGACGAGTGAGAGAGACGCAGTCTGGACGTACAGGAGGTTTTGTGGGTTTCTGATTTCTGGGTCTTTATTAAGCTGTGTACTGTAAAGAAACCGTAGTACAAGAGAGCCGGGAAAATCACCTTCAGTCAATGTTAGTAGCTCAGAGTAAATCAGCATCCAGAATTAATATTTCATCAGGCATGTTTTAAATATTGCTGTTTGAATTAACCCTAGAACTATTGTACTGAAAGACTGCGCTATCCCGTGAATACGGGAGGCATCATCGCTTTTACAGCCATAAATATGACTGCTGCACTCAATGGCAAGAGCCGGTAATCAGCGCTTCTGTGAAATACAATATTTCTCTTGTGAGAAGGTCTTTCCTGAAAGTATAGCCCTCAGCGCCAGGGCCGGGGCCCGTACGGGTCGGAGCAGAGCTTTGTCCTGCTCGTTTATACCACTAGAGGGAATTTTCTTTCCTGAAATAGCAGGTACAACCCAAACCGGACCACTGCGTGAGGACGGCCTTGCGCCCGAGGGCCGGGGCGGCGGCCGGCCAAGAAGTGGTGGGCGAAGGGGCAGGGGAGATGCTGCGGTGCCCGCGGTCGGGCCGCAGGGGAGCGCGAGGCTGGGCAGGGCTGACCTCGGGCACCGGCTGCCCTCGGGCCCCGGCGCGTCCCTCCCCGCGGGCTCTCGCTCGGCTGCGGGGCAGGTGCTGGGCGACGCGCGGGCGCTGCGAGCCTGGGCTGCACGGGAAGGCCGCCCGCCGTCCCCGGGTGGGAGAGACCGGCTCTGCCGGCGGCAAGGAGCGGGCAGGGCGGGTGCTGGTGCTGCGGGCTCGCCTGCAAGCCACTTTCCAAACACAACCGCCCTTGTGTTGGGGGTTCTGTGCTCTGGTAACTGGACCCATCCTCAGTGGCATTTGTCCCGCAGCCTGCTTCCTCCGCTGCGCCCTCCAGACCTGCAAATTTCTTGGCACGGCTGCACTTTAGAAATTGAAGGCTCATGATACAGAAAGATGTGCGTATTTTCCAAATTCATGGCATTCCACTGGGCTGCTGCTGGAAACATGTCTCAGTTGTGGTTTTCAAAATACTTTTGAAGTAGCGCAGTGCTAGTTGGGTTTGCACGCGTATTTAAAATCCAGATGAGAACCTAACAAACGGCATCTCTGTAAAGAGACCACAGGCTCTCCGTGTGCGCAGGCTGCTACTCTGAAGCAGCGTAAATTGTTTAAGCTGTTGAAAGCTGGGGGTGAAATTCTGCTTCGGGATGCGTGTGCTGGGGTCAGAGACGACTGCCTGGCTCCTGGCACGGCACTGCCCAACAGCAGCGTTGGGCTTCCCTTTGGTTCTCGTGTGAGGTTTTATCCAGATATAACTCAAATCATAATATAGCTCCTTAATGTCACTAACTGTGTGATTTAGGCTTTTGATCAGTAGAATATAGTGATCCAGAACACTTTTAATGAACTATATATTTATCTAGGGAGTCATACGGCTTTCATCCTCAACATAGCTAATAACCATAGCTCAAAAGAGGCCACTAGCTCTGCATCTCATTTTCAATTTGTGCCTTTTTAAAGGAGATAATCATGAAAAGAAAAATGCAGTAGTTAGGGGAAATGGGTTCGCTCTGTGTCACCATTTGTAAAAGAGGTGTGCGAGAGACGGCGAGAGCTGATCAGTCCAGGCAAGACCCTTTGCAAACCCCGCACGTGTGTCTGCAGCCTCGGCACAGCGGGGTTGAAACATGGAGGGCGCAGGTGATGGTGTTTGATACCCAGATTGTTCTTCATCTGTGTGAGCCTCAATGGCTGTCAGCGGACAAAGTAATAGAGAACCAGGAGCAATTCCTTTCCAAGTCCAAGTACTCCGAAGAAGCTGCTCAAGCAGGAGACTTCATCCTCCCGACTTCTTTCAGGACCACAATGTTGCTGAAGTTTCCCATTTCTTTTTGTTTTGACTCTCCTTCCTGTCTGAAAGATTCTTTTAGTGCAAGTGAGAATCAAGTCAGGCAAAGATACTTTTTAACTGTAATATCGGAGCTACAAAAAGGAATGGAATTGCATGGGTACATTAATGACCTCTTTTCTAGTTGCCATCATCTTTTTTTAAGGAGCCGGGAGGGAAACCCTAAAGCCTTCCTAATTGTTCTGCTCTCACATGAAATCAGTGCTTCACTGCAAACGATAGTTATTCTGAAAGAGTGAAGCACTTAGCAGTGAGACTGCATCAGCCTGATGTGAAAGAGCTTTTGTTGTTTTGTTTTGTTCCTATTTCATTTTGGGGCAAATGCTGTGGAAGGAGGGCAAGCCTGATGCTGCTAGGTTCTGAGGAAGGGGAAATGTGTTGTTTCCTGAAGAAACAAAGATAAAACCGTGCCAGGGGAACGTATCAAATTAATGACTCTTATTTGATTTTTTGCATTAGCTTATCATGTTTCTGGCTGGACTTGTAGGCTTCTTTAAACATGAGGCAGCTCATGCTTTCAGCTCATGCTTTAAACATAAAGCAGCTCTTGATTTTTATGCATGTTTCCAGAAATGGATTCATCTCCGCAAATGAAGACATTAGATATCCGTTTCTTATTGGGAAATACAGATCAGGCCTGGCTTGTTGTTTTAGGCACCTGCTGTATCTTGTTTCTACCAGAGATTTGGCAAATCTTCTCTTCTAGATTAATGATTGCACCAGTCCAAGAGTTAACAAAGACCAAAGAAATCCTTGTATTAAAGTTGTGTTTCCTGGAAGTAAAGTTCACTCCTGGAGAACTAAGGCTCTGTTTAAGAATGGTTTAGTTTGTTGAATGAAATGCCATTTGCATCTGTGCCATGGTTTAATGATGCCCTTTACCGTTGCCCTGAGCCCCTGCGTGAGCCATGAGTTCCTCACAGTCTCTGGAGCTGGGAGAAAGCAAAAACGGCTGTCGTGGTTTCGGTTTCAGCCCAGCCGGTAACAAAGCACCACAAAGCCGCTCGCTCACCCCCCACCCCCTCGCCTGGCCACGTTGGGATGAGGAGAAAATCCAAAGGGAAGCTCGTGGGTCGAGACAAGGACTGGGAGGGATCACTCCCCACTTATGGTCACGGGCAAAAGACAGGCTCAACTTGGGGAAGAAACAAAATCCATTTCATTTACTACCAATCAAATCAAAAACAAGGATATTAGGAAGGAAAACCAAACCTCAGAACACCTCCCCCCACCCCTCCCGCCTTCCCGGCTCAGCTCCATTCCCGGTTCTCTCCCTCCTCCCC
>VYZV01039339.1:135021-186730 GCA_013401275.1 Pandion haliaetus | reverse complement strand
CCCCCGAACTATGGGAACAGACTGAACACACTGACCCTCCATTCTGTGCCCAGCTCTCCAGATGGGAGCGTCACCCACCACTCACCTTTCCCTTTTCATGCGGAGTCTCCCGTCACTGCCTGTATCTGACGTACCAACTGCATAGCTGCTGCTGTTCCCGCGACTCAGTCCCCCTTTCCTTCTCATTTAAGTCCTCCCCAGCAGGAGCTCCTGACCCTCAGGACCAGGCTCATCTCTCCCATCCCCAATAGCATTCATTCTCTTTGGAGCTCTTGCTGTGGAAAATTCCTTCCTTACAGCGAGCCGGTGGAAAGGCACCCAGGAAAGGTCTGCGACAGACGGGAAGAACGCAGCTCATTGCCATAGGCACAAAACTGCTTTTTATTTTAAAGTTGACCAGTGTGATCATCTTTTGTGTGTATTGCGGAGTGGCTGGTAAGCATGCACATCACTTTTTCCCCAAAACGTTGGCCTCCGAGCACCTCTGTATAGATCCTATGAAAGAAAAAGAGTTTACTTTAGCCTGAAAAAGATGTTTAGTACCACATGTATCTCCTACCCACTGGTATGTGATGTTACAGCATTGAAGCATCTGGTACAGCAATGTTAAAATTGCTCATAATTAAGTTAATTTCATTGTGTTTCACTTCTCGATAATAATGAGCAACTGTTTCGTGTCATTTCCTTTCTTCTCTATACACGACAATCTGCTAGATTCATCTTTCCAGGAATACAAGTTAAAGATGATAAGTATAATTTATGATTCCCTTCTGGACTGGAGTTCGTTATTAATAGCCATGTTCACTTAGGCTGTCATCTAATCTTTCCTGTAAAGGGCTTATCTTTCTGCTTGTACGCAGAACACAAACTGTTTGCTGTACTCTTCGCTGATTATTGGAATTTCAGTAGGTGAAACGTATGGCGTGCAAAAAAGGAAACAAAGTTTTGAGCTCCCATTTTGTTGTTCAAATTTGCTTCAGACAAATGAAACCAAAGTCTCAAAACTCATCCTACCAGCATGATCAATGCCATTTTGCAGTTTCCGTGCCAGAGTCCACGATTGTTTGCTTTTATGGTACTTGTACAACCGATGTTCCCATGGCATCTGATTACCTCCCAGTTTTTGGTCTACTTTTCCTTCCAAGGGTGTTGCGAGGCAGGACAGTGCTGTCCTCCGCTTCTGCTGGTGGTGGCATGCCAGCGCGGCACTGAGCGGGGCTGAAGTTCAAAGCTACAACACACAGCTCTGCAAAAGTGCAAGTGCCGCGGCACAGCGAGGCAGTTCTTGCAGCATGATGATTACACTGCACATGCTGATTATTTTCTGTGCATCTAGATCTCTGTCGGGGTCTCCCGTGGCCACCTGGAGCTGGAAGAGATGCTCGAGGTGATGTAGTGGCTCAGCATCACGCCCCGAATCCAGCTGTGTGGGCGGCAGTGCCTGAGTCCGGGTGGTTCGGGTCCCGGGGGGCTGGGCAGGGCCAGCACCCACGGGGTGGAGGAGGCTGATGTGGGAGGCAGCGCCTCGCAGTGGGAGAACGGGGGATGGGAATGAAAAAGGTGGTTGCCCTTGAAATATCAGTTGGTCGATACTTGAAAAAGAGCCCTCTTCCCCCGGCGACATCTATTCTTTGGCTTCTGTTTCAAACTGAACTGGTTAAGATTTTCTTTTTTTTAATCTGAGCTATTAAAGGAAAATTCTGTCTATAGGGGAGGAAATAAGAAGCATTTTTCCATGGAGAATATTGATATTTTTGTCACAGCTCTTCAGCGATCTGTCAGAAAAATGAATTCCCAAACCCTTCGCTGAGGCCGGCTTTGTAACAAAGCGATGCTTTGGTTTGTCGAACCAACACGAACAGCTGGGGCAGAACCAGTGCCCCTCGGGTGGGCTCCCCCCTTCAGCGCTGCTTCTGCCCCAGCTCCGTGTGCCCACAGGCCGGCCCAGCTACACCCGCAGAGGGACGTTTAACTGTCTTCATAGCCGAGGGCCAGCTGTTTCCAGACTTTTCCCACTGCCTGCCATAATAAATCTCCTTCCCTCCCTCCCCTTGCACCTGCAAGAGGTTGTTCTTTTTATTTGCAAAGTGGAAAAGTGATTTTTTAAAAGGTGAGCGAGTATTTCTAACTTTGATAGCATGATTAGCTTGGCTCAGAATATTGTTATAGCTTATCTCGCTCCTGTGTGATAACTCAGAAAAACAATAAATGTCTTCTTACAGCAGACTGACATTCAGTATTGAAATTGGTCTCCTAATCTTTATGTGATTGCTTTCTCTGTGATAGAAATATTGCCTCTTGTACAGTATTTATTGTCTAGTTCTTTCCAAAGTATTGACTTTATGTAACAGCTTGATATACATCAAATCCTGTAGAGATTTAATAAACTCTTCTGGTCAGTCTTCTGTTGTAAACACATTGAGATTTATGGTCATCTTAGCGTAAAGCCCTTTTTCGCTGAAATTCTCTACTTCCAGATATCAAAAGATAAGAATGGGAGCATAGATCACCGTGGAAATCTTAACCCCTGGCTGTCGAGTGTTAGTCAGAAGCTGTTGATGGTTAAAGGGCTGAAACGTGAGCGATGGGTGATGGCACAGCTGCCAGGGCCGGGGTGGAGGCACAGTAGCCCCGCTTTGCTCCCTGGGGAGCCGTTTCCCTCCGCGGTGCACGGCCGCGGGGTCCAGGCCAGCCGGCCAGGCTCATCTGTCCGGGGCACGGCCCAGCTCCGGGAGGACTCCCATGAAAGAGTCCATCGCAGAGGAAAAGTAAAAATTTACTATTAGCCAGTCAGGCGTAAAGTTAATGTATTGAAGCTACGCTACTGCACTTGTAACTGGAAAAACGGGTAAATCGGGAAGACAGGTGTAGAGCCCTCACAAAAGCCATGCACGTATCCTCTCTCCCTGCCGTGCTCCGCCTGGTTTTCCACCCTCTGGAGCGGAGCCCACCTGCCTGCCCCGGGTGCCCGCGGTGTCCCGGGGCTCCCCCCTCCGCTCCCGTCTGCTGCCCCGGGTGGGCTGCCAGGCTGGTGCCCTCTGGTTCTCGCCCCGGGAGCAGCGACGGGGCGGCTGGGCACGGGCCGAATCGCCGTGAACTGCGGAGGGACGGGGAGAAGGCTCCCGAGGCCCGGAGCTACTGCCGTGCCGCGAGGGAGGGCACTTTTCAACCCCGTCTGCCGCCAGAGCTGCTGTGGGTGCCGATGCCGTGCCCACTCCTGGTGCGGTCCTTCGACCTTGTCTTTCGGGTGCGGGTGGGTCCCGAGGCGTCCCCGCCGTCACCCCAGTGCCCTGGGCTCTCCCGGCGCTGCCGTCCCAGCCCTTCGCTGCCGTTGGTGCGGGGCGGCGGGCAGGTCAGGCGCTGCTGCCCGCCAAGTTGTTCGTTTGAGTAATTCCTTATTTTGGCACCAGACCATACTTATTTAAGTACCCTGTGTTTTAGCATTGGAGGGGGGAGGAAATCCAGAAAGCGTGATCCCTGTAGCCAGTCTGACAGGGCTGTATTACACACGCTTATTTTTAAGAAGAAACTTTTCTCTGTACAGGAATCAACTTTCTAGAAGCAGCCTTCAGGAAATCCAGCAGAGCTTTTAAAATTCACTCATTAAATGCAAATACACTCTTCTTCATAATACATTAACCTGCCTTTAATAGCGTGAAAGCATCTTTTCATTTTACAGCTAAGGTATTAAAAGACTGTATGGTGAGAGATTTTTGGAGTGACATAAATCAATACAAGTCACAGAACAGGGCAGATTCTTGCTTTGTTTGTATTGGGGAGGGCTTACCATTTTTTAAAAGTACTCTTTATTTTATGAAACAAAAGCAATCACCTCAGGCTGTCAAGCGTGTGCGAACTCTGCTCCCACTGTCTGCTGGAGATCTGTATCTGGAGGCTTTCTCTAGAAAGAAAGTTCTGGATTAAGGGTTTCCTCTGATCTTGGTAGATCAAGAGGAACGGAGAGATGAATTTCCATTTCCTTTCAGGCAATGTAATTTGATGGGAAAATGCATTTTGCACACCTCTCAGTGGACTTTGCATTTCCCACTGTTGTTGTATGTATTGCCGCCCTTCGGATCTTAGCCCAGGTGAGGATATGGGTCATCACTGGAAGGTAAAAGGTTATTTCCTGCCTGCCTATCAAGGAATGTGCCTGTATTGCTTCTCTAACTGCTTTGTAGCTTGTGGGCAAGTAATTAGTTGGGGTGGTGATGAAACTGCAGGTAAAGGTGTGCTTCCATCACTTCACTTCTGGTGGGAACACTTAATGGGAAACTTTCTGGGAATGATAAAGTGACATATTTAGGAAAGATGGAAGGAAAATTTGGGTCACATTTTGAGGCAGGATGACAACCGGCAGCTTTCTGGCATCTCACCAGTTCCCCACTCTGTAAACCCGTTCCTTGGAAATGAAATAAAGCATGGTGTAAGTGAACGAGAGCGAGAATGGGCTTATGGCTCATTTACTGAGAGATCTTCCTTCCTACATATATTATTTATTATAGTTTACATTCTGTTTAAGATTACATTTTAACAGCTGGTTTTTACACTCAGCTCTGAGGTACCTGAGCAAAGGCTGGTGTGGGAGCTAAATGGTGATTTGCAGCAGGTTGCACGATGGCACTAGCATTAACGGGCCGACTGCTCGCACCCTGGCGCCGGCATGGAGGGGATCGTTCTCGTCGCTTGTTTTTGTGCACTTGGGCACAGGGGTCCCACGTGGTGGTAAATGTAGTGCTGCCTCTGCAAGGAGGGCTCAAAAACACAGCCCCTGCTGAAAAATTATTCTGCTTGCCTCTGTTCCCGTAGGATGGTTCTGTCCAAGCACAGACGTGTCAGAGCTCAAGAGTGCTACCCAGTGCCAATAAATGAAAATTAATTGCTTGCAAATTGCCCTCTCTATTTTTGTAGGCAATATTGCACCAGGCTGGAATCTCCCTCAAAACAAATTTCAGGAACAGCTTCCAGGCTAATTAGTGCTGTCAGCCACCAGGTTTGCTCCTTTTGCGGCACCAGGTTGTTACCAGCAGAGCAATGAGCAGAGCTTCCATGTGTAGCTGAAATCTTGCAGCATTATTTCATCTCCGTTATTTTTCCCTCCTGATCTATCGAGAAATAACCACTTTCAAAGACAGGGACATATTATGGTCAGAGAGATGGCTTAGCTGGGACACAGCTAGTCATTTTTCCTTGCTGATATTTTATTAATGTATGTTATTAACCTTGATTCTCCTTCCCCGTGGTGCTTTATCATCTGAACTAATTAATTCTTCTTGCAAGATTTACAGGGAAGGGATGGGCATGTCTGCATTTGTAAACTAGACGTATCTCCAGGTGGCATTACCTGGCACCAGCAGATGAGGGGGGAATCCCAGTTGAGGAGGAGACCTGGCACACAGCAAACAAAACCAACATACAGCTACCCATAGGATGGTTGAATTTGTCCTGCGCCTTTTAACTGGCGTAAATACTGATGTAGATGATACTGTAAGAAATAACGGACCTTGTTTTCTACTTTTTTAATGAACGTGAAATACCCAGGAAAAATAAACAATTTATTTGGTTGCTCCCCTCCCATCCAGCACGGTGCCAGGAGGGTACAGCACAGACCAACACCTCCTCTTACAAAGCCCACGGGTGCCCCCATCCCCTCCCCGCTCTTGCTGAGCTGCTGTGGGTGACGCTCCCCCCTGGTGCACCCACGGGGGAACGGCAGGATGGGAACACGGGTGTGACAGAGGGTCCCTTTGCTGCTAACGAAGCTCTGGGCTGCAGCCCTGGGTCCGTGCCCCTGCGCCCCGAGATGCTGCCAGAGGCTCCAGCCCCTGGGATTCACCAGCTGCTCTGGGCCTTTCAACAGCTGCTATTAGCGCTCTTCCTTCCCCCCCCCTTTTTTTTTTCTCTGTCTTGTTTTATTTTTTTCTTTTTTCACGCCTTCATGCTACAGGGCTGACATTTGCTAATAGCAGCGAGTTTGTGACAGAAGCAGTGGAAGTCTGGAACGAAATTCTGTGACTGGTACAGCCTAGCAGGGTAAAATGTAAACCTATTAGCAAGATGAAAATACCGTATGCCAGGGAGAGATGGAAGAAGATAAGAAGGGATGATTGTGCTTGTAGAGGACAAAAAAACCATGTACAAAAATTCATTCAAAACTAAACAAAAATTGGCTGGATTTGTAAACAATCTTAATGTCCAGAAAATTGCTCATCTGACTCATCTTGCCCAGATATCTCATTACATTTGGTGACCTCTGCTTTCGCAGCATGGTTTTGTTGCTATTTATCTGCATAGAGCACTGGTGCCGATTGGAAATGGCATTTCAAAAAATGGTGCATTTACTTCTGAGCCACGGCGGGGCTGGAATGGGGAGTCGTGCGATCCCACTGCCTGAGGATCTGTTTGTCCATTCCAGCCCTTCTGATAAATTCTGAATCTCATCAATAACGAGACGTTTTGGAGGGGTAGAGGTCCCTGAGTGCCTACAAAACCTGGGAGGGCAGAAAAAGCCATTAGAGAGGAACGAGAAGTCTTGTTCTGAAAATCTCCAGCCTTTCACTGAGAAGGACAAAGGTCCTGGGCTGAAGCATTCGGCTGGGATCAGTAGGAATCCCACAGAGCAATATGCAGTTATGAACTCTTTGCTGGCTCTCTGAAGTTAGGGCTCATGTCTGGATGGCTGGTGGTGAGCTCCCCAAGGCTGGGGAAGCTCTCGTTGCACAGGATGGGAACAACTGGCATTACAATTTCCTTGCCTGATTTTTGTTCCCCCACCTTTAAACACCTAAAATCTCTGTCAGCTACAGTTTTACCTAAAGCCAACCCATGAATGGCCATTGCCACTTGTGCAAACAGGTGGAGCAGAGGGTGAAATGGCTACAGCTCCAAGGGAGGTTAAGTGGGCTAGGATTTCAGCTGGCAAGTTTTATTGCTTTTGATAGTGACAACTCTTCTTTTCTCTTCTTCTCCCTCTTCTCCCTCTCCTCTCCTCTCCTCTCCTCTCCTCTCCTCTCCTCTCCTCTCCATTGTACTGCACAAACACAGGTGCAATGGGTGGTGGCTGCACCACAGAAGTAGCTACAGTTTTCCTTCTCACAAAACCAGTGTGACCACTTAGTGACATAGCTAGTCCATAAACACAATCCGTTAGGATCCCATTATAAGGTGAACACTGCAGATTTAGTAGACAGTATAAGTGTGCATTTTCCCTGTAGTGATGTGCTATTAGGTACCCTTCAGCCATTCTAGAGAACCTAAAGTACAGTGGTTTTGATCAGGTACCATGCAGAAGTAGTAGAGTGCCTTGCAAAATTACGGATTTCTGTTGCCTTAGAGAAAATCAATGTTATGCACTAAGAAATAGAATTTGGATGATCCTTTTGGGTGAGAAGGAGCCATTCTCTCTCTTAAAGGGAGAAGACTAGTAGGACTGAATAGCTTATAAAATGCAGACCTGTAGTTACCAGAATTAAGATTTTAAGTTGCTCATTTTTAAAAAAAATGAATACAATTCTGTACTAAGCATATAATGCTCTGTGCAATTGTATGGATTATTGAGAAAACCAAGAAAGCATATAATTCTGAAAAAAATTCTGGAAAGCAACCATTGAATGCATCATTTTCCCAATTTCCTGACTTACCTTTCTCCAGTCAGAGGTAATGAATCACCCTGAGAGATGCCTGCTCAGAGCAGATGCAATAGTGAATCCTGCAATAAGTTGCTCACTGAGAAGTGATAATTGCAACTTAGTGAAACCTGAGCTGAGGGCAAAGGTGGACAGAAGGCGCAGCAAGTAACTTTAATTTCAAATGATTGCCATAGTAATGGGGACTGTGGCACGTGGGACAACTGAACATACAGGAATTAGGACGTTCATTTCTGAAACAAAAACCTTAATTGCATGAGCTAAAAGGGTTAATTTGGGTAGAGAAGTGTGTCCTCTGTGTGACCAGCAGCTAGAAGCAGAAAGCAGCAGTTTTATTCTCAGCCATTACTGCTGTTCATATCCCACAGCATGCAGTAAAAGAAAAAAAAAAACAGCAAAACCATAGAATGTTTCATTCATTATGACTAATAAGTCCAGTCCAGTAAAACAAAAAAAAGCCATTCCGCCACCCAGAATTTATGGTGATGTCAGTCATTAATCCTGCCCTGGGATTATAACAACGTAGCGGTCTGCTATATTGTTTTCACAGGCTAAGAATGAAAATAGTATCATTAACTGATTTTAACAAACGTTCACAAATTGCAAGACTTGTTTGTTGTATGTTGAGCCAGAGAATTTAAAAGGTGCTTAGATTCAGTGGTGTGTGTCATTAAATTCAGTTTTATTATATCTACTTGGATACTTTTTATTATGTGTTTTATGTGTTCATAATACAGGAAGAGTCTTAAGTAATAATGGTGACCAAAAAAAGTGGTTTTCTGTATAGTTCTTGCAGTTGTGCTGTGCACTGACTTCCCATCGGCTGGGGCTGGCAGAGCAGGGTTTCTCTGCTGGGTGCAGGGAAGGGTAAAGACGCCCGGACTCCATCGCAGGGACTGGACAGTGTTGAGGGTGGACGACAGCGGGCTGGAAACCCTCCTCAGTAAGAACACCAGGCAAATCTCCAAACGTGCTTCCTAGGCACCAACAGAAATTTTCCCATTTTGTGGTACAAGTTCAGCGCACTGGTTGAAAACCCCGCAGGTTTGGAGATACCCACGAGAAGCCCCCGCGGAGTCGTGCGAGGGGAGCTCCGGCGGCCGCAGGGACGGGGCAGAGCCCCGCCGAGCCCCCGGCGCGGGAGCTGCTGGCTGCAGTCGGCATGGCTCTGAGCCGCGTGCCGTCCGGGTGAAGCTCCGTGCCCGGGTGACGGTGCGAGGCAACGCTCGGCGTTCTGGCTGCCGCGGGCCGTGCCGATTCAGGCACGGTGCTTTTCTGCTCGGTAGAGACGTGGTGATGGCGAGTGCTGCGTGGGGCAGATGGAGCGTTTCAGTGCCTGAACACCCAGCCGTCCCTGTGTCCTCGCCACGCTGTGCTCAGCTGTGTGCCAGTGACCCGGCTTTGGGCGCGCTCGCTCTCCTGCCATAGCTTTAGTTTCTGTTGGGGAGCTGCTGGCTGTCGCCGTGGCCAAGCCCCGGGCAGGCTGCGGCAGCAGACACGGTGCTCCGGCAGCATCTTCCACTGGCGGAGGTCGACATTGGCCTCGTGGCTTCCCCACGCTCCCCTGGGCGCTTTTCTTGGAGAAACCATTTTAGGTGAAGCGGACAAACAATGACTCTGTAGTTACCATGAAATAAATAGGCGCGAGCAGATCTTGAGAAGATGGAGGGTTATACTCAGCATCAAATAGAAAGACATTTTTGCGGATTAGTCAAAGTTCATGGAAGTCAAACAAGGTAGAAGTCAGTAGGAAGGAGATTTGAGGTCATCCGAGGGCTTGGGCGGGGTTGGGGGGCTGTGCCTGAAGCTGTTTGCTCCTCACACGCAGTGCAGAATGACTTACCAAAAGCTCAACAGGTTTTTCAGCTTTTTTAAACTTTGTTTTCAAGTTTGTTCTTGGGTGGTTTGTTTTGGTTTTCTTCCCCCCTGGAAAGTCCGAACTGAAAAATGAATTTCTCTTTCCTCTTTTCCATGTGATTCCTAAAGACATTGCACCCAGTAGTGAATTTTTCAGTTACTTGTCGGTGACTATTTTGTGCATGTGTGTGTCCGCGTGCAGGTTGTGTGTTTTGAAGCTCAGCTGTCAGAAACTCACTTTCCCTCCCAGCATGCAGTCCCCCCTGATGCACAGACTATCTTCACAGTAATATGTACAGGCAATTCAAATTAATGGTAATACGAGTTATGCGTGCACATGAAGGAAAACGGATCTTGAGAACAAGATGACCACAGCTGATCAGTTGTTGAATAACTGTTGAACAACACAACCTTTGAATAACTCAGTACTGATGTTGTGGCTGTTTACGTGTTTTCCACTTACCTTAAGAAAGATCCTCTGGCATCTTGTAACATGCGGTGTGACCCTACATTTCTCTCACACAAGGACTGCAGAGAGCACTCCGATTTACAGGTTACAGTCACCATCGGCAGCTTCAAGTTCTGCTCTCTCTGCTCCTTCAAAACCCATGCAACACAGAGAGCCACTTTGATGCAAAGTAAAAATGCAAATAGCATTCACAAGGAGGGGAGCAATCCTTGAAACTCTGGGCCTTGACGTCCAGGCTGCCGTCTCCATCTTCTTTCCCGCTGTTAATTTCTTAGGAGCTATTTCTTCAAAAGTGACTTTGCTCGCTCGGCAAGTTTTCCCCAAGTTCTCTCTCTCTATGTAAAATAGTAATGCACTTCTTGGGGATAACCCGTCACGTAACTGCAGCAGCTCCCTTAGCTGATTCTGTTACGATTGTGCTGCCTGCCAGCTGCCCTGCTGAACCCTCATTTCCAGAAGTGACTGACCGTCCCTCGCCATGCTGCGCATCCCAAATGCAAAATCCTTTTTTTCCCCCGCTTTGAGTAGAAATACTCATCAAACACCACCACCCCCCCCACCGCGGGCAGCGTGCCCACAGAGCCGCCTGCGCCCGCAGGACGTTGCTCCGCTCCTTTGGCAGTCGCGGCCCCGGTGCTGCCCACCCGACACTGCACGTGGAGATACACTCGGTCACCGGGATGCACCCGGGTTAGAAAGAAAACAGTCCTCTCCAACACAGAGGTGTTTTCAGAGGTTCGAAGGAGGCCTGGCTGGGGCTCTGCTTTCAGTAATAATTATATTTTCATGCCTCAAGTTCTTGGGTGAGGCTGGGACCAGAAATGTCAGGGGGAAGTGAAAGAGGCTGTTCTTCTACAGAAACATGAAAAATAGAAGAGATGGCCAGAAATCACATGAAACCTGAGGACCCAAAGCTTATTGCAGGTGCAGCGTGTGATCCTAACACATTGCTGCCGTTGCCTGCAGCCCTGCAGTTCAGAGCTTACCTGCAGTACCAACGGCTCCGAGGAGGGGTGGGGTGGAAGGTCAGGAGGAGGGAAGAGCAGAAATCAGCACAGCATCCTCAAAAGGGTCAGAGTCAACCCTACGTTAGCCAAGTACCAAAAAATTTAAACTCCGTTTAAATTAATTAAGCAGTCAGCGGACTGCCAAAATAGAACCGATCGAAGTGGGAACAACATGGTGAAAAGTGAAAAACTGCCGGTGCAAATACCTGCAGCTGAGAGCAGCGGGGTATTCATGTCTCCAGGTCCCACCCTGCTCCCCGCTGGCTGCCAGCAAACCGGGGGCAGCCTGGGCAGGCTCTAACTTTGAAAATGAATAATTGAAAATTCAGAGACTCTTTTCCAACATGTTGCCTTTGCTTCTGAGGTAAGTTGATGTGTTTGTGATGTTGCATAATTTTTAATGGCTTGTTGGGGTTTTTTGCCCCCCTGAGCTAGTCAGGGGACTGGTGCTGTGTGAGGATGAAACTTTCTAGCTTCTTATGGATTTCTCCAGGCCTGTAGCAGTAGAACTGGGTCCTGTAAGCAGAGAGCTGTGCTTTGTGTTGGCTTTCCCTGGCAGCATGGATCTTTGGGTGTTATTTTGCTTCTAGTTAGACCAGAGATCCCAGCTGAGGCTCTAGACTGGAGCACTACATTCCCACTGTGTTACTGGTTTTTGAAGAAAACTCCTCAAAATAACATCAAGTGCTTTTTTCCCCCCTTCCCTTTTTTCTCGGCCAATGTGTCTAGTCTGTTCTTACTGTTAGAGTTGTGTTCTCGAACCTAAAGCCATACAAGTCCAACTTTTCTGGCTATTTCTTGGTTTCAGAGTTGAAGTTCATTAGTATTTTGTGCCAATGGAGACCAATTACCATGTTCCCCTCTCCTAAGGGCTTCCATCCCAGGTCATGTTTGCTGTTTTTGTTAGAATGAGCGTTTGGGGAACAAAAGCACAGTAATGCCGGTTTCTTCCTGAATTGTTGGCACTTGTGCAGTTTCAAAGAGAACAACTGTTGGCAAGGGCCAGTTGGCAAGTGCGCTGTATTCTCATACCAGGAGTTTGCAGCCTATTTATAAACTTACTGATGGGGGTGTGGGGGTTGAATTTCTCAGGGGTATTGAATTCCTAGCTGGTTTCTTAGTGCTGGCCACACACAGTCCACAGAAGCAGGTTTTTCTGCCAGGCCAGCTTTTTGAGTTTGGTGTTGCTGCAGGGTTCAGCCAGCGTGGGTTTTTTTGTTCTGACAACAGAGGAATTCAGCGCAGGGTTCACTCTTGTTCCCTGCACGGACTTCAGAGTTCGGTGGCTGGTATCCAGCGAGGCAGATGCCCGTGTTGCAGCCTCCTGTTGATGGCAGGTCAGTGGTTTAGAGCCAAGTCGAGAGACTGAAGCGGTCAAGAGCCGTCTTAGCCCTGGATATTGCACGTTGCGTAGGGTTAGGGAGGAGGCTTCTGAGCAGGGTGGGTGCTTTATGGTGTGCCTTGATGTGGGGTTTAGCCATCTGCCTGGAAGAAGAAATCCTTGCAGCAGTCACTTTCAATGCTTCTGGTGATGGTGTCCAAAACATCGATGTTTCTGTGGCGGAGCTAATCTGCATCCACAGCCCTCACAATGCTGTGGGGGTCTTTTTTACCCTAATAGCCTTAAACAAGTTAATATTATTCAGTGCCTGTTGCCAGTACACTTTTTTTTTTTTCTTTCTTACAGCAGACTATGAATTATTTTTTCCATTTATGCCAAGTTAAAAAATAAGCTTTAAAATGGTCTTGGCTTCTCTTCAGCTAGTAAGCAAGGCCCTTGGAGGGAGAAGGAGAAGATAGGCCGCGTTCATTACCTTTGAAAAGAGACCTTTTCACACATTTTGCATTTGCTGCTATTCTATTTCTAGCAGTCTTACTGCAAATAACTTTCTGCAAGACTGCTTTGCTGTGGCAAAACCATATTGATTTATATGGAAGTCCCTTTGGTAGGGAAGGCTGTAGAAACTAACCTTTTCATTGAACGATTGTTGTTGCTTGGGTTTGGTTTTTTTTCTCCCCCTCTTCTAAGGCTAAATGTCTGTTTCCTTTGCGTGAATTTGCACTCAAACCCATCAATTCCACATGCACCCTCAAAAGTTCCAAAAGACTATTACCTTCATCCTTATTTGTTTAAAAAAAATAAATAAATACTATAAGACCAGCAGAACTAAATCATACTGGGTAATAGAAACTTTGTTTAGTCTTCTCAGTGTGATGTATACATACACGACACAGTGCATGGCTGGATGTTGAATTCAGTCTTCCCTTCAGTTTTTATTCCAGCAACTTTGCTGTTGTGGGATTTTATCCATACTTTTGTTCCAGGCATTTTTGTCACTTGTACAATTAGAATCAAAGTAAAATAGACCTGGGTTTCTATTAGCATCATCCCTACCGAAGGTATACAGAGCAATTTATAGTAATGTATATTGTATACTTTGTGTACAGTAATTAAGTCTTCACTTGGATAAACAAATGCCGTTCAGCTATGCCAGTGGATGTCGGCGTCATCCGGATGAGCAAGGCTGGCTGACCCAAGCTCTGTCCCTGGCTGGAACAGGGGCTGTCCCCCTCCCCGGTGCACGTGGGCACCCACACGCCGTCAGCGAGCCAGTGCGACTGGGAAGAGAAGGAGCAGGAGAGCGTTGTCCTTTATGCCAGGAGAGAGCTCAAAATCCAAATGTTGTTACAGGGAGACTGTCTCCGATAGCAGCCTGCAGTGTTTTACAGACATTTGAGTGTTCTTCCCTTTGAACTAAGCTGCAATTTGTCTTTGTAGATGTCTCTAATACATTAATACAAATGGTGTAAGTAGTAGAAATGCATTATAACACTGCGCGATGTTGCTTTTAGTAATCCTCCTCCTTCAGCAAGCGAACACTTCCTTGCTCATTTGTATTCATTGTTTTGATGCTTAACTTGAAAAATGTGTATTATACAACAGGCTGAAATCCATGACGAATAAAAGAAAAGAACCCAGGGGGATAATAAGCATCTCGGCACTGCTGTGATGTCTCATGCTGCTAATATCAAAGCAGCCAAAGACATTACTGCTGTGATGGAGAGGACAGGGTGCGTACCACGGAGCTTCATCTTGCCAAGTGGATCGGAGCCTGCACTGCCGGGGAGGCAGGGGGAACGCTGCCCGGGCTGCTGCTCCTCTCACGGGGCTGGTCCTTCCCTTCCTGGCTGTCACTGCGGTTGGGTCGCAGCGCTGAGCTCGCTTCTGCCTGCCCGCAGCCCCGGGACAGTGCCAGCTTCCGTGACACGGGGATGGGGTGGCAGGCTGTGTCTACGGGTGTATATGTGTGTGTGTGTGTGTATGTATATACACACACACACACACACCCCTTCATGTATAGGACCCACCTTGGAGTTTCAGTATGGCACGTGTGCTGTGTAGGGGAGCTCAAATGGTGAAGTACCTCTGGGAAGAACTGGACCCGTCAAGGGGTGGTGAAATTCTCAACAGTTTTGTTTCATACAAAACCTTGCTTTTTGTAAACCGGCGAGCATTCCTCCATCCTCAAGTGGTGAGAGCTATGGAGATGTATACCTGCCGGACGTGTAATCCATCACCTAGTTGGAAGTAGAAATCAAGGTGGTTTTGAGCAAAATGCAGGTTCTGCCCCTTTGTGTTTCCAGCATGTTATATCTTGTTGCTGTAGTTTAACAGGTAGTTTCATAAGCTGTAGCACCAGTGAAACCTGGTTTCCTACAGAATTGTCTCAAGGCTGAGCTGATGTGTCTTTGATGTTTAAAAAGAGCTGACCCTGTTCCTCAGGGATATTAATAAAGGATTTCTGAACTATCCAGCCACTTACTGTCATGAAACTTGCAGGAACTTCGCATCTTTGCCATCCCAGCCCCTTGGCTGAAATCAGCCCGGGAGAAGTAAACTCACATGGATACATGCAGGAGCTGCACGTGTACATGGAGAGATCTCATGAGCT
This sequence comes from Pandion haliaetus, assembly GCA_013401275.1. NCBI lineage: Eukaryota > Metazoa > Chordata > Aves > Accipitriformes > Pandionidae > Pandion > Pandion haliaetus. The sequence continues at coordinate 171,798 of VYZV01039339.1, read as the reverse complement.
TTGTTTCTCTACCAAATTGGACTAAAAATAAACACTGAAGTGGGTCAGGCTGCAGCAGAAAATACAGTCTTTGGCAGGTTCCTCTATAATTTAATTTGTTTGGGTGTTTGTGCTAGCTGCTCTTTCATCCTTTGCCCTTCTGGAGTAAACATCTTCCTCTCTGAAAAAGTCCCCCGTAAAAGCTGTGGGCCACCTGAGCCGAGGAGGAGCTGGGCTGAGTCCCCACGCTTTCCTCCATCCCCCTCGTTTCCTTTTAGCTTTTCCCATCTACTGCGGCTTCTTATGCTCGCTTCCCCGTAGCTGGAGATTAGGAGCTTGAAGGGAAGGTCGGGAGCAGGCGTATGCCGGTCCCCGCGGTTTGGTGGAGCGGGGCTGCTGAGGCTCCCGCCCCCCTTGCCAGGGCTCCGGCTCCCTCCTGCGCCCGGCTCTCCTCCGCGTCTCCCCCGCCGGTTGGTTGGATGCAGCTGCCCGCGCCCTTGAAACGCGAGGGAACTTTCAGGCTCTCTTGCTAGTTCTGAAGGCAAAGGATGAAGTGGGAATTTCGCACCGCCACTGCGTTTAAGGACCGCAGGAACAACTGGGGATTGGCGGGAAGGCGCTTGAAGGCCGCGCGGCCAGAGAGACCGAGAGGGGCTGGAGGAAAAGGGGTTGGGCGGGCTGACATCACAGCCCTCACTAAAAATACTCTAAAGCTAATAAACACTCTCCTGAACTCCTTTAATCTTGTGTCCTTTCAGTTGATCTTTCATCTCTCCGGCGCATCTCTTGCCACGTACTCTGAAGCCTCTTTTCTGGGAGCACGGCACCCGCGGGCCAGGCTCGGGGTCCCAGCTGGGGGAAGGTCTCCTCTCACTGCTGCACGTGTCAGCAGCACTTTAGGTAAGGCTTGATGTGCAGGGCTGGCTGGTCAGGAGGGTTTTCTAGGAGGAAATCAAACAGTTTGGGGTTTTTGAAGCAAGAGCTGTAGTGATTGGAACAAAGCCTCTGGTAGGTGCTGGGCTCAGCTTCTCTTCTGCCGTGTCTTTCACACCCGTGGGCCGTGCAGCTGTGCTGGGCTGCTGCGGGCTGTGATGCCACATAGACGTGGCTTTGCGAAGAAGGTCTTTAGGCAGGACCTGGGTGAGCCTGTGAAATGGCATGGCCAAGTTAGCAGTCTGTACCCTGTGTTGAGCTCCTGACCCGGCTGAGCCTTCCGTGGCAGGACAGGGCAGGAGAGCAACCTGCACTTCCCTCCGTGGGGTGAAAATGTCAGGTGCCAGGTAAGTTGGTTTTACAATGAGAACCAGCAGCTGAAAAGTAAAGCCAGAAAATCGAAGGAGAATGAAGGCAGTCCTATTTATTTTTCTTTAAATGTCTTTTTATAGCAGACGCAATAATCAGGTGGTGCAGCTGAGCAGAGCGGTGATGGGTTCTGCGGCTCCTGCGGTCTCACCCTGAGACCTGCTGTCTCCCAGGCAGTCATGCTCCGGTGAAGCACATCTGCTTGGGCTCATCCCAGCAGGACCTGGTTATGTCCCATGTCATGTTTGACACCGCTCTCCTGCCCATTCTGTCTTGCGGGAGTCGCTGGGAGTTAATTGTCTGCTCCGAGGTGATTTGGGCTTCAGAGCTCTCGATGAGCGATTCCCTTTGAAGTGTCTGGTGCTAAAGGGAAGGCTTTGGTTATTCCGTATATAGTTGTCTTCAGTAACCCCATCCAAATTCTGCCTTGTGATCAAGACTGAAATCCTGTAAATAGTTTTGAGCTATTACCATCGTGGATTTTTACCATGCAGGCGTACCTGTAAAAACCATTAATATTCAAATAACTTTGCTAAATAAGCCACTATGCCAGAGTAGTTATTTATTACTATTTATGATGACAGACTTATCTTACTGATTTCTCCAACACACTTCTCCAGAGGAAATTAGATACAGTACTTAGTTTAAGCAGTGCCAGGGAGAAAATGTTTCTATAAATACTTAACAACTCATCTGGAGAGATGACAACTATAGGTATGTCCTTCACAATGTCACATTGGTCGTTGAGTCTGGTTTAAAATTCAATTGTTTATTTTCTCTGGGAGAAAGGTAACCTGGTGGTTTTAAAGTGGGGAACAGAGTATATGCAGAAAAATCGGTCTTGAACTCTGAAACCATGAATCTAAGGGCTTTTTTGCCTTTTTTTTTTTTTTTTTTTTTTTTCTTCTCTTCCGATAGAATCACTGGGGAATAAATCGCCAGGCAGCTTTTAAGTTTTTCCATTTGTATACAAGGCACTAGACGGCAAAATGATTGTGCCAGCCAAAGCGTGCATGCCACCAGTTCGGTGGTGAAAGCAACTCTCAGTGCCCAGTGATGGCACGGGGCTGCATCCCTCGCATTGCTCTGGGCAGAGGGTTTGCACCCGGAGCCACAGCACCGTCCCTTCCCTTGGGGCAGCATGTGGCCGGGAACAGCTCAGGAGGAACGCAGCACAGCGTTTCCCTTGGGATTTCAGCACCTTTCTAGGAGGAACTTAACAACAGATGACACAGGGAAATTTCAATTCAATTCCGTGAAAGTTTCGCTTGGAAACAATATGAGACGCTGCATGAAATACATTGAAATAAGCAAATGATTTGTCTAAGTCTCATATTTTGCCAGTTATAAAACCTACCATAGTTTCCAGCAGGCCTGAGAAACTGAAACAGCTGGCAAAATAATGAAAAACATTCCTATAGGCTTCTGCCTAAACTGCAGGAGGAATGTAGGGAAATTGCATCCTGATTTACTTGAAATAACACAAGAGGAGCTTCAATGGATGAGTTAGATTAGTGAAAAGCCTTCGCACTCCTACATAAGCACACAGAACTGCTTATTTCCAGTGCTAGCCCCTGTTTAAGTTGACTCCTCAGTTCTATTGCTGATACTATTTCAGGCATGAAAGCGGTGCAGGGTCACCCAGTTAATTTATTTGCAAATAACTGGTGATTCAGAAGTAGATTCGGGTACCAGGGGGTACCCGAATCTTGCCTTGGCGTGTTTGTGGCAGTGGTCCAATGTAGTCAATTTGCCAGGCCTCGCCATATCGAAAACCCAGCCAGTGCCCTCTGTTCCAGGGAGACTTTACTCTTGTGGCTCACTTGATTGCAGCACATGTTTCACATTCATGGGTGACCTGTGTGATGGCCTCCATGGTCAGGTCCACCCCTTGATCCCAAGCCCATCTATATGTTGCATCTCTCCCTAGATGTCCCCATGTTTCATGGGCTCATCGAGCTACAAATAGCTCACCCTTACGCTCCCAGTCCAGGTCCACCTGAGCTACTTCAATTTTGGCAGCTTTGTCTACCTGTTCATTATTTAGATGTTCTTCAGTGGCACAGCTTCTGGGCATACGAGCATCTACATGACGTACCTTTAAAGTCATACGTTCTACCTGGGCAGCAATGTCCTGCCACAATGCAGCTGCCCAGATGGGTTTACCCCTGCGCTGCCAATTGGTCTTCTTCCACTGCTGTAGCCACCCCTGTAGGCATTAGCCACCATCCAGGAGTCAGTACAGAGATCGGCCAGCCGTGCGTGCCAGCGATCCCAGCGAGCCGACGGGTCCTTCTGCAGGTATTTCCACTTGCAAAATGTGTGGGTGCCTGTTCACGGTTGCACAGCAGGTTGGCTGATGGAGCAGCCAGGCACCGTCCCCACGGAGGTGGGGGGGGCAGGAGGGGCCGCGTCGCTGGTCGGCTCACCCACTGCAACAGAGCAAAACCGCCGGAGGCGAGCAAGAGCACTCCTCATAGATGATCTTGATTTACTTATTTGAGTATCTTTCCTAATGATTTGTGAAGACTCAAATATGAACACTCTTTTGCCGCTCACGCTGAGGTAATGGGGTTTTTTCGGCAGCTAACTTATTATACAACCTCAAATGTCAAGAAATGCACCTACCAGCCCGTCTGCATTAATAACTCTACTACCAGCTCTAGCTGGTTTCAGAATAAAGTCTAAAATTATGGCTAAACAAATAAATTGCATCTAGCTGCAGAAGTCAAATGAGCTAATCCCTCCTCATGCGTGGAAAAATGTTTTCTCTATAGCTTTTCTGACATGTCAGGTTATTTTTAGCCATAATTAAAATCCTAACATACAGTGTCATAGAATCCATTCTATTAACTGTTGTGCCAGCACTTTTTTTTATTAAATAGACTATAAAAAGTTTTTAATTTTTAGTATTTGGAGCCTTCAAGGAGAAAGCGCCCCTAACATTGATACCTGATGACAGTTAGTCAATGAATTCAGAAAAAAACCCAGTGGTGGTTCTGTCTGTCTCCCAGCTCTTGCTAGCACTAAATTACAGAATTAATAGGCTTTTAGAAGAGACTGACACATAGTTACTGTGGAAAAGACAATTAAATGTGGAAAGGCACTTTTCTCACCGCATTTAATTTTAACTGGAGGCTTTGAGACTCAATAAATCTTTTTCTTATTTCATTCTCACATTTTCCACAGGTATTCAAGTCTTTAAGGAAAGTACCTGATATAAGTGACTTAATTTTTCCTTCCCCTGTATCCCTTGCTTTCCTCAAATCTCACCCCCCCACACCCCCCCGGCCCCAATAAAAAGGTGAGGTGCTCTCCGATGGCCAACGCTTTGTTTTCTTTGGGATTGCTGGTAGTAAAGTTGCTCAGGTGTTGTGAAAATAGAGTGGGGTAGGAGTCCCAGTCCCTTCTGGGACTTCTCTGGCAAATCCAACTAGGGGAAAAAGAGCAGACGGGGCTGTTTGCCCGTGGGAACGTCTCGGGGCAGCGGGACCGGGGCACAGGGGTCCATGGCGGGCGAGCGCAGGGTCTCCTCTGACACGGGCCCGTGGCGAGGGGACAGTAGAGACGCCGGCGCGGTCTTGGCCAGCTCCTGCCGAGCTGCTTCCCAAGCGGCTGCACGTCCCGCCGGCTCAGCCCCTCGCTGCGGGGACGGTGCGGTGGCCGCTGGTCCTGCTGCTCTTAGGCAGGTGCCGTTGTGTTCATCCTCTCCTGCAACACGTGCTCCTGGCCACTCAGGCTTTAGCAGAAATGATCTCAGCTTTCTCACTGATTTGTTTTGTTTTTTTTTTTTACACAACAGCATCATGAAAATGCAGAATTTTTTGGCAGCTTTGGAAACAGATTCAGAAAACCTTTTTTTATGGCATTGGGACTAGGAGTGAGTGACCTTTTTTGGTCAAAATATTTCAGTTCTTCATTGAAATGCTTCAGCTTGCTGTTCTCCGATGAAAGATTTTTTTTAAATCTTATCCAAAATGATTCATCATTGCAGAAAACCCTTTAGTTGTGTTTTACTTAACCCCACCCCCCAACCATAAAATTACAGTTCAGTCTGACCCAAAATATTTCACTCGCCCCAGTGTGAGCAAACCGTTTTTGGTTTTTTATTTTTTTCATTCACTGACATTTTAGTCCTCTCTAAGCAGTGGGGTTTGGTGTTATTTGAAGATGGAGAGTAAGAGGATACTCTGAAAAAGCAAACCTTTGTGGCCTTTCCGTGGAGCTCCCCATGTCCCTGCTGCACCGTGCCGCTCGCCCTGGGCACCGCAGCCGGCTGTGGTGAAGCCGTGCTGCCTTTCCACCTCAGCCTTTTCTTGCCTTTGCTGTTTCCTTGCTTAAAATCCTGCTTACCCCAGTTTCCTCACACAAGAATCTGGTTTGCTCACCTGCAGGTCTGTCAAGCACTATTGTCTGTCTAAATGACAGCAAGAAGTACATGATATAACCTTCTTTCTTAATTAAAAAGAAAGCATGAAGCCGAATTTTTATGATTCCTGAGCCTTATCTGAAATGACAGCAAATCAGCTCATGTTTAGCACAAAACCAAGCAGATCTTAGCCCAAGATTATGCATATCATATTTTGATTATTGGGTTAATTGTCTCTAGGTGGTGCTCTTGTTGACTTGCATGAGCAAATGCCTAATTTACTACAAGATCTTCAGAAAGAAATAGTAATTTGCAGGAATTCAGGGTTGTACAGCATCAACTGATTACTTTTTGCTTTAAGAGAGACCTATGTACAGTACCATAAAATGTCTAAAATACGGGCATCTCTCTCTGCTCCTGTAAGCTACCGTTGTCAGCGATACTAAAAGTATGGACAGATGCTCAAACACTAAATCCGGACAGGGATCCCAACTTAGTTGAAAGTAATAAATAAGGTACCTGCACCAAAAAGCAGAGGTGCCAATTTAGTGCTAGAAATGTTTAGGTTCTAGAGAATCTCTCAAACGCATGGATCTCTAAATCCACACCAGATGCTGCCCGCTGCTGCCTTGCTTGAGGATTTCACTGTCTCTCACTTGTGGGATTTTTATTTTTTTAATATCCCAGACAAACGAGAGTAAATGGAAGAAGGCTGTCCTGGTTCTTTTTTGAGGACAGGAGAAAGGGCGAGTTTAGCACAAAGCCATCAGTCATAGCGGAGACTTTTGGTTTCCTCAGCGACCCTTGGATGAGGTCCTGAGCACTGCCCAAGGTCACACCAAGACTGTGACAGCCATAAAATTAGCTTGTCTGCTGCTGCCACCAGTCCTGTTAAACACCAGAGGTGGGAGAAATGTTCATTCCAAGAGCTTGGGGTTAATTAGCTGCCTTTAAACTAATGGTATTGAATAGAACTTTAAATTTGGTTTTAAAACATTTGTTTTAAGAAATAACTAAGAATGGATTTATCCAGCCTAAATAGGCTGCACTCTCTTGCTGTTTAGATGAAAACAGTAATGATTCAGCATTTCCCAAACATGTGATTGCTCTCTTTGTAGGCTTTATTAGGACAGCCTATTTAAAAAGCCTCTTGGAAAGCTGTTGGCACAGCATACTGGTAAATCTCTTAACTTGCCAAAATTTGTTTTAGGCTCTTGTTCAATATCAAGTTCACTAGATATTTTGACCTTGAGTGGAAGCACCAAGAGACCTAGTGTTACTGCTTCTACTGGTTAGTACTGAATAGTCAAAGACAAAGCCATTACATTGGCGAACGTTAGTAGTGAGCCAGTCACACCTCCTGGTCTTGGGGCATCGTGGTCCCCCTCGATCAGATACGGTCAGGCTAAAGTCTGTGAACAGTCTGACAGGTGGCAGAGCCTGGCATGGAGAGGGTTAGTGGAAATACCCTGACATTTAGCAGTTTGAACAGAAGTTCGTTCTGATGGAAACTTTGGTAGGGGCAGGACACTGGGAGATGGGAGAGTTTAAATCCTTTCCTCCTGCTGGTCCTCTCTGACATGCCTCCACCTTGGTCCTGGCAGGACCCTCACAGGCTGTGGTCATCTTCCATCTTCCTCAGTTCCCTGCCACTGCAGACTGCTGCCTGGAGCTGATTTTAGAGCAGCTTCCCTTGCAGTGCAGAGGAAGCAAAGTTAAGGTTGGGTGACACATCTCTCTCCCCGCTGGCTTCATATCGTGTGAATGGTTAGGTGTCTCTGTACAGAGCGATGGAGCCCACTACCCTTTGGAAGGAGCCGTGCCTCTCTGGCTGCAGGGACCGGCGTGACTAGTTTCAACCTGACACTTAACTTCGCGATGGCAGCAGCATGCTGAGACGTGTCCTGGCCATACACCCATCGCTGCTTCCCACTTACCTCACTGATGAACACCCTGGTGTCGGCTACCAGCAGGAATGTGACGGATGTGTCGTCAGGCTCTCCAGCTACAGCCTGACGGGTCTAACGCAGCGTGCCCTGCCTGCGGCCGCAGCACGCTCCTCTGCTCTCCTCACGGAGCAGTCCAGCGTCCCCGTTGCCTTGTCACGAGGCGCCGGGCAGCCGAGGGGTTAAGGAGGCTGTGCAGCCGGGGCCCGCTGCTGCTGTGCATTACTCATGCTCTCCGCTGTATTATAATCAATTCCATTATGATATTGTCGACGAGAGTGAAATGAACTTGCAGTAGCTTAAAGCAAGATAGGTTAATTAAAAAACCTTGATCAAAGCGTCATAAACCACATAAAAGGTTCCATCTTTTAATTATTTTCAAATGGTCTCTCAGGCAATAAGGCCAAAAAAAGTCCCTGTTCCCAGGGCCCATGAGCTGTGAAAATTATTGTGTCATCACATCAGATTCAGTTATCACTTGCTACGCAAACGAGAGAAAGGCAAAGTTCAGGACGGATCCACTTGTTAAGGACGAAAAGGAGGAATTGGGGATGACTGCTTCGCGTGTCTGCCGAGCAAGCACAGATCCCGCACCACAGGCTCCAGCCCATCTGCCACGTGAAGCAGCTCTGATGCCGCTTGCCCCAAAAGCTGTGACTTTTGTCACAGAAACAGCGTGTCCCTGACGGTCGGGAGGACTTTGAACAGCATCGAGCTTGCTTGGTACCGATGGTCCTCCTTTGTGCAGCAACATGCCAGCGAGTCAACACCATCTGATATGATGGGAGCTGGAGGAGAACGGTTTCAGATGCGCTTTCGTGAGTAGGCCCAGACTAGCAGCAACGGATTCTGCTACCAAACAGTAGAGACCGAGGACAGATCTGAGAGGGTGACTTTTGCACTCGCTCGGAGATCCAGCGGTATTGCCATGAGGTTAATTACTAGTGTGGGATTTTAGCAGATGTTTGTATCAGTTATATAACAAAGGAGAGACAACGTGGTCTTGACGTGTTTCTTCCAAATGCCGGCCCATGTGCTGATGGGCGTGCAGCACCATTCAGCAGGTTGGTGGCAGAAGTAAGGACAGCTCTCGGATTGTCTCGTTCTGCTCTGCTCTTCCTAAACCCTGTGAATAATTTACAAGAAATTGCATGGGGTAAATTGTAAAAATAATGCCCAAGTGGATGAAAATTGAGACTGGGAGAGAAAAAGGAAGGTGCAGCCTGTGTAAGGGAAGAGGAGAGCTTTCCAGCGGCACCCACTGCTGTTCAGGTTCTTTGCCAAAGCGCTGACGTCGTTGCTGGGGCATCGTCACGCCTCGGTGTGAGGTGCCGACAGCAGCGATCGGTGTGTGCGCTCCCGCTGCTTGTGGGAGAGCACTGCGTGTTGTGGCTTTTATTGTGGTTTTCTTCATCGCCTCGGCCGCAGGGCTGCTGTTCCACAGAGCCACAAGTCCCTGGGCCACTCAGTCCTTCAGCTCCATCTGCAGCGTCTGCTTTCAGCCAAAGCAGGCGCTCTCCAATTCTTGGGACCACGTCAACCGGCAATACTCATGGCTTTATGCTGAGTCATCTTATTTCTGCCCTGTAAAATCTGTTGTGTCTGTTTCGAGAATATGGCAATAAGGGAAGACTGAAAGAATGTTAGCCTTCAGAGGAGTGGGGTGAGGCGGCTCTGGTGAGCGTCTGAAAGTGCAGAAACTGCTCTTACCGTGATCAAGAGAACAGTATGCTCCCTATTTATGCAGTGTCAGGAACAAAGAATAAAGGTCTTGGTCTGTGGTGAGAGAGGTTCAGGTTAGGCATCAGCAGAGAGGCTGGCGAACTGCTCGCAGAGATTACTTCTGCAGGTAATCTCCAGCCTCGAAGGTCTCTAAAGACAGGTTGGACAAACCTCTGCCGGCAGTGACAACAGGAACAGGGAAGGGACTAAATAACTCCTCGAAGTTTCAGAGTAACTCCTCCTTCTGGCGCTCTGTTTCTGCAGTGAGACGATTACCGCTTGTGTACTCTGCACCCCGGGCCATGAGTGCCCCTGCAGTGCAGGATAACTTCTGTTTGCTTGCTGTCGGTGCAAATGCGTTGGGTGATCGGCTGGGCTCACCGAGACGCCGCTGAGTGATCAGGGTCAAAGCAGGGAGCTGTGCAGAACCTCCCAAGCTGAAGGGCAGGAGCTGTGCTGCCTGGGGCGTGCTCCAGCTGAGCTGGGCTTGGCAGTCTGTCCTCCTTTCAAGCTGTGAATCTCACACTTTGGGAATAAGGTCTCAGCACCTGTTGGATGGTTTGGTTCTTGCAAACGCTTTCTGTTGTTGGATTGAAATCAAACTGGTCAGCTCTCCCAGCAGCTGACGCTTCCAAAGCTCCCTTTCTGACCTAAAACAACTCGCCATGCATCACAAACCGTGTGATTCAGCAGTGAAGTGGGACCCCCTCTGGGCACAATGCACGCGTTTACTGCAGCGAAGGCATTTCGGTTAGAGGATATGGAACCATTTATCCAACGAAGACATCAGTGGGAATTTTAGGTGACAAATTATAATTATGCAGTCTGTTGTAGGGTAGATGGGAGATGGAAATTCAAGTCTTCCCAAACGTGGCATGGTGTCCTGGGTGACCACAGGTGTCGAAGGTGGCAGGGCAGAACCATACCATAGTGAGCGTAGCAAAGATGCTTCCTACTCCCCACCTCCTGGTATGTGAAATGGGACCAGAGTAGTGTGTGCTTCCTTCTGCCCTTGGGCTTTTGTACCTCTTTATGCTGTAAGAAGCTTGTATTTAGTATGCAGTATATACTTAGAAAATGACAGGCCTATAATACTAACTGAAGGCAGTTAAATGGTAGTATGAATACAAATAAATAGCATTACCAGTGCAGTACTGGGATAGTCTGGGCTGTCTTGAGCAGGGTACTGCACTTGCAAAGGCTCTTTTTTTCCCGTTGGTTTTGGATGTCATGCAATTGTTGTTTCTATCCTATTATTTTAGCCCCTGTGATGTGGTTTTTGGAATACAATGATTTCTTGCGTAATGGCCTTTCATCACAGGTTTGAGCCCAGCAATACTCCTTTTCTATCCTACAGAGTTTTATTGTGAGAGGGGAAAGAAGTGCCCAGAGAAAAGAGCAGCATTCTCTCATGCAGCTAATAAAACCAGGGTGTGAAAAATGTTCTGTCTTCCTTTCCCGCCCAACAATGACGGACTGCAACAAGTAGACTGCAGTACCACAGAAATGTGGGAGGTGTTAACAAATGGGTTTTGCACCACCTCCATTCGCTTCAGAAAAAAGCTGACCGTGTTTCCACTGCACAAAAGAGAAGAACGAGGCCTCCCCACGGAGAGGCTGGGTGCAAACTCAGTGACCCTGAGCTGGAGCAGTGGCTGCTGGGGGGTGCAGGTGAAAGCCCTGGCGGGGGGCAGCCGGGGGCATTGCAGCCCCGGGGGTGGGAGCATTGCAGCCCTCCTCTGAGCACACCCACCGCTGGACAGCTGAACTGAATTTCTGAGCTGTTGAATCCTGTGTTCTGCGTGCCAGAAAGGGAGGTTGTTCGCTGCATCCAGCCGTGTACTGACTTCAGGTGGACCTTTGGGCTCTCTCTGTTAATTAATTGATTTGATGAGAAGTCAGATTAGTTACTAAGCATGCAGGCCTCAAAAGCCAAATTACAGAGCAGCCTGCAAATCTCTCTGTGGTGCTGGGCCAGCCACTCGGCCAACGCAGCCAGCGCTGGTCTTCATCTCCCGCGTGCTCCAACACACACTCGTGCCCTTTTCCCTTGCTTTTCTTTCCTGTCAAGTCTTGTTCTGTGGGCTGCACCCTGCCAGCGCTGAAGAGGACAGCTTTTTCCACCTCAAATACAAATCTGTGCAGCCCACTCACCTGTCAGCTTCAGTATGAGCTTTATTACAGCGACATCAAAACGCAGCATCCTCTGGAAGAAGGAGGAGAGCTAAAGGGGGGAGAAAATGTAACAAAAGCACTGGCAAGCAGAAGTTGCGGTTAGCCCCTTCCTGGTAAAATAATCTGCCCAAACGTGTGCTTAGCACTTAAATACAGTAGCACGCAGCAGGAGCAGCTAAGGCTTTGTGCACAACATAATCTTATCATGGACTATTTGAATAAGAAGCACAGCTTCATGCTTTTCCCTTTCTATAGAAGAGATTTATTATGAAAAGCAGGTCACTGCTTCAGAGCACATATGAAAACAGTTGGCTTCATAACCTTGGGAAAAAAAAGATAAATAAAGAAATCTCATGAGACACATGTGAGAACCTAGGAAGTATTAAAACATATGTTGGAACATATTGATCCCTGAAAGCCTCCTGCAGCAGATATGAATCTTTTTCATTTCCAGCCATACTGATACTTTAATGAGGACAGCGTGTGCCTCACCTGTATAAATCATTTATGCAGATTTTTGCAAAGCCCCCAACATGGAGCTGTGCCTCAGCCAGTTGGAGAAGCACGGTGCCATATGTTTCAGCTTAGGTGGATCACACTGGAGGTTGGCGGGGCCTCTGCGCAGAGCGGAGCTGCAGCCTGCGGTCTGGGAGCGAGCTCCCCGGGGCCTGAGGACTGCTGCCTTTTGGCTGTCAGAGGGGCACCCAGGGACCCGTTATCACGTTTGACCTGCAGATCAGCATCCCTCGTTCTACTGCTTGTGCATCCTACGATTTTGAGTGCTGCTTGCTTATGCGAGCAGCAAAGCACCTACCGCGTAGGATGAGCAGCAGTGGCAAATCCCAAGTGTGTTGCCTGGACTGGTGTGTTCTGCGCGTCGTCTCCCAGCGGTACAGCAGTAATTTGGTTGAGAAAATGCTGGAATGAAAAAACAGAGCAACTTTCTTTAACTGTGTTTGCGTCCCTGTTATTTTCAATTCAGCAGCCAGCTAGCTAAGCGTCTTCCTGCATGAATCACTGAGGGTATGATTAAGTTTTAAGTGGTATCAGAAAAACTATATTTAGAAACAGTAGAAGCAGCCAGTCTAGTGAAAAAGGTCTCGGACACGTTTGCCTGATGTGTGAAGAGAGCCCCTTGTGTCAGAGCGGAGGGCTGGAGCTTGGCACGGCTGCGCGTTCGGCTTTGTCGGGGTGCGCTGGTGAACCCGTCCCAAGCCATGGTGGGCTTCTCGCGGGCAGCGGGGACCTGGCTCCGGCCGTGGGCACCGCCGGCCACTCGCTCCAAGTATCTGCGCCCGCACGTGCTCCCTGCCCATGCCTTTGTGCCCGCACCGCTGTCAGCCACCTCGTCCCACCTCCCTGCTCCCGGTAACGTGTTGCTCGGAGTGAGCAGAGTGCCTGAACTTGACCCTTTTACTCCTATTTCAAATGCACCAGATTTTTCCTTTTTCTCCCCCAAAAGTGTGTTTGCAATAAACGCAGCACAGGCCTAGGAGGATGAAAAGATGAATCACAGATATTGGCTGCATTTTAAACAGGACTCACAGCAGGTACAAGAGCAGCCATCTACCGTTGACGCACTTCAGATGTATCAAAAGACATTTTTTTCCACTGTTGAGTTATTGTTAATTATTCTTAAAAAAAAGCGCTACCATGCAACGTCAATTCAGGAGAAGAAACTGTAAGTTCCTTGCTAGTCTCTAAGGCTTGTTTTCACAATGAATTAATGGGTGTTAATTTAGCACTGCACAACAAACAGCACCACTGAAGGAATACAAACTAGATGTTGCTTCCTAACTTCTTCCTCCCTCTTGTTAGTGCCCCTCTTTGTTCTTTATTCTGTGTGGTACAAAAGGTCTTAGTCTAGCAGATTGTAAATTTGCTGAAAAAGCAGAAATCAGGAAAAAATGCTGTATGATATTAACACTTTGGTACAGATACACTGCTCTCCCAGTGGAAAAAGAATGGTAAAAAACAGGCTCTAATTCTTTGTAGTATGTTAATATTAGTATTCGCAAACAGTATTCGTGTTGTTCTCTCTATGTAGCACGTCCTTCATCCAAGACTGATTCAAGTTTTATGGAGCAAGCACCGCTTTAGCCCACAGATGGCACCTTGACTTGTCAATCGTTTCCTCTAAAAATGCAAGAGGTTTTAGTCCTCGCTGAGATGGAAAACTAAAATAACCAATTTGGAAAACAACTTGAATCTCGGAGAGGCTTTTTATAATCTATTCAAACTCAGCTTCAAAAAGAGGAATGGTTTTACCCCAGAAGTATCCAAAAATGCATAGTGTTAGCATGCCCATTGTGTAGGAGAATCATCAAATCCCCAAAAGCTGGAAGTCGAGGTCACCTGTGCTAACAAAGGGCTTGTTTAATGCTGCAGCTCCTGCAGATGTCTGTGGAAGCCAGATGCTTGGTGAATGTTGGTGTCCAAGTGTTATGTGACTAAAAGTCTCTTAAATAGTAATTTCCAAAAGCCTAATGTGAATCTCTGAGGCCTCCCAGGCCAGTCCAGAGGCTGGAGGGATGCGTCCTGGGGAGCACAGGGTGCTCCTGCCTGCTGCTCTGTCTCTGTGATGCCAGAGGTGGGGGTCTCATTTTTACTGCGGAGGACACCCTCTCCAGAAGGTCACGAAGGACGAGAGGAAATGGCCTCAAGTTGTGCCAGGGGAGGTTTAGATTGGATATTAGGAAAAATTTTTTCACTGAAAGGCTTGTCAAGCACTGGAACAGGCTGCCCAGGGAAGTGGTTGAGTCACCATCGCTGGGGGTATTTAAAAGACGTGTAGACGTGGTGCTTAGGGACATGGTTTAGTGGTGGACTTGGCAGTTTATGGTTGGACTCAATGATTTTAAGGGTCTTTTCCAAGCTAAATGATTCTGTGATTCTATAAAGTTGTTGCTGAGTCAGGAGACCAGTGTTGCAAAATCATCTGGGCTGTTGGGTTGATGTAAAACCTCGTACCTTCTCATACCACCCTGGCGTGGTTTTGGGGAGCCCCGTGCTGAGTGGACTTGGAGAAAGAGGCTTAGGTGTCCAGAGGTTTGTGGCTGCACTCTTGGAGTCACAGGGCAGACCCTCTGCATGTTATCCTTGACTCTCCCCTCTCTTAGCAAAAATTTCTCTCTTGCTCTTTTTTTGTGTTGTTTCATCCCAGCTCCCCCTGCTTGCTGCATTGCTCACAGCTATCGGAGCGGGGGAGCAAAGGAGGTGGCTTAGTGCCTTTCCAGAGAGGTGGTGCGGGCTAGAGCTGCTCCCAGTCCGGTCTGATCCAGGCTGGAGAGCCAGCACCACGTTCAGGAGAGTGCAAGCGAGGGTAAAACCCAGCTCGCTTCAGCTGCCACAAGTTTTGACCCCGTAACTGGGGGCGGAAGGTAGGGTGAGGGGTAAAAAAACTGCTTACGTTTTTTCTGCACAAGGCAGGGCACTTAGCATTCTTGTGCTGCTTCATTTTTTAATCTATGAGACAGCACCCTCTGCCAGGAGTGTCGGGGCAGGGGGAAGGATGCTCCCATCCTTCTGAGAGATCACAGACAGTGAGCTGCTGTTTAGTTGCATCATGAACAAAGAAAATCGGTTCTGAAAATTATACCTAGATGGTTTTAAAGATCTATACCAGCATTTAGTGGAGACTGGGGGCGGGGGAGTGCAGGAGGGAGAAATGACACACAGAGAACATTTCATTCAAGCAATTAAAGAATCACTACACTTTTATGATTAACTTCATGTTCACATGTTGAATGCAAAAGCTGTTAGTAGGGACATTGCTATTCCATACCTGACATGAACAATGGGAATATTTGTTCTGCCCGGGAGGATTACACCTTCCATTAATCTAAGTTTTATTGAAAGTTTAAATAACAGACAGACAAAATTTGATCAATTAGCAGTGTAATTCCAAGGAGATGTCACAGTGAAATTAAATCTCAGGCATTTTTAATGCAAAGAAGCCTAGGAGCTCCCGCCAGTTTTCTTTCTCAGTAACAGTGTTTATATTTTAATTGAAAGTTTATTCTGCTTTGTGCATCTTCTACTAAATTTTAATTTAACACTATAATGAGAACAGTTTTATATTATAGTTTTCAGAGCACTTTGCAAATAAGTCAAAGGCTGTCTCAGAAATGAAGGAAACAAACAGTTTTTGGTAGGATTCACTAGCCATGGGAATCTGAAGAAAGGAGATTTTGATAAGACTTAGGGAAAAATGAGTGGGAATTGGTACTTTGATGGAGAAGGATGCCAAGGGGGCAACCAGGCAGCTGTGAGTATTGTGACCCTCTCCTCAGACCCCTGGCAGGACGTGCTCAGAGATTCCTCACGGTTCCCATCGGTTCCAGACAGCAAGGAGTCAGCCGTGTCTATTTTCTTGCTGTTTATTTCCTCCGCTCAAGCAGAGATGTTGCTCACCAAGTCCACCTCCACATCACCAGTCTCTCTGCTCCCCACGCTGTAACAGTCCCTTTCTTGCCATTTCTCCATTTCTGCTTTCATTATGTTACATCATTTTTTTTGTCCCTGGCAAAATATTACTGCTATCGTTACTGTTCAACACTTCTTCCATTTTTATTATCATAAATGTCATTCTTATACAGTAAACACCAGAAGTGCCACAACTTTGCTGTGAATCTATCTCAGCACTGTCTTTGGAGACATCTCTCATCTGAAAAGGAGAAATACTGAAAATACATGTATATATATTTTTATACGTATGTATGTCAGAGAGATCAGCTGCTTGGATGGCTGAAGCAATGCAGATCTACTGACGTGCACGGTTCTAGTTCCATTTACACAGTAAGAGTTTCTGGTCGAACCCAGGCCTTGATACCCTTACAAAAAGCTCCCCAAAAGGGACAGACACTCCAAATTTAACAGAAAATATTGCTGAGGAAAGGTTTCTTGGGGACAGTGGTCACACGGGACAAAGCAGCAGGTACCTAGGTTGCCCAGTACGCAACACACGGGCTTTGATGGCAAATCACTTCAGACTATTCCCCTATCAATTACTGTCAGATGAGCAAATACCAGGAGGAAGTGCTGCTTATTAAAATTAATAGATGTGGCTGTACATATCTGAACATCTAATTATTTTTAACTATATCTACAAAGCTGGTCTGTTTGCAAAGTCCTCCTGCATCAAGGTAGTCTGGTATCCTTGTCAGGGCATAGCAGTTTCTTTTGTGGCATAAACCTGCCCATTGAGAGACGTCAGGTTTGGAGTTTTTAGCTAGACTGTTTTTCAAGAAGTATTTTTTCTCAGTAAAAGCGGCGATACAGTTAATTAACCTTGCTTCAGTCACCTTCAGCAATATTTAAAACAAAACAAAACAAAAAAAAGGTGGCTGAAAGCTGCTAGTAGCTTGGCTCCAGCAGCCTCTCCTCCATATGGTATGTTAAATGCCAGCACATGAAATTAACTCTCATAAATAAGTAATAAGGGATGATTTGCCCTGATCTGGATGGGCTGGCTTCCCACATCGTATAGCGTTTAACTCTCGCTGTACCGCAGCAGCAAGGATACCATCCATCTCAGAGAGTGTACGCTGCCTTTCCAAAGGCATGAGAGTTTGTGCGAGGGATGTATGTGCCCGTGGGCGGGATGCAGAGACCCCACAGATCTTCTTTTTCCCCACAGGAATTCTTTTTCATTTGAAGAACATAAGAAAATTGAAATAGTGACGCTTCCTCTGAAATATAAGAACGATTTGTCTTATATCACATATCTAATTTCATCTCTTTCACTGACTGACATTACAGGGGCTTCAGACTGAAAGCCCCGTCCCTGCTGGAACAGAAATTCAGCATCCCAGAAGAAGGCAAGATTTTAAGTAGAGCTCTAAGATGGTCACCCAGCTCTGACAAAAATCAGCATTAAATACAAATAATAAAATTCTCAAAGACCCTCAGGATTTGGGACAGCAGTTTTCCAGCTCAACTGCAAGGTGGCTTCCCAGGTAGCCTGGTGTCCGCTGGTAACAGGCGTTGGTTCAAATATTGACCCAACTCAAAGGGCAAAGTGCCAACTTCTGAATCGCCCCTTCCCTGCACCACCAAGGGTTCCTGGAGGCCTGAGCCTGCTTCATTCCTGAGCCCTGACTCAGTCTCAATTGGAAAGCAGTAGAAACAATTGAAATTTTCCTCCGTCACCAGCAGTGAAAAGAAGGTGGCGTCGCTGCAAGTCGTGGAGGATTGATGAATGGTAACTGAAGTGCAGCATGCAGCGGTACAATTCGTCATAACCGAGGTTAATGAAGGAGAATGTTAAATAGCCTGTGACTGTACATCTGACATAATCCGCTAAATTAACTGAAAATCTACTAGCATTGTACTCCTAGCTGCTCGCTTAACTAGCATTAACCCCAGTAACAAACTGCAGCATGGCAATACCTGGAATCCACGTGCAGATTTAGGCAGCTGTCAGGGGGCTCGTGCGCTGGGCTGGATACGGCCTGGCTGCTGCCAGGGCTTGGGCATTGCCCCGAAACACCACCCCTGAACGGGGTGGACAACGGCAGCTGTAGTTTCGGTGTGATACCAAACTTGGTTTCCGTTTGTTGCCCAGCCACTCTTAGGGCACGGAGGTCTGAACGGCAATAAAGGAGATCATAAATAAGGGAAAGATATGCAGAATAGCTAAATGGTGTAAATTCATGGCAGTTTAACAGTAAGCAATGATTTATCCAGATGCATATACTTCAATGTAATAATTTCAACTGAAATTTGTTTGTCCCTGCTACAAATACATGTGGGAGACCTAGGCTCACTTCTTTACAACGCACATCCTCATAAGGCTGACGGTCCTAGCACGCACTAATCCAAGGCAGGTGCAGCCCTTCCCCTTGCAGGGGCAGCATCCCAGAGCTGCGGGCGTCCGCTCCCCGTGCTGGATTTAGTGCAGGGCGGCCCCATGCCCCATGGGGCTGTTGGCATCTCCGACCGTGCTGCATGGCCGTGGTCTTACGCCCTCCTCCCCTCGACAGGGACCTGGAGGGAATTTCTGACTGAGGCTTCGTCCTGGGGATGGTGATGTGCATGTGGTTAATGAATGCTTACAGTGAGCTTTGGGCGCCTTGCATGGAAGGCACTTTGTGCATGCTTTGCTCTCCTATTCGCCCTGTTAGGATGGAGTGCGTTTCAGGAGGGAGCCTGGCTGAGTGCCCAGCGTCGGCAATTCATTCAGAATTCATTCGCACGTGTTGCACGGAGCATCTCACGGGTGAAAATAACCTGTGAGCCCTTGTCGGCTTCTCCAAGGGGTGGTTCACGGTACCCAGCTCGGAGCGAGGTGGCGGGGCACGGCACAGGGAGGGGTAGCTGGTGCCGAGGAGCAGACCCAGCCATGCCGGCACCCGCCAGCCGGGGATGTGCTGGCAGCAAGTGCAGCTGCAGCCTCCCTGCTCTCCTAACCTGGCATCACGCGGCTGGGAAGCTCCTCGGGAGTTTGCCCTGTGTAGCAGAATATGCTACCGGAGACAGGACCTGTGTGTCACAGTTGTGATCAGCTGCTTGGCCCCAAGGGGCGAGAAGAGAAAAAAAACCTTACTGAAAAGTAGCAGAAAAGGGGTTGCAGATCCCTGTGCTGCGACAGCTCTGTGCTGCCATGCAGGGCTGGTACCGCTGTGGCCTTCAGAACCGGACTGGCTCTGCTGCCTGCCTGGGAGCGCTTCAAAAATATTAGCAATGCATTTGCTACTTGACTGCAAAGCATCACCTGTGCTGGGGACCAAATTAAGCCACAGCCGATAGCTGGAAAAGTAGGCATTTCATTTCTTAATGGCTTCGAGTCCTTTCCTCCTTAAGTCCTGTTTACAGCACAAATGCTGAAGGAAATCAAGTGATTTAAGAGCAAAAGGAGATCTTCATTTCTGTTGACGCCACCTTCTCAATTTGCCGGAAGAAAGGTCCATTTAGAGGCTGGTTTCTGCTCTGAAGGCCACTGCCCTTCAGTGGGAGGTTCCAGCTCTTCCCACTAGTGTGTGAGATAATTCCCAGTTTTAAAAAGTTTTTGTCCTTGTCCTGGAGGTAAAATACAACATTGAAATTGCCAGGAGCAGTTTTCTTAGTTTGTGGTTCCAGTTTGGCCTTCCCTGACCTTTGGACATTTGCCACGAATGCTTTAATCCCTAGCAAGAGTTTTATCTTAAGCAGATGCTATAAAGGGATTGAGAAGTAGGTCAGGAGATGTTAAAGAGTCTATTTGATTCATCGTGTGCTGTGGGTACAGCACTGTTTTTAAGCCTGAAGTGTCATTACTCAGATGCAATGAGAGCTGCTGCTTTCATTTTTGTTTTAGTAAATAGTCAAATAGACTGATTGGTAAGAGGAAGGAGATGAGAGGGACACATCAGAACAAGTCCGATCCCTAGCCGGCATCATCCCGTACACTGACATCAATGCCATCCCCCGATGCCACGTTACAGAGCCCATAGGAACAATTACATTGACTTTATGAAGCAGCAGTTTGAAATGCAGAACCTGAATCCTCACACTCTGGCGAGAGCCCTTGGCTCCAGCAGCCGTGGACAGCCCCGGTTCACCGGCCGCACAGACCGGCAGACGGCGTGTGCGCGGCAGCGGTGACCGACCCGCCCGTACCTCAGCATCTGCATGAGCGCGCCGAACCCTCCGGCAAAGCGTGGCTTGAGCCTCCCTTTTGCAGGGGAGGGCAGCCCCCTCGGTCGGAAGGGGCGGGGGTGGATTTTATACAGGAGAGCGGGCGGTTTGAGCAGGGTTTCTGGGGACCGAGCACCCATTTCAAGCAGGAAACCACCGTCAGTGGTTACAAGCAGTTCTGTGTGTTTTGGGGTGGCAGTACTTTGCCCGTGGCCACAGCAGTGCTGCTGGTCCCGGGGGGGTCCTACAGCACCCCAAAAGGCGCGGGGCGAGGGTCTGCACCGAGGTGCACCAGCCAGGCGGTGCTGCCCACCCTGCCCGCGGCACCGGGGTCTGCCCCGGCGCTGCCAGCTCTCCGTCGGGCGTGCGGGCGTCTTGGCCGGCGATAGCGTTATGAACGTGGAAATGCGAGAGCTCCAGCTGCCACTGTCCTGCTGAGAGAGCCAGTTCTTTTGGGACGCTCCTTACACACTTTCTTGACGACACACTTTTTTTCCTCCTCGCCGTGCTTTTCCAGCCTGTGTCTGTCCAGGGTGCAGAGTGTTCATTTCTTTTAATGATTCTCAAGAAATTACTGAGAAATCAAAATATGTTTCAGAGTTATCTTCAAGGCCTACTGTAGTTCAAATGGTTTCTATAAATCCACAGTGCAAATGCTATTTTTCAAAGCTTTACTGTTCCCCAAATGATTGTAATGGTGTATTGACTGACTTTACTAGGGCCCTGGGAGTTTAGAAAAGAAAAAAAAAAGCTTAGCGAGCAAGATCTCTTAAAATGCATATATATAAGTTTTCAAAGTTCATCTAATCTGTCTCTGTTTTGGGTATTTATAAACCAGACACTGTCGTTAAGGTTAACAGCACTTTTCCGTTCCCGGGAATATTGCAGCTATCGGTTGACTGGAGCTCCATCATGCCTTGCTCGGGTGAGCAACGGAGGCTTTCTTCTTGAGGAAGACAGACGCACCCAGCTCATGGGGCTGGTCAGGGCACCACGCCTGCTCCCGAAAAGGCCGTCAGGAGCACGTGCTCTGCCTTCCAGCACTGTCTGGGTATTTTCAAGTAACAAACTGTTTTCCAGCTCAGGGCCCTCCGGTCGTGAACTTTCCTGCATCCTTCCTATAGCATTGCATCATTTTTATGGTGTTTTGCCTTTTGCCCTTGTGCCTGCTCTTTGCTAGAGAGCCTCTGGGATGCTTTATGGCCTGGGGATGCACCAGAGGATGTTCTCCAGTCTCTCTCTAAAATGCGTTTGCCCATGATTCAGGCTACTGGAGTCCATGGTCCCATCTCTATTTTGCTGGACCTTGCATCATACGTGAATGGCACACAAAGAAAAGTTGCGTGTGCTTTGCTGTCACTACGTGCAATTTCCAGGGTGAACAGTTAAGGCAGCTTCTCAGGACTCCGCAGGCAGAGAGCCCACCGTAACTCTGCCTCCGGCCTCCCGTGAGCTAATGACACCTCGGGGCTGATGGAGAGGTGAGAGGCACAGCCAGTCCTAGCCTGCTGGGGGATGAAGCTCCAAAATTTCTTCAGGAATTTAGCAAAGGCACATGAGTTTCATGTAAGTGATTGCCTCAGTGAAAGGAATTTGCCAGACTTAGTGAAAAAAATTGCTATCAACGCATCTTTTGTTACAGCCATTCTTTTCATTGATAATCCAGTAAAACTGTTCTTTATGGAAGACAGTGAAATCCTAAAGGCAGCCTTGATGGCAGAGGATATTACCCATTAAGGGCAGCAAATTGTTCTTTGCTATTCAGAAAGCCGATTAAATGGAAATGCTCTTTATATTTCTACAAAGAACCGAATGCCAGAACATTAACTGAACTTCTATCTTTTGATAGAAAACAGAAGGCATCATTGGTGCTAATCTCTTTCAGCACATTTTCATCATAGATTATACCAGACCCTGCCATAGGTAGATCGATATACATATATATATATACAGATCTATCTCCAGCTCTGTCTGTGCAAGTCTGATTGCTCCTGGTGCGTTACCTCTGTGCTCAGCACCATCACTACAGGACGGCGCGGGCAGATGCTTGCCCTGAGTAGCAGCATCCCCGTCAGGGTAGCCAAACAACAGCACAAACAGCAGGACAGCGGTGAGTCAGGCCAAATGTATCTGGGTTGCGAAGGTAAATGGATTGGTCTTATTCTGAATGTTTTTCAGTGTTGGACCCCACAGAGGGTGGGGAATGAGCTCTGGCACTGGCTGCCCGGAGGGTTTCACTTCTGCGGTGACTGAGACTGTGGGGAGGGCTCCGGAGCGGGGAGGAGCAGGACGGCAGCACAAGTGAACGTCGGTGTTCAAGGACTCCTCCGACAGGTCCCAGATGCTGAGCTGGAGGAAGAAGTGAGCTGCGGCGAGGTTATTTGCTGGAGAAGTACTGGAAAAGAAGGGAAGACAGGGAGCTTAGAGTGGAGCCCAAGGTTATGTTAAACACACGCTCCTCGTCCCGCAGACACGGGCGCAGGGGTCCAGTGCGGCTGTGGCCGAGGCGGGGTGGGATGGCTGCTCCCAGTGGCAGTGCTGGCAATGCCAGGCCCCGTGTCCGTCAGCCCGTGGGCTGGTGAGTGCCACCACAGCAGCCCTCCCTTCTTCCCTGCGGCCGCTAGAGCTTCTGGGATCCTAACAAGTCCATGTAACAGCATTGATGCAAGACGAATATAACTCCATACCCTAGATCTGTTTAACCTAATAAATAGTTTTGGTTAATGGACAGCAAAAGGAATGATGCTCAGTAAATTTTATTTTATGAGCCTTTCACTTATTTGCTGTGCCCATTAGGCCGGAAGTTAGATAATGGTAAGTGTCCATTAGTGCATTAGCTCAGTGATGAGGGAGAGGAATTAAAAAAGAAAAAAATTTGTGGAAAAAACCCAAAGCCATGTGCTTTATTAAACCCTCAGTTTAATATGTGGCTTAGTAAACCCTCAGTTTGTTAGCAGTGACTGCAACGGCCACCGAGCTGGAGGGTCGGCAGAGTTTGGACCTCATGGGGAAAGTACGGCGACCCGTGAATCCCCTTCTGCTTCAGCGCAGCATTTACCCTGCAGCTTTCCTGCCGTGGGGAGCCCGGGGGGCTGCGAGGCAGAGCTGGGGCTGCCCATCCTCCCCCGGCCAAGGAAAGCCTCCGTGCAGTGGGTCCGTCCTGTGCCGAATGAAGAAGAGGTCGCTGCCGAGGAGCGGGGCTGCGTGGCCTCGCGCTGCCGGGCTGCCTTCCTGCAGCGCTGGTGGGATGGGCAGCGTGAGGCTGCATTTCATTCATAATCCCTTCTTTTACTAATTTCCTTTAAAATTTTTACTCTGCCCAGGCAAATTAGTTTTTAAAATCTCTTTTCCCAATTTCCTAGATGCCCTGGGATTATTTACACACCCCACAAAGAGCTATTTACTGTTCTGAGTAATTCAATGAACATTCACTTGCTTTGAATTAATATGCAGCATCGTTCCAAGTGCTAGCAATTTAGTGATAATTGGAACATTGACTTACCCTGGAAGAAACATCCAGCCTTACAAGTTAGTTTTCACAAGTCACATTAATGCAGCAGGAGAGCCAAATTTCCTTGTTTACATGCTAGCAAGGAAAGATGTTGTTCATTAGCAATTAGAAGGTAAATGTTCTTCCCTATCACTCTCCAACCGTCCTTCCTCCGTAGCTGAGAGGGGTGGTTGGAGAGAAGCTCAGGGCACCCTCTCCATTTCCCAGGCAGGTGGGTGATGCACAGAGGGGAACCGTTGCGGTGGCAGCTCTAGCCTCTCGTAGGGAGCAGGGGTGTCCCTGGGGGACTGTGGGACGGGGGGGGGCAGGCTCTGCAGCCTCCATCCCTAGGTCTGCGGCTCTGCGGAGTCATTGGTGTTGAGATGCGGAGGGAGGCCTGAGTACCACATCCAACTGCAACGAGGGGTGGGTAAATCGCTACCGTAATTTTTAAGTGGTTTACCCAGAGATTTGGTGCAGATGCTGCAAAAGAGTTGGGTAGGTGAAGGGGTTTTGCACAAGCGCGTGGAGGAGCAGGGCAGGAGGAAACCTTTCCAGCAGCAGGAGGAACTCCGAAAAATAATATAACCTGTATGCACATTGGAGGTACTCCCCATAAGCTGTTTGTAAAACAAATGATCATTGCAGAAAGCTTTGCTTTTGGTTTGCTTACAGGATTCAGTTGAAATGTCGGTGAGACTGATACCTAATGAATTGCATTATACTTCACTCAGCTGGTGATTGATGGCGAAATCTAATAACAGCGTCAGTCTCATCAGCAGACACGTTTCAATTTCAATTTGTTGAATGCACTCTGACTGGACAAAGAGTGGGTGTAATAGAGACCTATCTTTGAAACTAATAGAAACTGATATATAGAAAATGGAATCTGTTTTCTCTGCCTGTGTTGTCTGCTCGCTTTCCTAATTTGATTCCACTTACAAGGGTTACTTAAGATGCTAACACTTCACCAGGGGTCTCCCAGATAATGAAAACAACTTTGTTAGGGACTACAAGACAGGGAAAGAGACAATAAGTTGCATTTGTTCGACACAATTTTGAGTCCCCAGTGGGAGCACCTGAAATCTGTGCAATCCAGAGGGAGGGTTACCGTGCCTTTCGGGAGCCTTTCTCTTCCCTGCAGCTTTCCATCTCGTGTATAACCTCCTGCCCAGGCACGACATGGATCCCAGCTGAAAGGTAAGGCGAACTGCTCTGGGGTCAGTTGAAGTACCTGGGTGGTGTTTGCTGCTGAACTGGGGCAGCCGTTCGACATCTGGCCTCTGTGTGCTGCTGTTTCTCTCTTAGCAGGACAGTTAGGGGCGACGCCATGGCAAGCGTCGCTGTCCTACCGTGTTTTCTTGGCGGGCGGTGGATGCACATCGCTGCTGGTTGTCAGAGGTCATTTTTTTAGGGTGTTCAACAATCAGGAGAGCGTGCTCCCTGCTTCGGTGCCCCACCGCAGCCAACCCTGGTGCCGGAGCCTTCCTCTGAACCGGCAGTGCGAATGGTGCGGGGGTACCCCCCGGCCGTGCCCCCCTTGCGCCCCTTTCTGCTGGGGGGGTGCCCATGGTGTACATGCTCTGGAAGCCCCGCGGGGCTGCGTCCCACCCGGGAGCAGCGTGTCCGCAGGACTCCGCTGCCCCTGGGCCAGTGCCGGGTCTCCCGCCCCAGCACGCGCCCGCATGGTGCTCAGTGACGTCTCCGGTACCGAGCTGTGCCCTTTGCGCAACCGGCGAAGGGGGGCAGCTCTCCTGCGGGGCAGCAGGGTCCGCGGAACAGCAGGTCCCTTACTGCAACGTCCCTTTTTTTCCCTCGCTGCATTTGCTGTAGAACTGAAAATCTTCACGACACAAATATTTTTGGTGATTTTCACGCTTTGCTTTTGACCTATGAAAATGTGTTTACAGCAAGGATTGGGTGAACACCCTGAAAATAAACTGCAAAAACAGGACTGATGGTGGTAGTACAAAAATCAACATATGCAAAGTTAAATACTTCCAAAGAATTTGATTTCATTAGGGAGCTTGGTGCTCAAGAAAGCTGGCGAGCTGATAGCCCGGAGAGCTGAAATCTTCTGGGCACTGCAGGAGACAAGCATGCACGATAATATTGCAGGCATCCTCCACCTCGCCTGCTGCATGGAATACATTTGACCCTGCTGGTGACACGTGACAGAGGATGGCCAATTCTCCTGTGGTTGCACTTCCAGCCGTTTCCTTCTCTGCGTAAGCAGTAACGGGAGCTTGCGGGAGCCAGTCTGCTAGGACCCAGCCTGGGACAATCGTTCAACTTCACTTCACATAGGTCTCTGGGTGGAAATAGCTTCCAGTCACTAGCACCAACCTGGGGACAATATAAACCTGCAATCTAGAGGAGAAATCCTTCATAGCCAATTAGCAGTCTCTTGAGCGATCAAGTACCCTTCAGCCTCCTTTATACTGCTCGCAGAGGCTGCAGAGCTCAGGGGCCCTGTGAGGAGGTCCCCTCCATCCCCTCCTGCTCTTTACAGCCGCTCGTGGCCCCTTGTCTGCAGCCCCCCGGGCGAAGCTGTGCCGAGCCAATGCCCCGGGGTGGTGGTGCTGCCGGGGCTGGTGGTGATACTGGCTCTCCTGCACATGTGGTGACTGCCCTCCGGGGTCGCATCTCCGTGGGCATCCGCAGCAGAGGGGTCCTACAGTCTTAGCTTCAGCCATGGGGAAACGGCACGGGCTTGCGGAAAGTCAATGTGGAGCTAAAATTAGGAGCAATGTCTTCCTCACACCCAGTGCGATCCTTATTCCCTGAGACCATGCATTCTTAAAGGGTGATTAATATGATGTTTGGGAGAGGACATTAAGTGAGACATCCTATTTACAAAAAGCTTCCTCGTGGAGTATTCGAGAGAGCAGGGATCTGGAGAGAGCGTAGTGTGTGTTGTTGGTAATGTAAAGGGACACCGTTATTTGTATTGCATCGCTGAACTCCATTAAGTCTTTTATTCACCTTGTTCTCAGGACAAATGCTGTTTCATGTGAAGCCATCTACCAATCAGCGCCCATCAGCAGATCGCTATTTCATTTTTTATGCCTGAAAGGAAAGAGGCTGCCGCTGAATCCTAACGATACGCTGCTTACAGAGCCACGGACTCGGGGTGCGCCGGCTTCTCGGCGAGCGGCAGCACCCCGGTTTGCACCGGCGGCGAGGCTGCTCCTCGGTGGCGATCCCAGGCTCTGCCAGCAGAAGCCCACCTGGGCTGATGAGGACAGGTACACCCAGAGACGGGTCCGTTGGCAGGAGTTAATCCTCATTATGCCAAGGCCTCTTTCCGCTGCCGGTTCTCGCTGGAGCTTTCCCAGCGCGTCCCCTCGCCCGCTCGTCGCTAAAGCCGGTGATGGGCGAGGGGGTCCCTGTCGGTGCCCCTGCAGACGCTGGCCTCTCCCGGAGCCCCGGCTGTCCCGCCGCTCGCCGTCCTGCGGGTTCCGGCCGTGGAGCCGTTGCTGGCGGCGGGTCTGGGGGCCGGCTCGCGCGCGTGCCCCCTTGGGTCTCGGATCCCTTGGCAAAGCTCTGAGAGCAGCCCGCTTCCCTCTTCCTCTGCGTTAAGATTAATGTTTAAACAGCACTTGTCCTATAAATCTCTCTCGGAGGCTTTCCTCAGAACAAATAGTTAGCGGGAGAACAAGGCATCTGTTTGAAAATGACAGGTTTCCAATCTGTTTATTAAGCAGGTAACCACTCTCTTGAAATGTCAGAGTGACTCTTCATCTTCCACTGGATGCAGCTACAAGTGCATTATGGCAGAGTATGTTCCCGCCTATATTTAATTTACAAGGAGAAAGAGTCATTGAGATTAATTGCACAACTGAATATGCAATGTGGTAAACAGTTATTTGGAAATGATTGTTTGTGTTTAATTATGACATACAGGATTAGTTTAACAGCCATAAATTTTTCATTGGATTGTAAATGCAAATGTGAGCACTGAAATATTTCAGTGAAATACATAAATCAGAGTGTTCCTTTACCGTAGCCTCCTATAGTGTAAGGCTCTCAATCCTTGGGAGCTTGCAGACCCAGCGTGCCGGTAAAAGTAGCTTGAGAGTGGCTTAGAAACCAGGAATTACTTGTTTCTGCTTGTTTTGTTCTCTGTAAAAAAGCTCTCAAGGCAGAGCAGTGGCTTTAATGAGCAGCAAGGGATTAACTCCCTCTTACACTTGGGGCACAGTCAGGGAGGAGAAAGGACCAGGGGCTTAACCTCGGTTCCCAGCAAAACAGGAGAACTTCTTGTTTTCATGAACGTGACTTGTCAAGCAGTTTAGCTGGTCTGACCAGCAATTGTTCTGTATCAGATGATTTTTCCCTCCTTTTCTCTCTTTTTATTCTTTTCTTATCTCTTTCTTCTCCTTTCCTCATCCCTCCTTACCCCAGCACATGCACGTGGATACACGTTGTTGCTCTTGGCAATAAAAGAAAATGAAAAATAGATGTGTAGGGGGAAACAAAGTTTAACAGCAAGAAAATATGTGCCAGAATTTTTTTTAAAAAAAGGAGGGTGGTAATAAAGAGGAAGTTTAATTGAAATGGAAAATCTCCCTGGGAAAAGGGAAAAATACTGTTGGGGGGAGGCAGAGGTAGGACGTTGTTTTCATCTAGTCTACTCATTTGAGGGAAGAAGCAGTATTTCCCAGCTGTTTAAAAATTGGCATGATAATGAAAGATGAGTATTTGTCTGTCTCTGTATTTCTGAATCTAATCTCTCATGGGACAAAATATGTCACTCAGTGAATTTCATAATGTTTAATTTTGTATTAGGCAAAGAACAAACTGTTTCCGTGTTGTACAATCACACACTCAGGCTTCCTACATGCTTAAAGGCAAGCACTTGTTTTCTGAGCAACCACCTATGCCACTGAGTAATAACATTTTTTTCTTCTCACCGCCTGCAAAGCTGGAAAGAATGTTCCATTTCTGATGACAGTTTTAATTGCAAAATGCGTTTTTGACCAAAAAGACACAGAACAGATTTTGAACAAAAAAGAAGGATATTTTTTTCAACCAGTCCTCTTGGAGGGTCTCCTGTTGGTGTAGGTTTATTTCATATATTGCAAGAATCTATATGGGGAAAAAAAGAAATGCGGCACCAGCCAATTCCATATACAGTTCACTGTGAAGACACATCTAAGTCAGAAAGCGGGGTTTCTTTGTAGTCTTTGTAACAGGATGCAAACCGTTTACTCGCACGGTTTCGACAAACAACGTCCTATTAGATTTCTATTACTGGCCCCGTTTCAGCAAAAGCGCTTGGAGTTGGGTTTAATTAGAAGCTGATCACTGCTGTTAAAAGGCTTTCGGCAATCTTGGGAAATGTTGTGCATTGTTCTGTTTTTTCCCTTTGATAATTAACTAGCCCGAGTCATATAATTTTATAGATAATTGTTCTTACTTGCCACATGCGCTAGAAGAGCGAAGCAGCCCCGGCTAAAGCGCTTTCCCTGCCGCAGCAGGGGCAGCCCCCTGCCCCGCGGCCCCAGCCGAGGTCCCTGCGCAGGGGCAGCTCCCGGGGCTCTGCTCCGCAGCCTCTGCCGAGCAGCAGCTCCCTCACGTTTGAGAGCCAATGCTGTCTCTCTTTGTCTGTCTTGTCTATCTAGTATCTTGGACCACTTCTTTTTAGGTGTGATTTCTCTGCGGTAGACATCTGTTTGGTGTGGAAAAAAACATTTTCTAACCAAAGTGAGATATCCTTGTCAATAATTGGTGGTGTCGCTGGGTTTTCCAGGCGTTACATTTGAGGCATGTCTTGCAGGAAGACAAGCGGCTTTATATACATTGATTTTCCGTTTACGTCCTAGGTGTGGTATAGCACAGTGACTGACCTTCTTTGAAAATACACTTCTAATGTGTTACAGGGGCTGTCAGCTGGACTGCAGACTTCAAGGACGGACGCCCAGGTCAGCTGTAGCCTTCTGTGGGATTTCCAGATGACGACCCATTATAGGATGTTCTACAGAAAAGAAATCTGCTTGGATTCGGCACAGGGTCAGAGATTGCCAACGAGCTCCCCATAGTGCAGCGGAGGGCCGGCCTCTCCTGCCGACGTATCGGCTGTATTACAAAGTGGGATTTCAAGGTGAGACATGAATCCGGCAGGTCTCCTGGCGGCGTTTCAAGGGCACGCGAATGGGGTACAGAGGTCGGCATTATGCAGGTCTTAAAATAGGATGTGCAGAAAGGGCCGAGCTCGAGCTGAAGGATGCATTTAAGCGCTGCTGACCTTGTCACCAAAGCTTAAGGTGAAATATCTCCCCAGATGAGTTCTGTTTGTGATGTTTTCAGACTTTTTAATAGCGATATTGTAGCAAGTCGTGGCTGTGATTTACACCGCGATGGCAGAGGGTATCCTCCGGTAAGCCGGCAGAACGGTTGCTCTTTGCACGGGGAGAGCCGAGGGACCACAGCGCTGGGGACCTTCCCCTGCAGCCGTTTTATTGCCACTTTGGTTCTGGTGCCTGAACTGTGAATGGTAAAGGACTCACTTAACCTTCAGACATGGAGTCGCACTGGGGGGGGCGGGTGGGAGAAAGCGGATAAATTGCATGTGGATGTTTATATTTCTGCATATTGTGGCTCCATTTAGCTGTCAAAAGCCCCATTGTTATTCTCAAAGACATGTGCATTCACTCCTTTATTCTTTGATTAATAAGACATGAGAGGGAATCTATGACCATTGGGATGCAATGAATCAGATCTGGGGAAAGCTAATTTGCTAAAGAAGAAATTGTACGTGGGAAGAAGCAATGTGGGGATGGGAGTGTTAAGCCAGAGGTGCAACTGTCTGAAAGGCTTTCCTAGACTCTACCTTTAGGATTATTGCTGGTTTTCACTTCTCGGCCCTATCCCAGTGTCCTGGTTGAAGGTCACCTTTTAAATGAGGGACAAGCCATAAAGAGAAGAGAGATGCAAATTAATTAAAGATGACACTCCAAATGATGTGAAACACAATTTCTTTGGCACAGTGTTCAGATATAAGGGGGTGTGTGTGTGTGTGTGTATATATATATATATATGCATGCTTGTGTATGCAGACATATATACGTGAGCTGTCATTGCTCATCACTTGTAATGCTTGTGAAGGACTATACAAATATGAAAACTAATAACCCCTAAACAGAGGCGTGGGGTGACCTTCAGTTAGGGCTTTGGAGTCAGATTCAGAACTCATGGGTTCACTTGTTCTCTCTCAAGTTTCCTTTGTGATTTCAGGTAAAATCTTGAGCATCGCGGGTGGCAGCAGCAGGTCCCCACCAAGCGGCAAAGCCTTCTCCCCGACGATCAGATGGGTAGTGGTGAGATATGCCAGAGATGGGCTGGGGGAGAGGGGGAGAAAGGTGGAAATTAAATGTTACCGTTGTCTTTTGTCTGACTGGGAGCCAGGGCAGAGAGACACCACTGAGCTGTGCTGCTGACACCGACTGAAGACAGTCCCTGGCTTTACAACACACAGGGGCAATTAAGTTTTACACAGTGCCTCGCGTTTCGTTGTAAAATTCAGCGTCACCCTGAGATCTGCGGGAGTCCAGCACTCGTCGCAGTTAGCTCTCATGTCAGAGGCCACCTGCTCGCCAGCAGAGGAAGGATATTTATATTTTCCTGGTGAAGCACCTGACAAATGTCATGTTCTGAGGTAGTTTGCAGCTCCCGTTGGGCAGCCTGGTGCTCTGGCTGCTCCAGCGCCAGGAGGCAGTGATGGGCAGCGGCTGGGGTTTTTCCCCCGGTCAGCTGTAGTTAGGCAGTTGCATGGGGGACAGTGTGGTGTCACCTGCAGATGCCCCCGTCTCTCCCTGCAGCAGGGCACGCCGGGCCCCGAGAGCCGGGCGAGGATGGGCACTGGCTGCCCAGGGACACGGGCTGTGGCAGTTTCCCCTCAGAGTTTCCCAGCAGCTCAGGGTTGTAGTGATGCTGTGTGGCCGCACGCTTGTTCTGCCAGATTTCTCTGAACAAACACTACATGTCATAGACAAGGTTACTGAATATTTTTTTAACTAAAAGCATGCAATACGTAGGGTTTAAGTTGTTTAATGAAGCATTATAATTGAATGGTAAGAGCTGTTCTTTCAAAGTCCTGAAAATAGATGGAAATCTGTTAGGATCAATGTATTGTCTACAGGGAACTAATCTATCTCTGAAAGAAGCTGGTGATTTGTTCTTGTTCTATGAAATTAGAAAGTACTGCTATTTATGAAGCACATTTATAAACCTTGCTTTCTACTCTTAAAGAGTTGGCTTAAGGGTATTTACTACAATTCACATTTATCAAATAATGCACATCTAGCTGCATTACAAAACCAACTTCAATTAAAAACAGATTTGAGAAGTAATGTAGTATGTAGGCTGTAAAGCTCTAGTGGAAGGAAAATGTACCTGGTTAAAGAATCAAATGCAGCTCTTAAAACCTGGACTGGTGGTATTTTAGCCTTTAATACAATTGTGTTCCCATAAAACCTTTTATTGGCATGACGCTGGTCACGGAGATGACTGCCAAAGTCATTCTGCCAGTGACTTTGCAGAATTTGGTCTGCTTGTAAGTGAACAGCAATGTATGAGTAACTAAGCAAGAACGTGTATTTTTTAATGAGCGTTCAGACTAGATCTGTATCCTAAGAGGAAATCAATGTTCAGGTCACTAGGTGGGACAGGTAATGGGAATCTTAAATCCTGTGGGAAATAAAAAAAGTGAAAGAAACAGTGACCGTTCAGGAGTTTTCTGCAGTCAGAGGTGTTGTGCCTTAAAAACCACACACCTTTGTCATATGTTATCAAAATCCCTTCCGAGCTCTTACATGTCCACTTGACTTCTGTGAGAAGAGTAAAATGAAAATGTCGTAATGGATTAGAGAAAGCTAAACAAGCCAGCGCCTTTCAGTGTGAGCCTGTGACATGTCAGAACTGGCAAAATATTTCACTGTGCAAGTTATTAAAAATGAGGAAATTGTATATGGTGTAAAGTTTGATCTTGATTGATTGTGTATGCTTAGAGCTAAGGCAGGTCAGTCCAAGCCACTGCATTAAAACAGCAGTGACTTGACAGGAATTGCATAGACTGCTAACATGCTCAAAACTATTTTCACTACTTTGCTAAAATAAATACCTCGGTCCTGCCAAAACATATTAAAGGTAAAATGAGTCACCACTAAGGCAAACCAAAAGAAAACTCCCTTGCAGGAGGTGAACGATGCTCTGGGTGCAGACCCGTGCTCCTGCCCACGGCAGCGCGAAGGACGCGAGGGGCAGCAGGTGAGGGGTCTGCAGACCCGGGGAGGCTCCTCCGTGGCGGGTCGGCTCTCCAGGCTGCGCTGTCCCGAGGAAGGCGAAATGTTCTTCTTCGTAACCCAGGCAGCCCGTGCAACTGCCCGGCACAGGCTGTGGCGGGGACCAGGCGTGCAAGGGCGGGCAGGAAAACAGCAAGCGGTGAGGTCCGTCGAAGGGGATGGAGCAGCGCCATGAGCTGGGCTTCAGCCTGGGACTGACGAAGCCGGGAAGATTGGGCAGGCCGACGATGATAAACGTCGTTGTCCACGTGCCCAAGTCTTAGATGCTTTTCCTAAGGGATCATTGCAGCATGGGAGATGTCATAAAATAGCCCTTTCTCGACTGGATACTGATGAAAACATCCAGCTCGGGACAGTTCAGAGTCTCTGCAACAATTGATGTTGCCCCCTTTTAATCTTTTAAATTCTGCTTGTGGATGATATTTGGGGAATTCCCCCCCTGCCCCGGTTCCTGTGCTAGGTGTTCACCCCAAGGGCAGCAAATGGCTGTGGTTGCTGAGTGCCACATGGAGGTGAGGTGGCAAAACTGTTGAGCTTTCTCCTTCCCAGTTCAGTTTGCTGGGTGGTGTTTGTTTTTTATTTTCTTTTACTGAGTTGCGGCATCTGAGGCAAAATAATCCCCCTTTTAAAGTTTGTTGAATTTGCATCAGCTGCAACTCCTGTGGGAAAATCACAGCTGCTTATATATGTGTATGCATACGGAGATATAAAAAATAATAGAAGTATTGAGGCAAGGCAGTGGGCTCTTCGTGCGCTTGGACGGGGCCCAGGATCAGTCCGTGTCTGCCGGCCATCCCCCCCATGTATGTAGATGCGCCTAATGGGAAAACCTGTCAGGGAATCGTTTCTTGCTTCAGCACCAGGAGCCGAGCAGAGCAGACAGATGGGCGCAGCCTTCGCCGGGCGTGAACCAGCAGCGCCGTCGTGGTTGGGGGATCGTGTCCGTCCCTCGCTGACGGGGTCTGTGCCAGGCCGGCCCCCGCGGTGCTGAGCACGGCTCTCCTGCCCATGGCTGCTCCAGCAGCTACCAGGGCATGGGCAGGATGGATGCCGGGGCTGGCGAGTGTCCAGCTATCGGCTCCCAGAGCAGCTTCCCAAACACGGCGAGGGCTGATGACTGCAGAGCAGGGAAGAGCCTCACGAGGTTGAATGGCTTCGAATAACCTTCCTCCCTCAGTGAGAGGGGAAAGAAAAAAAAAAAAAAAAACCAAAACATTTTTAGAAAACCTGATGAGCAGGAATTAGCTAGGGGTACGTGCCTGCGATGAGACTAAATCTGAAGAACTATAAATACTTACAAGTCCTTAGGAAAAGACAAGGATATGAAGCTCCCTGAACGTCTCTTACCAAGTGAAGGAGTTTGAAAAGGTCTTTTTTTTTCTTTCAGGTTCTCTCCCCGTACCAAACCAAGGAGAATTGAGAATGAAACCCTAAACTTCTAATCTCTGCTTTGTGAATATGTTATCTTCATGGCTGAAAAGTTAAGCTATTTCCATTTTTTGAGCTGGCTGCCAACATAACTAAAAGCTGTAGACAAAAGATTGAAATACAAAGTTAAATTGCAGATGAGGAACAAACTTTTTCTTAGTAATTTTCCAGAGGAAAAGCATTTATATTGTATTTCTCACTGTGCAATCTGCCTTCTCCTTGCCGCCTCAAGGAGTGCGGTGCCGGGCAGCATGACCCCGCAGCGGGAGGTAGCAGCTCCCCTCACTGCCTGGGGTCTCGCCTGGGCACCCCGGCCAGTGTTTGATCTCGGGGCCACAGCCCCTGCGCCTGAAGTGCAATGGGGACCACGGGACCTCCTCTCCGATGGTTTCAGGTCTGGTTCCAGGTGGAAGACTGTGCTCGTGTGGCATGGCCCAAACACGGGGCCGTGCTCTGCGCCCCCAGCCAGCACAGCACGGCCAGGCTGTGGTCATCGTCCATCGGCGCTGGGAACGGCAGAGCACGCAGCGCCCGGCACCTCCTGCGGCAGAGCCGGTGATGCCGAGCTCAGGTCTCCCTATTCCCAGTTCCAGGGTGGTGGCAACCTGACCCAGCCGAGGTGGGGGGGGGCTGGCGAACCTGCCGTCTCTGGGCACGGTGCTGGCGTTCGGTCAGGCTCGTGATGGGTGACCTTGAACACATCATGTAATTAATGCCTCTTTCTTTTAGCTCCCTGGCTCTAAAAGTGGGAGTAATCATTCTGCTCTCCAGCTGCCTGCATTTTGGCTGCAACCCCTGGGCTGTGCCCCCCACCTCGCGCCGCCGGGCACTCGGGGGATGCTGATACTGATAGCAACGACCCCTGCCGCCCCTCTGTTCTTCATCATGAACTTCTCTCGATCTTGCCGCAGTGCTGGAAAGCTGGGCACACCAGGGCACAAAACCACACAAAAAGTGTGTATTAGCTGCGTGTGGAGGGAAGGGGGCTGAGCAATAACACAATGGCCACGCAGCCGGTGCGAGAAGTCAAGACCATTTTAAGGGGCAGCTACAGCTGCTGTGGGCGAGAACAATAGTCACAGAGCTTATTAAAGCCAGCGGGATGTAATCAATGGTTGGTTTGGTTTTTTTAATGAGGGAGCAGAATTGAATAGAGTAGGCTGCAGATACAGGCAGTGCATTGTGTGTTGAGTTGTGTGAAATTGTTAACAGTCTTTTTTTTCCTCTGGTAAGAACCCCAGTACAAATTATTCCGGGGACTAAGCAGGGGAAGAGCTTTTAGGTCTTTTAGGTTAAAGTTTAATCCACAGTGAGACAACTCTGAGAGTCCAGCGTGTGGAGCGACACGCAGAGTGGGCTCGAGCACGCAGGTTTGGCCATTAGCCCCGTGGGCTGGAACGTGTCTTTGAAGCGTGTTTTGCAAGACCAAATAGTCAGAAACCCCCTGCTCGTCTGCCGAGGGGCAAAGAAGGGGACGACCCCCTGGCCTGGAGCAAGGGGCACCTGATGGCACCAGGCCTCACCCCAGAGCAAGCCGCCCTGCTGCTGCGGCGGGGATCCGCTTCTCAAGAGCAAAATTTTCCAATTAATTTGTTCACTCAAAAGAAATGCAGAGCCAAGGTGTGGCGTTGATTTGAATGCATGAAGAGGTTCTGTCAAAAAGTTAAAGGTGAAAAAAGTTAAGTGTAACAGTTTCCGTTGATGTTTTACAACCGGAGAGGCGGAGAGGGACGTGCTGGCTGGTCCAGGGCTGCATTCGCCATGGTGCTCTTCAGGAGGTGCTGCTTGAGGTAACTCTTGTGGGTAAAAGTTTGGCTACAAGCAGAGCACCAAGAGCTACCAAGACCTAGAAGAATAATACTACATCTTAAGCCTGCTAAACTTTGTCCGAAAGGGCATCCTGTAATGGATTTAAACAAGCTCAAAACAAAGTTTAGAGCATTAGATAGAACATCTGCGATCTCAGGACTTGGACAGCCAGATGTCACAATCTAATAATTTAATACAGTGTCGTGGTTTCAGGTCAGCCCAGCCGGTAACAAAGCACCACGAAGCCGCTCGCTCACCCCCCACCCCCTCCCCTGGCCACGTTGGGATGAGGAGAAAATCCAAAGGGAAGCTCGTGGGTCGAGACAAGGACTGGGAGGGATCACTCCCCACTTATGGTCACGGGCAAAAGACAGGCTCAACTTGGGGAAGAAACCAAATCAATTTCATTTACTACCAATCAAATCAAAAACAAGGATATTAGGAAGGAAAACCAAACCTCAGAACACCTCCCCCCACCCCTCCCGCCTTCCCGGCTCAGTTCCATTCCCGGTGCTTTCTACCTCCTCCCCCCGGCGGCGCAGGGGAACAGGGGATGGGGGTTGAGTCAGCTCGCCACACATCGTCGTTGCTGCTTCTTTCCTCAGGGGGGAGATTCCTCACTCGTTCCCTGCTCCA
>VYZV01039339.1:56212-115518 GCA_013401275.1 Pandion haliaetus | reverse complement strand
CCCCCCCCCGAGGAGGAAGGAGCAGCAGAGGCAATGTGTGATGAACTGACTGTAACCCTGATTCCCCGTCCCTCTGCGCTGCTGGGGGGGAGGAGATGGAGAATTTGGGAGTGAAGCTGTTCCCAGGAAGGAGGGAGGGGTGGGGGGAAGGTGTTTTAAGGTTTGGTTTTGTTTCTTACTATCCTACTGTGGTTTGGTAATAAATGAAACTAATTTCCTCAAGTTGAGTCTGTTTTGCCCGTGATGGTAATTGCTGAGTGATCTCTCCCTGTCCTTATCTCGACTCATGAGCTTTTTGTTACATTTTCTCTCCCTTGTCCAGCTGAAGGGGGGTTGTGATAGAGCAGCTGAGTGGGCACCTGGTGTCCAGTCAGGGTCAACCCACCACACTTGCCCACTGGAACGTACCTTTTTTCCATGGGATTTTTACTAGGAGCCTAAAGGTGAGGGATGCTACAACCACTTCAAGTAAACAAGTCACTATGAACGCAATCAGGACTGAGTCACAAGTGACTCAAAAACTCCTAAGCCCTGCTGATGATCAGCATGTGCATCCAGTTCAAACACTGCTTGAGAGAATCGAGGGCTGCTCAAGAGAATTTTTTCAGCTGCCGATCCTAAATCATTTATCATTTTCTTTCCAGCTTCGCTTCATGCCAAGTGCTTCAAAACACCAAGATTATTGGACAATGCAAAAGAAAATCTTCTGCATGGTCACACCAGGAGCCAGATGTTATTGCTGAGGAGTATGCTTAGGGAAAGGGTAAGCCTGAGCACAAGCAGAACTCCCACCTGCAATCTGGGGTGAGGGAGGCATGTTTGCTTCTGAGGAGGCTTGTTGGCAAAGGACAGAGCTCCATGGCTTGCAGAGGACTAAGGCCCCCAGCTTAAAACTGCTGACTCCAAAGAAACCACCCATGGAAGGCATGCACTCAGCAGCTCCCTGCGGCACAGTGCCCTGAGACAGCTCTCTTCCCCATCCTCCCCCGAGACCCTCCAAAGAGAGTAACAAAGCTCCTGGAGAAGCAGCTGCATGAGAAAGCTCACTGAGGATTGGCCCCATGACGGCAAGGTCTCTGCTCCCAGCCTGCCGAAGATCCTGGGCCAAAGCACTCACACTCCAAGCAACTGTGCTGCACTGGCTAATTTGCACTTTAACTAGCTTACTGTTAAAGAGATTCTTGCATTAGTTAATCCAGAGGCCATCTGCTGAGGATAATGCATTTATTACTAAGAATCTACCTATCTGTATTGTACTAGGCATGCACATGGTGAATCTCAATCATTTTAACTTAGGCACTCTATTATACATACCATGAAATTTAACAAGGTATGTCCTATATGGGGCTGTAACATTGCAGCTGTGTGGACTAATTAGATAACACTCATTATTGTTCATTCAATTTGCGTTTGCAGATGCAGGGAGCTGAGTGCTGACTGCTCTCAAGGCTCTGATTGATTGCTCCCACTTTGCATTCATTAGGAAGGTGGCCTCAGCACAGTAGTTTTACAACATGTGTTTGCTACCACTTAACTGGATGTGCCAGTCAAATGCCTTGAACTGTGTCTCTTGATTAACAATATTTTGCAAATATGGCGCGGTCTATTTTAGCAGCATGACAGGCAGATCGCGGAGCTGGCGTGCCGGGTGAGCGCCGCTCCCTGCAAAACCTTCCCCTTCCCGCACGCCGAGTGGGAAGAAATACAGCTGTGACAGTAAGGGCTGATGACAGCTCGCCAATACATCAGGTTCATAGGTGGCAGTGTCCATTGCTCATCTCCTCCAGTGAGACGTGACTTACAGAAATAAATGGGCCTGTCAGAGGGTTTGACTTTGTCAGACGAATACCAAGACCACAAAACTAGGGCAAATACAGTTCCCATTGACCTCTGCATTTTTTTCCCTAATGTCCCTTTGCAGCTACAGACTGGGGTTTGCTCTGTCTCATCGCACCTCCCTCTCGGCATCGCCCTGCCCAGCACCAGGCAGCTGCCCCGGCTGGATCGGTGGGTCCAGGGGCTCCTGCTCTCGCCCAGATTTCTGTAACAGCAAACCACAGCCCAGCAGCGCCTGGCGGTCCCAGGCTGGGGACCCCAAGCCCCTCTGGCCCCGGGGTCTCCCACCCTCCTGCCCACCCCAGCTTGGCCCTTTGCTGCCGGTCACACAGACGGATGGCAGGGCTGTGCCGCAGGGAGAGGCATGGTGTGAGCGCACCCAGGAGCTCCAGCCCTTCCCAAATGAGGCTTTTCTTCAGATCATGCTTTAAATCAGCCAGGCAATCAAAGCCTGTTAGAGAATCATATGTGTTCCCATAGGGCTGAGATTGAAATTATGCCTGTCTGTAAATTATTCAAGATTAGATTATAATTTGGCAAAGCCCCTGGTCAAAACAATAAAGAAACAGCACAAAAGGCAACTGATATTCAAGAAAAATAAGTATTGTCAGACTAACTCCGTGGCCAGGTTGGAAAGCGGAACGAGCAGCCAGAGCAGTCACCGCGAGTCCCGCAGCGGTGCTGAGGGCTGCACCAGCCCGCGTTCCAGCGCGCACACCACGCGCTACGAGCAGCGAGGATGCGGGTGTGCACCTCCCCTGCTCTCCTGGGAGGCTGTGGCGGAGGTGCTCCGGGGCTCCCGGGGCTCAGGGCATCGTGGACTCCGTGCATTGACTGAAGCTCTTACAGCTCTGCATGTCAACCAGCCCCACGGCGCCGGGGGGAACGCCAAAACAGCCTCAGCTCCATCTGTTATTAGCTCTCAACTTCTCTGAAAAACATTTGGTCCAGCTTCACTGACATTAATTTAAGGGGTAAAAGGAACTGGTTCAGAAGTGTTCCCTGCAGCCTGGGGGGTGTGGGTACCTGGATATCTCCAGGGTGATTCGTCAACTCCTTGTGCTCAGCCCTGCTCTGGTGATCACCGGTGCTGGGCATTAGGACCATCACAGCTCTCTCCCATTTGCCAGGTAAGCAACCTGTGCTGCTAGTGGAGCATTTTACACTGATTAATTTAGTGCCCCGCTGAAGATGTGGGCTGGGATTCACCCATCCTGCTTTCACCACCCCAAGTGAAGCTCCCTGCCTCTGCTCCCTTGGCAGCAGAAGCCAGCGGTGACCAGCGCCGTCAGGCCACCCAGACATGGTCCTGCTGCAGGGATGCTGCCCCTGGTGCTTTCTGCACCGGGAGGACTCACAGTCTCAGCAGATCCAGCTGATGTTACTGGTGGACACAAACTGCTCAGGAGACACGGGGACAGAGGCTGGCTGCCGAAGCTTTGAAGAAACATGTCGCATTAGCGCCTTTCCACATGCTCCCCGTAACTGGGGGATTTATTTTGCGGTGTGTTGGCTGCAATGGCAAAGCCAGGTGAAAGAGCTCCCACCGGCCAACCATGTCCCCCTCCCTACACACGCTCTCTCGCGGAGCACGCTAAAACAGGGGGACAGAGGCCACACCGCACACAGCCGTCCCCGAAGTGCTGGGCTTGGCAGCTGCCAACAAACATCGCCTTTCACCGCCTGCAAAATCAGGAGCAACCTTCACTGCGTGGCAGCTCTTCCAACCGAGAAGCCCAGGCACAAGCGGAATGCAAAAGGCTCAAAAGGTCCTTTGTCAAAGCATTGCCAGCTCAGAATTAAGAAAAGGGCAAAGTTGGAGCAAGGCGAGATGGTGCTGCTTGCTCAGAGCTAAGTCTCAAGGCTGGAACATGGATCCATCCCACCACCGCCCACACTAGGTGATCATCACAGTACACTTACCTCTGCAGACCAACTCCACTGCCAGCTCTAAAATTCAATCCTTCTTTCAAATCAAGTATTAACTGTCTGCTTAGTCAGTCAGTCTTCTCAACCCCCAGGGGCCTCATGTTTTATTTTTCACAACACTGTAAAACAAAACCCAGGAAATAGCTTTTCCTCACAATAATGAAGTCTCCACCAAACAGGAGCGCTCTGTGTCCTGCTCAGCGCCGTCTGTCACTGCAACGGCCGATTTCGAGCCAAGTTGACAAAGCAGCTACAAGCCGCAGTCTGTCAGACACCAGGCTTGGCCAGAACAAAGGGAGAAGAGAGGACCCTTGCTGGTGGCCTGATGGGGCAGTCGGGAAGCTTCAGCCCTCTGAAACAAATTGGGAGCTTACCAACAGAGGTGGATGGACTGGGGACCAGAGTCATATGTCCTGGGCTAAGCAGCAAGGCTTTCATTTTGGGGCTATTTCTGGGAGAAAGGCATATTAAGAATAAATAAATCTGCCCAGACATCCTCCATTGCAGTCAGCACGAGGGTCCCGAGAAGAGTCTCGGTCCCTGCTCTGCGCTGGAGCTCCCAGCTCTGCAGAAGAGCAGCACGGGGGGAGGCGTCGGGGGCTGATACCCCAACTCACCAGCACACCCGGCTGGGGATGCACGCACTGCCGCGGAGAAGGACGGGCTATCAACAGAAGGAGGCTGCCTGGTTTGCAGGGGAACTTCTCTATAGGCGCATCCCCCCTGACATTTTACAGCCTGCTTCCCAGTCAGGGTGAGTGCGCTGTAATGGTAAGATGATGCCGTTCAGAGCCAAAATGATTTCAAGGGATTTTTTTTTTTCATTAAACTCAGTGTTGCTAGGCTGCTAACACAAGGCAGCTCCACTGCCACCGTGTTAGGCAGATGAACTGTCACTTCAGCTCATTTCAGTGTGAAACACTGTCACTTTTTTCCTTTTTGCATATACAGTACTCACTGGATAGTTCAGGTCTATGCACAACATATTTATTCAACAGTAATCGTTTCATTTCTGCAAAGGAAATATGTTCCACTATTCCTGCAGCTGACAGGCTCTGGCATAAGTTGGAAGTTGAGGCTCCAAAAGGAGGGAGAATATGTTTATGGGATGTACCACAGCTGTTTGCAGTATTCCTCTGCCCTAGCAATTATTTTAATAGGAAGAATTCCTGGAGGGTTATTTTGGCTTCTGCACGGCGTGTGCTGTGTTCACAGCCCCTAGTTAGGGTATCAGATGAGTGAACCTCTGAAGACATTTCTGTTCTTGTAAAGCATTTTTTAAAAAGGAAGAAGGTTCAATTCTGCAGCCTGCTCACACACCAGAAAATACTTGCTCCCACAGGTAGCACAAGAAACAGTAGGAAAACTGGGACATTTACATAATCTGCATTACCGCAACATTGTTTATTGGCATTGCTGAACTGCCCCAGACCTCCCCCTTAGGTATAAGGAGGATGGCTACCCCACTTAACGATGCAACACAAGGCAAGACACTTTCCCACAGAAAAGGTGAATCATCTGGCTCCATACATTTTTGCCTGAGGAAAAAAAGGTAGGACCTCTTGAACCTGTTCACATTGCACTGTGATTTCTGTGTGTGCCTTTTTTGCACTAAGTTGTAGAGCCATTTCTGGAGTCTCAGGTCAGGCTTGCTGCAGTGGTGCAACAGGGATTGTTCGCTCCATTGCTGTATTTCAATGGTAAACTGGAGGCTATTTAAAATTCAGCAGTGCCTTGTGAATGTGTCGCTGCTTTGCCTCAGAAATAATCACTGTCAGGACAGTCCTCAGACAGCACTGCTCACTAAATAAAAAAACCAAATTCCTTACTGAAGGGGAAAGCTCCCCAGGGACTAGCAATATTTTAGCCTGCTTGTCATCCAAGGGTTTCAAAGTACTTCAAAAGCATTAATTAAGTCTCATGACATGCCTGTAAGGTGGAGGTTCAATGTTTACTCAGCAGTGGGTAGCACCAGGGTCTGCAGGCTTGCGGAGTCCCTAGGGCTGTGGAGGTTTGGGTCAGGTGTTACGAATCTCAGAGCATCAAGTGGCACCAGCAGAAGTGAGAAGAAAGTTCCTAAGTGCCCATCAACCACCCACCAGCCACCACCAACCAGCCATCACGGCTCTTCCCATAACCCAAGCACAAGGGCGAGGCTGGTGCTGGTGGTGTTGCAGGGGCAGGTTTTGATCCCCCGGTGGGGAGATGCTCTGCTGCCACAGCTCTGCACACCGTCCCTCCGCCAGCACCGAGGCAGAGCAGATCCAGCAGACGCACTGGCTCTGGCTAGCTTCCCTGTTGCTCGGCCAAGTCTGTGAGCTGCAGTATTCCCAAGCCCGCACTGTTTTGATTAGTACTGGCAAATGTCCGTGTCCTTCAGTGAAAGCATCCTAAGCAGCCATTGTGATTTGTTTCAGGTGGCTTAATGAGAAAATGCGTAAATCTCTGCCTGTTTTTTTACTTTCAAATCAGCTGTCCAAAACATTAAATATTTGAATTCCTTATAGCTTGAAAATGTTATACTCTCATTTTTCTATCTAGAAATGCACATGCTTTTTGTGCACAGGAAAGCTCTAGCAGTTCATCCCACCAACAGGGCTTTATTCACAAACTTATGACTATGTAAGGCTGAATATTCATTTGGAGGGATTCATTTAATAGACCTGGTTACCAATGAAATCAAAGAGCAGCTGAATGGCATTCACAAAATGCAGCCTTCAGCATGACTCAAGCCACTGCAGAAATGAACACTGGGATGACGCCCCAGTCGAACAGCCCGTTCAGAAGCTGCCTTGGGGAGAGAGGGGTGGACGAAAATCACCTTCCGCAGAGGATCAGCCTCCTCATCAGCTCCAGCTCAGGGCTGTCCATGGTAAACCAATAGTCTAATCCAGCAGCTGCCGGATGCCCCCTGTGAAGTTTATTACTGTTGACATTTCAGTTAATAATGGTCTATTTTGAAGAGACTGTCTCCATCATTTCTACTAATTAATATGCTTGGAAAGTCCACCACTATGCGCAGAAATCAAATGACTCTTCTTATCCAAAAATTGCCCCTCCACCCTCCGGTAACATAGCTGAGGAAGACAGGCATGATTTCTTTGGCCATGGACCTTGCTAGGCAATCCCCAGGTTTAACCACCAGCAGGATGTTCTTGTGCAGAGAACCCTCTGCCTTTCCACTTAGCACAGAATCTGTTTTGTAAAAGTCTAGTTCATTTGCACCATGTGAAGATCATCTATGCTCACCCCTGAGACTGCAAACCATTTCACAACAATGTTCGCAGGGAGCTTCTGATCTTCACAGGAAGAAAGGGCACATTGCTAATAGGGAAAAGGCAATAAGAAAACAAACTCCAAAAAGACTTTACCCTGAAATGTGACTTTTAGCTTACCGTGCAATGGAAGAAGACAGATGCAAACACACCCAACCTGTGATTATAAACTCCAGGTCACAGTCCAGATGTTCCTAAAAATCGTGATTTGCATGTCATGTTCAAAGAAGCTTAAAGC
Organism: Pandion haliaetus; assembly: GCA_013401275.1. Classification (NCBI taxonomy): domain Eukaryota; kingdom Metazoa; phylum Chordata; class Aves; order Accipitriformes; family Pandionidae; genus Pandion; species Pandion haliaetus. Next base: position 108,240 of record VYZV01039339.1, on the reverse strand, counting down.
ATCTGACTAGAATTAGGTTGTTTACTCTTCACATGCCTTGACAAATCTAAGCCTTTATGATCACATTTAACATAAAATTAAGTCTCACCTCAAGTCCAAGCCCATTTTTGTATAAAGGCTGCATCTGGCTTTTGACTGTGCTTCATCTCTCCAAAAGTATTTGCTCCGGAGGATTTGTAAATTGCATTCAAGATCAGAGGTTCGTGGTTTTAGCATTCTCAGTGCTAAGGAATGGCTGGGGAGTGATGCTGTCTGCCAGAGCTGTGCAGTACCAAAGTGGTGGAAAGATCAGCGTGGGGACTCAGATGCTCCCAGGTATCCAGACGTTATTTCTAGTTGAAAGGAATGGGAATCGGTGGCCTAAAGAAAGTTAAATGCTTTAATACTTCTGTGGAAAAAGATGTAAGAGAGCAAAGCATGAGTAAATAACATCTGCCAAATCATGTTTCAGAAAGCTGGCCAGAAAAAAAGAAAAACCTAACACCCTGTAGCTCATGAAGGGGGAAAACAGGTAACAGTTTGCTATCACCAAATAATGCTTCTCGCATACAGAAATGCCATCTTTTATCTAGATATTTAGATTAGAACAGAAGTTCAGTGATTTTTGTCAGTGCCATTAGTTTCTCTGGAGAGAATATTAGCACGCTGCTACTGACAGAACATTAATAATGGGGGAGATAAATTCTTCTGAAGCGTTAATTTTCTCAGCGTTGTGAAATCTAACTTATGCATCATCACTATACATCAGTGAGGGATAATGTGAGCAGGCACTGTAAACACCGTGCTACAAATAAAACAATATAATTCAAGCTGAATCTGTTTCTGAAAAGAGATTTCCATTTGGTAACAGAGATGGGGTTTCAACAGTTTCCAATAACAACGCTGCAGCCTGACACAGTTCCGTGCTGCTGGTATCTGCCTTTTTCACAAACAGCTTTGCAATAAATACAAATGAAAGTAAGGGCCAGATCTTCTAGGTGTGAACCTGCATAGCCCTGTGAATCAAGCAATCTAGCAATCACGGGAGAAGGAAAGGCAGGAGCAAATGGGGAAAGTAAATGTCATTTAGTTATTATGGGTATGTATATGCAAACCCACCCTTAGTTGTGTTGAATTCAATGCCACATGAAAAGGTCATTTTCTCTGCATTTCCAGTGCAGGTTTGCTTTTGATCTGCAGTCTGGATGCCCCAATCATTTGGACCATATGAATATTTAATTCCCACCTAATTGCTTCAGTGACAAGCCGTTTTCTCTTCCTGCACTTTGTGCACCCCACAATGAGGTTAAAGAAGGAAAAAGGACCTCCTAGATCATCCAGTCTGTGTGCCTGTGACCGTAGGACACGGGCTCCTTGTTGGGATCATACAGCTGGATATTTGGCTCTCTAACAAGAACTGTGTAAGAAAGAGATTGAGCAACTCTTTTCTTTTTATCTGCCTTCCCAGCTCTTTACTTTATCCAGGCCATTACTAGAATTGGGCAAATACTGCAAACGATTATGCACAAACGTTCCTTGGATTTTTTTTAATTAGTCCTGACCATTTTCTCACTCCTTTTACATAGGGTTTTCACTCCTGTGACTTTATTCTAACAGCTCTGTTTACTACCAGAGTATTCACTGAAGCAGCAAATTGTACATGACTATTGGAGATTATTCACTAAGAGTAAAGTGATAAATGAATTATTAATTCTCATTATTAGCACTATTGTCCTGTTGCCTGGAGGCCTCCCTGAACTCAGGAGCCCATTGCTTTAGGTACTGTCTAAGCAAACAGGGCGAGACAGTTCTTGCTCCCAAAGGGCTTTCAGCCCAAAGAGGTGACATGGCTCAGGGGGAGAGGACGTGAAGAGACAATACAACTTGCTCAGCATTGGATCCAGCCTTTTGTTGGCAGAGCTGAGAACGGGGCTGTCCTCCAACGTACCTCTGGCAGGAGGAAACCTCGGGGTACAGTTTCTTCTCACCTCCCTTTGTGCACTTGCAGTTTCCTGGGGGTGGGCCAGTCCTCCACAGACAGACAACGTCTCTCCTCACCCATTTGTGCATCCTGTTTAACAGAAATGTGCACCGAGAGACAGGATTAGCCACCAGGGAAAGCAGTTCCTGAGGGCTGAGCACTCACGAGCTCTGAACCAACCCCACAACAGACGGACTCTCACCAGGCTGAAGGCACACTTGCCTTCTCTGCTGGATGGAGGTCTCAGCCCCCACCTCCCAAAAACCTTTATGGCTTGTCTTGCACCTCCATGCATAATAGCTGCCCCAACTTCTCAGCTGCTTTCTGTACCATCCCCATGTCCATCGCATCCCCTCAAAGTACGTCAACGCTGCTCCTTCATGCAGAGCCTGTACCTTGAGCTGCTGATGGCATTGCACCTGAACCATAAAACCATCATTGCATTTGTGAGACAAGACGTAGCCTCAAAAGACATTACTTCACCACTACCCTAGTGTACTCCTCCAGCAGAGGAAGTTCCCTCAAATCCAACACCTTGTGACGAAAATTCAGCTGAATTTCTAGAGACAGACCTCCAGACCCGGGCTAAAGAGCATTCAGAGGTTTATCTCACCCCTTGGTGATCAGCTCCAGCGCAGCATGATTACTGCTGCCATGTCCTATCCTTATGCTGGCCTGACTATTTCAGGAATATTCAGGCTCAGATAAACTCAAGTGCCTAAGTGCAGGTGAAATTAAAGAGGGCCCCTCTGGGTGACAGCCATACCTGGGGGAGGAGAGCATCTCCATGGCACATCGGGTGCTGGTGGGGTAGTTGCATTTCCATGGCTCTGGGTTGGTGGCAATTCACATTCCCTGAAGGAAGGTAGGCAGGAGGCAGCAGGCAAGTACTGACAGGATGAAACATGGTCCAGTCACACACACTCTTCCTTCTTGAGGAATGCTGCCTTAGCCATTAATTTTATTTAAGTGCTTTCTAGTATGGTGGTGTTGAACTAAATTGAATCTGCCCACTGGCAAATGCCCTAGCGTGCTAGGTTTGCCTGGGGTAGAGTCAATTTTCTTCATAGCGGCTGGTATGGGGCTGTGGTTTGGATTTGTGCTGGAAACGGTGTTGATAACACAGGGATGTTTTCCTTCCTGCTGAGCAGTGCTTACACAGAGTCAAGGCCTTTTCTGCCTCTCACCCCACCAGTGAGCAGGCCGGGGGGGGCACAAGGAGTTGGGAGGGGACACGGCCAGGACAGCTGACAGAAACAAAGCAGCAAGCACGCGGAGCGTGTGGGACCATTCATAAATTCAATCCATATGCCTCTAGTGAATACGTGTCATGAGACAGGTCTAGATACTTCATTTAGATTGACAGGAGGAGACCTGATAAAGACAGAGTGGAGAAACATAGTCTCCAAATTACTGTCTCTTTCTCTGGGGAAGACATGTTACTAGCACCCAGAAAAAAATATTTTAATTCATAAATGTCTACAAACGCGCAAGTAGCAGACCCTTCCACTGCCGTTCTGTGAGCCTTCATTAGCACGCTCCTCGTTCCAAAGTCGTAACGAGCTCTCTGGTGAGTTTTGTTCTGCCTTTCATGCGCATTGTAAGTGCCCTGAAAGCTGAGGAATTCACATTTAAATCCCATTTTAAAATATCTTTTAGCCTAGAGCTACACCTATGGCATAAATCAGACCAATGAAACGCTGACATTGATTTTCCAGGTCATCTGTTCTGCAAATTTGCAGGTGTTGAGCTGCAGCCCGTACTGCAAAAGTGAACCCAGCCCTCCGAAGGATGCAGGCAGGTCAGCCGCTGCCCAAGCAGAGCCTGCGATGGAGACCTGATGCTCATGGTCATGCAGGTTTTTCTCACACGGAGCAGCAACAAGAAAGGCTCTGTTCACCCACAGTATAGTCTCATCATTCTATATAGTGCTGACTGATAGTAGTAATGATACTTTAATCAATATTCATAACATTTAATATGAACACTAAAAGGCCCCATTATTTTTCCAGTGTAAAGAGCTATGAGAAATAAATATCCTTTTCCACAAAGTTTGCTGTTCTAAACTCAAAGCAAAAGGCAGATAAAATAAGTGGCCAGAAAAACCCAAGAAAAGAGTAAGACAATAAAAGAAAAGTTTTTATTCTGTTTTGAATTAACTCAGTGGTTTAGCTATTCCCCTACCACCTCCTGCCCCAGGCATCTGAACTATTTCTAGCTTAGTCATGCTCTTGCTGAACAGACAAGATGTTTTTAACCTTTCTGGGCAAAAGCTTTGTGCAATATCTGCAGTTCCTGCTGAGATAGACATAAATTCCATGCAGGACAAGCTTGCATATTTTAGGACGCCTGGGTTTTAATATCACTACCTGCAAACATAAAAAAATTACACTTTTCCACTCCCTAGGGGTAAACTGTAGAAATGAAATAATGTACCTGTGCAATATGCGAGTATGTTCAAAATAGCATTGCCACTTAAGCTACATACATCCTTCGCTGATGGTCGACTGGGGTTTTTTCTAATGCTAACCTTCAAACAAAAATAAGACTACGTATCTGCTCTTTTACCACAACCCTTCAATGGCTTGCTTCTGTGCCACAGACAAGTCCAGTTTTGAGCAAGATACTGCATCTTAAGGCACGTGCCTTAAATAGATGTTGGTGTGTGTCTGAGCTAGGACAGCATTTCAAATGGATGGTGGATTCTGCACTAAAAAGATGCCCAGAGGTTTCCTCATTTATTGTGTCTGTTGGGTTGAAAGAATGTTTCATACTCCCCCAGCGAGCACATCATCTCTTAGTCAACACTCCTACAATGACAAAACACAAATGACCACTCTCAATATTTCTGTCACTAACAGAAATACAACTCTATAGATTTACCCATGGTGATTTTATTTCTTTGGCATTTTCTGGTCTTTGTCTCAGAGGTTTTTTTGAATCTCACCTTCAACTTCCAAGTCAGGAACCTGAAATGCAGATGCTGAAGCTGCTGGGGAGAAGGTTGGAAGGGAGCAAAAACCCCACAGAGGAACAGTTTCTCCACTCCTACACTGACTGCAGTTTGCAAAATGTAATCAATACGATGTATAACTCTTGAAACCCACCCACACACAAATAAAACAAGAAAGGCACTGTAAAATATGTCGGGGCAGGAAAATGAATGATCTTTCTGTCAACTATTTAAAAGCAATCCAGTAATGTGAACAATCAGAAGTGAAGAAAAATCAATACACCTCTCATGGTGCAGAAATGGAAAACAAGCTAGATTTTACTCCGGCAAAATCCATGCAAACAAAACCCAACAGATTAATTCTGCTTGTCAGTAAATGTGGTCATTTCTTCAGAAACAGAACCACCGCCAGACGAGCACTCTCTTTAGACACAATACTGTGTTTATTGACATCCGTTATAAAATCCCCACTGGTGTCAGTGGTACATGATTGAGTCTTTACACAGTAATTATGAATAATTGTGTTTTATTCCCAACACATTTAATTTGTTTAATAAAAAAATCCACCAGGAAGACCTCAAGCAAAGCAAGCAGAGGGAGAACAGAGCATGCCAAATACAGCCCAATCTTTACTCCACCTAATTTCCACAAAGTGCTGTAGAGCAAAGAAGAAAAGCAGTACTGTCCCTGTTAGAGAGAACAGACAATTAGAGGCATGATTGGAATGTCCCAAAGTGGCCATTTCTATACTCCAAATTGCAGCCAACGTCTGACTTCAGGTAAGAGAGGGGAAATGGCATCAGGAGGATAAAGGAAGAAATTTCCGTAGCAACTCAGGAGGTGTGGGGATCCCTACTAGAAAGATGTTGATGGAAACTGGGGGGTGGGGGGGAGGTGTAATATGGGGAGGAATCAAAGGAGAGATGGATCAGTGGGCAGAGCATAATGTAGCAGTACAATTTATCATGCTGCCCAGCACTTTACAGAGCTACACAATTTGTCTCACAGGTCTCAGTACCATGCATGCACAGAAAGAGAGATCTATTAGTTTTCCTTTCCAAACTTTCCTCTCCTTTTGGACATGTGAAATATAGCCAGAAACATCATGGAAATTAAAGACCATGGCACTGGCTGTAAGATGATGGGAACCGCTAGGTGTTTAGTCAGCTCTTAAGCCTTAGCCAAACCTGTGTTTGTCATTATTAGAAGTACACAATTATTCAGCAATCTTCTCTCTGTATCTCAGTGGCAACTGCAATGGCCAGCTCCACCAAGCATGGGTCAGCCCTGCATCTGGTTCCTCTGGTCTTCTAAACATCGCCATAGGTAGTGACCCTCGAAAGCAGAAGTCAGGAAACCTGGACATTTAACAACCTGGGTTATATTCTAGCTTGGACACCTAACCCAGACAGTGCACATGTTAAGTCCTTTAAAAAGAGCAGGCAACCTCCACCAACAGAAGGGAGCAGAAGGGGCCGGTGCGTGCTGCTGGCAGACACACTGACTGTCCCCTCGGCTGCTCCTCTGCCTCTGCTGGGCCCCAGGGGCCCATGGCGTCCTTAGCAGGGCTGCAGGTACAGCTACCGACATGAGCAGCTGGCAGCCCAGCTCCTCAGCTGCACCGCAGTATCATCTTGTTCTCCAGAATCTTAGCTCTCACTAGGAATAAGTCACTGGTTGCTAAAGCGGGAGCCAAAAACGTCCCCCAAGGGCCCATTTTGTCTTCAACACACACTACAGATGGGCACAGGGCACCTGGATGCAGGCAGGATGCTCTCGCTGCTGGCAAAGCACAGCTCTTAAGTGGAAAATTATGAAGCTGGGAGGAACTTAACTACAAAAAAATACCTAGTTTTTGCAGGAAATATGTTCCCTAAAACCATTCTTATGATGTGACTGCTTCGCCCCATCAGTCTTCCTTTTTGCTGAGCTGCTTATGGGATTAACCTCTAAATCAAACTCTTCACAAAAACCAAAGTTCATACAAATCTGTCACCAATCTTCTTCCACGCTGTAGGGGAAAAAAAAGACTTCATGAAACTGCAAAGGCTTCTGCTCAGTTAATTGGCAGACAATTAAGACAAATGCAAGGGGAGAAGGCTCTGAAAGGCTCTTTCAAAAAACCCACCTCATACCATAGTTTAGGATGGTGCTGCCTCCAGTAGCCCATGCAATCCATCTGCTGGGAGTTAACATCTCCAGGGCACACTCAGAAAGGCCTCCTTAGACCTCCCGGCTTAAGCAAAGGCTCCAGATGCCCCCCCCAGTAGAAGCTGAGCGGAGGTGCAGGGTGCTCCTGCTCACAGCCGTGCAGCAAGGGGTGACCTCCGCGGGCGGTGGGGACACCCGCACCCCCTCCAGCAGCACTCGGCAGGGCAAACACTGAGGCTGCGCAGCAGCCCTACGTGTAACACAGAAATTGAGGTAACACTGGAAGAATTTCAGGCAAGCCAAATTTGTTTCTTCTAATTCGGACAAAGATTCATTGAAACTGTAGCATTTGGTAAAGTTGTAAAGGAGACTTTAGTAACGCTATGAAAACAAACCTGCTTTTTTCAGCTTGCTGCACACCGTTGGTGCTGAACTTTTCCTAATAGCAGCTGTTCTGTTTCTGAGAAGTTGCTCTTACGGTGTGCAATTTTTGAGGTCTCTTGCAGCATTTCCAACATTGTGAAAAAAGAAAGATCTCCCATTTTAGTCAAGCATGTGAGCTCTATGCCTCTACAACTAAAATTATTTCTTTTTATTTTATCTTCAGCACCTATGTTCCGTGGTGCACTTGGAATTTATTTTTCACGTCCAGAGCAATGGCAGGCGGCCTGTAAAGCCCTTTGCCGCCGAGGTGATGCTGCCGCTCTGTGGCTGCGGTGCAGGCGGCCTGAACCAGCCTCTGCCTGCACACCACAGAGACTCCGAGCTCTGTGTCTGCTTTCAAATGAAGCACTTCATCCTTATCCCCTTTGCGTCACTCCTACATAGGATCTGTCCACATAGTTTAGCTCAGCTTGAAAGAGCCTTTTGTCCTGGCTTATGGTAAACTGGATTGAGGTCCCGCTCATTAACTGGACGTGCAAAAATGAAATGAACATTCATCCTGAAGGACCTACACGGGAAGGAGCAGATAGCTCTTGGTCGCCCAGCCAGGGACACCAAGGCACTAGGACACTTAACTCAAACAGGGTCTCCCAGCTCAGCAAACAGCAGCTCCCTCCTTGTTAGCGCTTAGAGGAGCTGGCAAGAAGATGGCACTTGTCAACTGTAAGCATAAAGGACAGTGCTGAACAGGCCAGGCAAATTCTTTGTCACTGGGAGCTTTTCAATCAAGCTGGTCTTTCCGCACACATCTTCCACTCCCCCAAAAACACTTAAACTCCATTTAATGCAGGAATAAAAATCTCTGCCCTCTGTTCCAAGCAGATCAGCTCCTCAGAACAACTGTTCCAGGCCTTTAAGGATCCATGGCCCATCACGTGAGGCACCACATGCACCCACAGCAGGGACCCGAACTGATGGTCGTGGTAACAGATCTGCTCTCATTTGCTTTTTGCCCAGCAGAGGCATTTTCCCACACAGACTGCAGCTTACAGACCCCATCCTCCACAACCACCACAGCAAAACATCTCTTTTTCTTTCAGTATTCCAGATGGGCTTTCTGGGTTGTTGGTAGGTTTACTTTAGGCACCATGAAACGAAAAGCTGCTTGCACCAACGACACACAGTTTAAGTCAGACAACCCCTGCAATTAGCCAAGACTTACAGTGGCCACCCCAGCTCATACAGTGATAATCAGCACAGAGAGAGGCAAAGCACTGCCAAACACCAAAAAATTTGAGATGAAGAGTACAAGTTTCAGAGACTTTTGGCAAGTGTTTTTGATTTCCCTTCCTCATTCCTCCCCTTTTCTTTTTATAGCTCAGCTTCTTCACTGTCTCCTATCCTCAAGCACTCAAGTAGCAAATTGAGATTAGAGAGAAGGCATCTGAACAAACAGCTTCTCCTGCCTTCCAAAATAAACTCTAAAGCTCTTAAAAGTAGCTCTATATACATTGTTTAAGATAGTGCATGCTAAGGGATGAACTCCAGCAGTGCCATTTAAGGCACTTTTGATAATACGGATCAAGTCATGAAAATGCTTTTGCAAACACTGTGGCTTGTCTCCAGCTGTGGGCAGGAGAGCAGGGCTTACTCCTTCACTTTTCCCTTCTGCAAAAGAAGAAAGGAGGAATATGCATCAAGACCGTCATCTCCACGGTCAGAGCAGGGAAGCAACAGGAGATTTCCTAGAAAACATGGGGTCTGGTCAGAACTAGTGCAGGAAATGAAGCAGCTTCAGAAAAACCTTTTCAATTATTCAGCTGGGAGAAAGAGTTGAAAGCGATGTTTCTAAACCAATGGGCAGCAACAGGATCTTCCCTGGAAATCTAGATAAGACACTATCTGTTGAGGGCTGGCTGTGCCATAAGCAGTCGAGACCTGATTCTGTTTTAAAGTAAAGGGCATTTGTCCTTAGGCTGATGACACTAGCAGAAAGCACTGTGACAATGTGCAAGTTGCAAACCCACTCTGCTGCCTGATGTCACGCCTCTCCATATATCCCCCTTCTAATGGCATTCTGAAACAGCAGAGACACCATTTCTAGGAATGGAGCCAAACTCATTAAACTACTAAAGTAATGCAAATGGCATAACGACTGCTTTTTCTGCATATGGCACCAAACTCTGTAACAACTCATCTAAAAACTGCCCAGCTTACTACCTGTAACGATGCAGTGTTACAGTAGTGGAAACCTCACTTCAATTATTAAAGCTGAAAAATCCTACAGCTAAGTATAGTTGCCAATGTACTCTTGTTATCCAGCAATATAATAACAAGAAAGCTATTATTTATCTCTTTCCCTTGCATTGCTTAAACTACTCATTGTATTGTCATTTCTAATTTTGTAGGAGCTCTCCGCAGAAGGAGCCCTGTCTCATACCTAGAAAGTATAATGCAGACGAAAAGCACTGTTTAAATAAGACAACTGATGCATGGCAAGACAGACATCAAATTACCACTTAAGTGTTGCTTATGCAAACACATCAGCAGGTAACGATGAACTGCAGTCACTTCTGCATGTGTCTTGTTTCTTGTTATCCTGAACTTTCAGGGCTATTACAATTTACATTAGATGCTAATTCATCTGTGGAGCTTAGACATACATTTAATAGGTTCTGTGATAACTTCCATTAGCCTTTGTTGTTTGTTCAAAAGCTCTGTGAGTATAGGCTGGGAAAAAACCCTACATTTCACAGAACTAGCCAACTATGCTGCTGTTTAGGATGGGACCCAGAGCACATACTGTACACCGCAAGAATTCCCTCCCAGGTCAGTACAAGTCACCTTGTAAATTAATCCTCTCCAAGAGGCTGAACGGAACCCTTCACTGAGAAAGAGGGAATGCTCATTTTTTTTGAAGCTGAGAATAACCCTCTGACAAGATGTTACTCAAATGCAAGCCTGTTTTGTAAAAGCAAGCAGAGGATTACACTTTCATTTCTGTATTTCCAGTGCCACCTTCTGTACAGAAGAGGAAGCCTCTGAGTTTCAGGAGCTCCAAGGAATGAAACTGGAAAATTCTTCCCCACCCACATGGGAACACAGTCACTACTGAAATTAAATACTGAAAGATTTACATTTTCAGTAGCTCAACAGCATATTGAGTTGTGTGCTTAAGACACCCACACGTGCCAAAAACTTCCAATTTTACAAAGAAAGTACATCAGCTTCACTTTGTGTTTTCCATAAATTCATACAGCTTCTGGGATGACATGTAATGGATGAGAGAAATAAATATCCATTATTATAAAAAAATCGAACTGAAGTATAAAACTGGCTATAAATATCAAAAACCTCTTGTTAAATGAATTCACAGGGCCATAATTAAAGTGAACAGGCATAGTTGTTTTTCTTCTCTGTGTCATCCTGAGTCTTTCCCCAGGGAAAGGTTTGAAGTGATTTTCAGTCCCATTAGAGTGCCTGACTGCTGCAGTGCACTGCCTGTGCTTTGGGAATGCACAACTCATCCTCCAATACTCAGCTTTATCCAATAGCATGTACAAATGACTGCTGTAAACATTTGCGGTGATTAGGTTTTTTTTCACCTTGTATCAAGAGTTCATATGGTGTCAAGAGCATAAAAAAAAAATCCCTAAATTGGATTTTTTTTGTCACTAGTTCCAAATTTAAATATTAAGACCAAGCCTGCTTTTTATTAGCAGCTGCCTTGATTGCTTCTCAAGCCACACAAAGCCATCCATCAGAGCTGGATCTGGACCAGTGACCTAGCAGAGATGCCCAGATGCCCCATCCCTGGCAGTGTTCAAAGTCAGGTTGGATGGGGCTTTGAACAACCTGGTGTAGCAAAAGATATCTCTGCCCACAGCAGGAAGGGGGCTGGAGTAGATGATCTTTAAAGTTCCTTTCCAACCCAAACCATTCTGTGACCTCATTCTTCATTCTACTTTCCAACAGTGGCTAGAAAATTACTTGATAAATTATATTTAGGAGGTTTTCCAATGAGTACTGTTCAGCAGGATTATCTGGTACATAGAGATTTTCATTTAAAAGACAGACAAGGTCTTATCAGCTTCCCTAATAGATGTACCGCACTGTTCTGCCAAATCCGATAAGCTCTGAAGATGATTCAGAACGGCCACTTCTAGTTGGGGTTGGAGTGACACGGTTCACAGGCGGGTGGCAGCAGGGCTGCAAGCATCGCCAGCAAGCGCCCCGAGGACGGTGCTGAGCACCCTGGCAGGGCAGAGCAGCCTGGGCCGACGGTGCTGGGGTGCGGGCAGCCCCAGCTGCTCCCAGGGGAGCGGGCATCACCTCGGGCTCCTCCAACCGAGTTTTGTCTAACACGAAGCCAGTAGAGCAGGGAAGGAGAAAGGGCCCTCGTTTTCCCCAGCCACATGCAAACACCCAACCTCTGCTCCCTCCCCACGCTGCAGAGCGTGGTTGAGGCAGGGCAGCTGGTTCTACGCCAGGTTCTGCCGCTAATTGTGGGTCCCAAATTTCACTTGTTTAGGGCAGTGGTTCTCAAACCAGGAGAGGCAGAACATCAGCGTGGTGACTTACATTTGCGTATGGGCTCGCAATAGTCAGCTGGAAGCCTAAAGGGCTGACAGCTGCTCCCTGCTGCTGCATTTGTAACCCACTTAAGGACTCCATGTGAAGTTTTAGGTATGATTTTGTGCTGTGCTTGTAGCACCAAAGCCTGCTTCATGTCTGCAGGTGCTCCTGTAACTGAACGATCAAATTATTCTCTTCTGTGATCAGAACTAGAAGTCCGTGACATGGTGAGCATACCTGCAAGAGGCAGAGAAGATGCTCGGGCAGCAAAAGTCCTCAACCGTCTTTCCATGATTCCAGTCCTCCAAGCCAGGTAAGCAGCCAAGCAAAAGCCACTGTGTTCTCAGCTCTGGCTTTGTGCACATACGCAATTCATTTGCAAAAGCAAGCTGGGTAGTCTGTTATTAGTTCTGTGGAAAGCTGGAACTGAATGAATTAAAAACCAAGCAAACTGCTAATGCTTTGTAAAGCAGAGGAAGAAAGATCACTTCCAGGTAAGAAAATTACTCAAGCCTGTAGACAGCTGCATGTCCAAAGAAAATATCTTAATTCCGTAAGTAATCTGGTAATAAACCTCTAGGAGATAAATGCTGTAATGATTATTTATATTTTCTTCTTATGCCTGGATTCATGCTTGATTGGATTCTCTGTAGTTCATAAGAAAAGGAAAAGCAGCAGAGTTTCAGAGTGCCACTCATCATGTGCATCTGTCTATAGACAGAGCCTAGAAAATTAGGATCCTGATTGGTGCATCTCAAGTTCAAAATTATATGGAATAAGGCTGAGCTGTAAAATTGTGTACACAGTATATCATAATTGCAGCTACTGCTGGAATAAATTATGGTGAGTGTCTTAAATATTCTAGGGCTGAACTGAAGAAGGTTCTTCAGCTTCAGAAGAGCTTCCTGTCCAGAAAACATAACCCCAAACTAGAGATCAGACTTGGGAAAAGGACCTGCAATATTTGGGGTTGTATTTCACCTGATGAGTAGGACTCCCAGCAGTTGAGAGCTCTCAAGAACATTATTTAAGGTTTTGGTCCATCTTAGTTATAGAAGTGAACAACTTGGCTCAATTACTATCCCGCAAATCCTCTGAAACCTGGATTTAGGCAGTTGCTTCCACAACACTCACAGTTTAAGCTTAACCTAAAAGAGTGAGTGAAGCAATTCTGGCTGAGAAGTCTGTTTTGAGTTGTTTTCCAGTTGTCTGGAGAATTTGAGTTTCCCTCCCACCAAGTCTGAGAGTCCAGATTCTTTGGGCAACTTCCCAAATTCTGGCTGGAATATTCAACTGTTAATTCCCAGCTTGCCCATCTGCAAGGTCTAGAAAACATTTCTGTGCCTTTAAAATGTATGTCTAAACTGTTTAACTGTCAACATTGTCTCACACAATTTTAAAGCTTAACTTTTTAGACCTCTCAAGGTTGATACTGCTCTGTATACGAGAGAATTTTGCACTGCATAACAATTGTCTTGTGTTTTACCAGATAAGCTTTATTTGCTGTACTGTGCCAGCTGCTCGCTGGAGAGTGGACGGTGGTACAGCTACTGCAGGTGCATCAGCCCTGACTGGGAAGGTGACATGGCAGGGTCTCTGGATTCCTCCCACCCATCCCAGCTCAGTTAGAAGATGGCAGCTGACTTCAAGAGTCCTCTTATAATTTGAAGTGAATACTCACAAGGTGTTCAGACACATCAGGGAAGATGAATGCCGCTTGTACTCTGTCATTAAACAAACCATCTGTACTTACAGGGTCTAAAGGGTACCTTTTACAACCGAAGATGAAGCCCTGCCTGTTTTCACTTGCTCTCTGGATTAATTACAAAGCAGAATATTTGATGTCATGTGTACCAAATGAATACATATAATTTTTTACTGACCAATAAAAGTTAAATTATGAAAAGAAAAAATGTTTTGTTATTACAGTATATGCTCTTGCCACTGAAAACACAAGAAAATCCAGAAAATTCCCCATTTTGCTTAAGCCAGTACAAGCATTTCCAGAGTGTGGAGGATACCAGATTCTAGGCAAGCTCATCAGTAGCAAAGGGCTCCACGGCTGCACAGTTCCTCATACTCAGTTGCGTACAGCATTTTGAATTCCTGATCCTTGCAATCTCCCCCATAAAGCAGGTTTCTGGTGGCCTACCCCACCCTAAACCTAAGTTTGACATCTTTTTTCCAGACCATTTACGAGGACACTGACTGCCACTAAGCCAAACATCCCCCGGCCACCACGGCAGCCCCTGCACCCAGCCCAGGCCCAGGCGAAGGGAAAGCGAAAGGCGCCGGTGTCGGGCCAGGGGGAGCCCGGCCAGCCCCGCCATCGACCTTGGAGCATGCTTCGCAGCTGGCTGCCTTCTGCACGCCGGTGCGTCCCCTCACAGCTCGCTTTGGGACGGGGGGCACAGGGCCATACCCCCACGCACAGGCCCTGCTCGCTGCCGGGGCTGGCAGTGCCTTCCTGGCACGGCAGATCCCCTCAGCCGGACGCGGGCTGGGGCCTTCCGCGACCAGCAGGTTTGTTGCCTATTTCCAGCTTGAAATGTTTCCCCTAGGAAGTGGGTAGCGATCAAGACCCCATAAAGTGTTTCAAGTAGCCCCAAAGCCAACAAAAAAACTGGAGGTTTCCAGAAGTGAAATGGATCCAAAAGTCTTTCCATCAAAAAGTAACTCAGGGTTTCACAGCCATTGGTTACAGCCTACGTGACATAAGCTGACTCGGTTTCAGAAACTGGATTTGGTAAAGACAAGTCCAGCCTCTGCTTTGCCCCGGAGATTCAGAGGAGCACATTAGAGAGCTGGTGTGTTTTGCAGGGCAGCCACGTTTACCTTGGCACACGGTGTTTGTGGGCACAGCCTGCCCACGGCCACTACTCACTTCACACGCACAAGATGGGCACAGCTTCTGAGCCTTTGTTTCACTTTGGTCCAGTAAAACTTCACCTTCTCTCCCGTAGTCCCCAGCTTATGTGACAGCCCCCCCATGGCACAACGGTAAGGCTTCTCACGCCAGCTGGTTCCCCATCGAACACTTGCCACCAGCCTGCACGGCAAGGTGTATGGCTGGGCTGGACTTCCCCACAGGTAGTGCTCCCTGAGATTCTGGGAACGGCAGTTTCAAAGGGCAGAGCATTGCTGGCTGTGCAGCTCCTTCAGAGAGCACCCAGGCATCTGGAGACCTCAACCAAGATAAAAATGCTTCACCCTTTCAGCAGGTTTCCCTGCATTGCTCTTCATACTATTATTCTTCCTTTTCAACTCTTGGAACAAACTTTTTTAAAATAATAGTCATTAAAATGTTATATTTTAATACTCAAATACCTTTCTTTCATTAAGTTTAAATTTTAAAAAAAGTGTTCCCTGACATAACCAGCCTGCTGTGAGCTAAATGAATTCATTACACGTGTAGGGTACCGGCTACACAATTTTTCTGCTATCGGTAAGCTCAGTTTTGTTACTTTTAAGATCAACCATGACATTTTTTAAATAGGATGTGTATGTTTGACCATGCCTTTCAGGACTCGGGGGTAACCCACATGGAATCGCTACAGCAGACCCAAGTTTCAGAAGCAGGCATCTATGGGTGTTTGAGATGGTCATTCCCCTGACAAAAAGAGATTGAGATCATCAGGCTGAATGTCAGGCTCCTGCTGAGCAAAACTGGATCAAAAAATAGTCAAAGGTCTCAGCCAGAAAAACCTTCCTCCACAAAATATCCCCTCACTTATCATACAAGGCAAGTTATTTGCTGAAGTGAGCAAGTCTTGCTCCTCATCAAGGTAAGAAGTCACAGACAGCATCCTGCAAGATTGTACCTGGCATCCGCAGGCTGCCCACTGCTGCTAGCAGTTGTAGGGTTGAGGAGCAGCAGAGATTCCCCCTCTGCTCCTTTTCGCAGGGACTAGGGGTGATCTCTGTTTTAATGCCCCACCTGAAGTGATGCTAGTTGCATACAGTGTTGAAAATTCAGTGATGCTCTGGAAGATTCAGAAGAGACATTTGCCTCTTGGGGTATTTTTGCCCTTAGTTTCACTGTATTTTGGGCACTAAAGATAAAAAAAAAAAAAAAAAAATCAGCATTTCAAAACTCAGGGCCTGGGTAGATTTCACATTCCTGCAAGGACTTGTCCTCGGGCTTAAGAACATCACAATGTGAGAGTCTGATTTTGGGCAACACACACAGCTTGTCCCCTCCTACACACTGAATAAAACAGGAGTCAGGCACCCCCTCCTTCCAGGTGAAGTCCCCAGACCCTCCACAGTTCAGTCAGTGGGATGCTGCACCATGCAGGAGCGAGACAGAAAGGACAGAGTTAATTCATGGAAGAGCTGGCTCTTTGGGGGCTGGTATGGCGAGACAGACCACTTGCAGTGCAGAGCAAGGCTGGGCAGGACTGCATGAAGACCTGCACATAGGTGTGGGCTGGGTTTGCTGCACATTTAAATGGGCTGCCATCAAAACAAGTCCATGCATGATTTTCTTTTAGTGTCCTCAGTGGATATTCTTCAGTTTGCAAATGAGGATATCAACACGCTTGATGTAGCATCAGCCCTTCCTTTACAGCAGACACTCAGATCATCTGGCCTGGAAGAGAAATCAGAGCCAGCAGTTTGGACTCCTGGTTTACGTGCACCATAAAACACAGAGCTGGAAAATACACAACTACAGCCNAAAAAAAAAAAAAAAAAAAAAAAAAGAGAACCCAAATCCCAGTCAGCTTTTCCCAGGCATTGCAGAGCAATCACATGTTTCAATTAACAGAAAAAGTTACATTCCCCTGGAGACTTTCATACACTCAAAGTATTGAAGGGAAATGCAGTTGGACAGGGCATTGCAGCTGCAGTCCCAAAAGTTAATTGGTGAAGAGCTACCACTGCTGTATTTCAACTGTACCCCAGACCCGAGACTTTTTCCAGAAGGATTATGTGGAGGAAACCTGCTCTTTCCTTCCCATCTACACTGGGGTGTTACAAATTCATACTCGTTTTACACATCACAACAGTTGTCACCTTCACATCACTTCCCAATACTTAGCTTCTGGACTTCTGTGGTGATGCACCTCAGCCTATTTTCAAAAGCCTCCTGAGTTTACAAATAGCTTAAGCTAACTTCTTAACATACTGCAAGACAAAATGCTTTTATTAAAAAGTAAATGTTCTCCCTTGTGTTGAGGATTATGCATACATTGCAGAAGCTAATAACTTCAAAACAGCTTCTCAAAAGCTTAATTATTTTCTATTTATATACTTCCATACTATCATTGCTAAAAGTCCTAACTTAAATCACCAAAGCTTTAACACAGACATACCCATTAAGCCTTATCTTAGTTTTTCAGCAGATGGAGCACTCTCATGGTGTTTGCAGAGAAAGCAAGCTCAGCAGCTTGAGCTGCCCTTTTACAGTTAGGGAGAAGTTTCGGGTGAAGAAACTGAAAGAAGTTGGTCAGCGGGCATGTGCAAAAGGGTTGCAAGTCAGGGTCAGAACAAGAATGCAAGGCTCTAGTTCCTATCTCCAAACCACAAGCTTGTGTTGCTTAACCCCCCACCCCCATGACCTGGTGTTATCTGATCAAGAGATACACAGCTGCAATGCTTAAAAATAGCAGGAAGACATGACAGTGGCTGGGCCACTGCAGCAAGGCGACTCGTAGCCCCAGTTCCATGCAGCCTCACCAGCAGGACCCTGGCAGGGTCAGTGACACAGGAGCAGGCAGCTGCCAGAGCTGACAGCCGGCAATAGCGCTCAGCACCATGCATCGCTGCAGCACCCATTGCTGGCACATACAAACCCCCTGCCTACACACCAAGCTTCTCAGATTCACCCCCTCACCTTGGCCCACACCAGCCTTTTCCCTATCCCTTGGGGAAAAAAAGAAAAATTAAATAGATTACTTACAGTATCAGGGCACTCTACCGAGACTATAGAGCCTCACTACATCCAAGCAGATAAAACGTGGCAGAAACTCAGCCAAGACAAGGAGAGCTCTTCCCAACACCCTCTTGCACGCAGCCTACCTAACCTTCTTGGTGCCACCCAGCTGCCTTTTACAGCCCCCAGCAGGTTAATTGGGCCACTCAGCTGACTTCAATTTGCCAACCAAAGTGTCAGGATGATCTTTAGCACTTCCCAGCGTTGAGGTCACATGTAGGCTCTTGTGCACATTTCCTCCCAGCTTTTAGGTTTGCAATGATCTCCAAAGCAACAGCCAGTGTGGTGGGAAAGGAATGCTGCTTCATTACACCTTCTATTGCAGTAAGAGTTACAGAGAGGTTATCATGCCTGTTGCTCTGTCACATAAAAATCAGTTGAGCACAAAATATGACATGGCTCAGGGAGAGAAGAAAAGCGAGTTACAAAAATGCTACTTGGGCAGCGTTGGACTGTGCCGTTCCTGACTCGGGGGCCACCGCGGTGACAGCCCCGCATCCTGACTTGTCACCTCCAGTGGCTGTGCATGAACTGGGAAGGTCTTGTGGCCTGCAAGCCCTGAGCCAGGTGAAACGCTTGTCCCGGGGAGCAAGTCCCAGGCAGGCTGGGAACTGCCCCCCCCAAGCCCGCTCGGGCTCTGCAGGGCAGACCTGCGGCACTAGATGGCTGCTGCCCGCTGCTCCCCGCCTCAGCGTGGGCAGCGTGGCCCGGACCACAGCCCCTCACCGCTGACCAGTCCCAGCCCCTCACCACTGCCTTTGCCACGCTCAGTGCTCGCCCTCCTCTGCTCGGCCCTGGCCACGGAGGGCTGGCTGGGCTCTGGCTTCTCCGCAGACCACCGGGCAGCTGTGGCCAGCCGGTGGGTATTGCACCAGAAAAGGGGGGGCACAAAACCCGCCTGTTCGCTTACAGTGGATCCAGCAAGCAGGTGGAACGCGTGGCTCGCCGGGCTGAGGGGGTCCTAGAGGAAATCCCCAAGGGAAATGCTTCTCTGGCCCTCAGAGATGCAGAGGTGAGAGAGGAAGGAACCTGCTTGTGCTTGGTGTCAGTGGCTTCTCTCACTGGGGAACAGTCAATCCAGCTGCAAATAGAAGGTAATAGCATGGGCTTGGGATTTCTTTTTTAAGACTGACGGGAAGTGCTCAGACACATAGCATATAAAACTGTATTTGGTTTTGTTTAATGATGGAAACAGAATTTATGAGTTGAGAGACTTAGCAGTGTAGTAAATTTTCACTCACCAGAAAAACCCACAGTGACCATCAACATCACCTCCCTGTCACTGGTGGAAGGAGAGCAGCACAAGCTGGTCTGCAATATCAGGCACTGCTACCCACACCACATCCAGGCTCAGTGGCTCCAGGAGCCAAAGGACACCTGGAAGGTCCCCAGTGTCATGAAGAACATTCTCCTGAGTGGCCACCGGCAGAGCAGTGATGGCACTTACAGCTCCTCCAGATACTTCCTGCTCACAGCGTCCCTGAAGGACAATGGCCATAAGTACACGTGCTGGGTAAACCACCCGCGCCTGCAGTCCCCCATCAGAAGAAGCGTGACTGTGGAGGTGAGGGGTACACCGCTCACCTGGGGACATTGTCCCCTGCACCCTTGACCCCGTGGGACTGCTGGGCGGGAACTTCCCACTGATCTTTCCCCTTTCTCAGTCTTCCCTTCCACTGCTCTTCTCAAAAAAAAAAAAAAAAAAATCCAACAAATACACTTTTTTTATCAGAATTCCACTATCTTAATGAAAAACAACAAAATTGATTCCTTGATTCAAAACTAAATAAGTGAGGCAGACCACTTTTTTTCACCAAAATGTCCATTTATCAGGGAAGTCAGTTCCTGGCCAGTTCTGGCCCATCATTAACAGTTGTCTTCACAAGCAAGAGCTGGGTCTCTTTTGAAGCATCTGCCAGACGCCCTTAGCAAAACAGAGAACTCTCTTGACAAAGCAAGTTTGAAATGTGAGGGGGGGGTTTTGTCTTGGGCAAGATAGGCAATAATATTTGCAGAGAGAATTGAATGAGGACATCATTTCAGACCAAATAGCAGTGCCAAGCCAAGCTATTTGGGGTAAATCTAAATTTGGCCTTTAATTCAGTGGGATATGTGGACTCCAATAAAATGTCCTGCAGCCTGATTGCGGGTGCAGGATCACTGCCTGCCCGCTGGGGCTTGTTCTCACCCTGATCCCCTGCCGTCACCTGTACGAGCTGCTGCTCCCGTCCCCGTCCCCTGCATGCGATGGCCGCGTGGCCGGGGTCAGACACCACAGCCGTCGTGTCGCTGCTGTTCTTCTTTCTTTTGTTCATGGGCAGAAGCTACCTCCACCGCCTGGCTGCTGCCCCTCCGCAGCCTCGCCGCGTGCCCCGCAGGCACCCTTTGCTACCATCACAAAGGGAAAATAACCTCCAGGCTACCAAACCTGGGCTACCACAGTGGGTGGGTGGCCGAGGCTCTTCCCAGGACCCCTGTCACCAAACTGGGTTACCAGTGCTGGGAGGTGGAAGCCGTGCTTTGTCTTCTTTTAGTCATAATCTCTTTTTTTCCTGTTTCCCCTCCCTAGTGAGGAGCACTGCTAAGGTAGGTGTGTTTTCTGTTTTCCATTTTCTATCTGAAATACCTTTGGTGCTTCCCATTTTACCCTTCGCTAATTCATTGCTGTTTTACCCTCCAGCCCAAACCTCACTAGAGGCGGGACCTCCAGTGCCAGCCGGGTAAGGAGCAGACCTCCTCTAAAGAGCACACAAAACATGTTGGGTGCCAAATCTGGAAAGGAGGGGGGAAAACGACAGCCTGAAGGCCACTGTCTGCCGGGGAACCGCGGAGGCAGTGCAAGTCGGCCAGCGCAGCCCAGCAAGAAGCAATGGCGGCAGGAGGTGGGCAGCCTGCTGCCTGTGGGAAGCACGCTACAGAGCTTCCAAGGGCTGCGCGTCGTCAGTGCCTCCGCACCCTGCCAGAGCTATGACACTCCTCCAAGGCATCCCACAGCAAATGGGAGGACAATTGGGACAACATTTTTTCTGGAGCCTGTGGCTACCACGGCAGTAGGACGGGAGCTCTCAGATGTGGCAGACGTACAACAGGGAAGAGAAGGCAGCAAAACTGAGACAGCATTCAGTATCATGCGTCGCAGGGCAAGGTGGGCACTTGATCTACATCCTTACACCATCCATTCTTGTTCCGTCTTTTCTTCTGAAACTTCTTTTCCTTTGGTAATTATTGCCCCTGGCTTGAGCACATAAAGCTGTCACGAGCATATCCCAAGAGCAGTGTCTGTTGGGGTAGCAAGCAAAGACCCTCTTTGTGCTAGGCACGGCGTGTCATCCTTGGCCAAAAATAGGCTGAGTGGGAGGAGAGAACTCATATCCCTGTCTGACATGCGGAAAGTGTCAAAGGTTGCTCAGTGGCGGGGAAGGCTTGACTCCTCTCCTGACTGCGGTGTGGAAGACGGTGCGGGGGGCACAGAGCTCTCCCGTAACTCTGGGCTGTGTGCTCTGAAGGTGAAGAGCTCTTTCTCCACAGTTGGTGTGGCTGGTCCAGGCCACCTGCGATGGCTCACGCAAAGTCTTTTCTCCTCCCTCTTTATGCAGGCAAGTCTGGCACTTCACTAATGGAAAAGCCATAAAAAGACAAATGTGTTTATCCTGATTCATTGCAACAATCAAAAAAAAAAGGATGAGTGAAAAATTCAGGAGAGGAGATATATCCCCAGCACATTGCCAAAAAACCCACAATTTGCCTGCCAAATTCCAGTAATGATCAGTCACTAGCTACATGTGCACGTAGCAGGACTGATGCGCTGCCTATTGCCAGCCCTCTGTAAAGTGCTCGCCGCTGTCCAGTCAGTTTTGCTGTTCTCCTCGGAAACCTGGAATGTGACCACAGCTGGACGAAAGAGGTGCCTTCATCCTGGGCTGGCCTCGCTTTGTTTTAGCCAGAGGTGGGATTTGGTGACACACACATTCAGTGCTGGTTCATCGTGGACAAGGGGAGAATTTGGGTTTGGTAACCGAGAATGATTTCTACACCAATAAAGATTCGTTAAGAGAAACAGAACTTTTAAAGTTTTGTTTTATTCTTCACCTGCCATTCCTGGTGGAAGCCAGTAGCTCTGACGAACGCATCCCCATAGCTCAGGCTTTGCTCTGACGAACACATCCCCATAGCTCATGCTTTGCTCTAGGCAGCAGCATGCAACCCAGAGCAAAGTCCTGGGTCTCCAGTTTAAAGGAGGCAGGGGTGACCTCCCCGGAGTGCTGGCAGCAGCTCAAGCGCTGCCCAAGCCCCTTGCCAGGGCAGGTTGCCCTTGGCTTTGCTGCGCCTGGGCGAGAGCAGCCGCAGCCCCAGCGCATCCCCCGGCTGCTGCAGCCGGCACCCACCCGGGACCCCGTCCTGCCGGAGCATCCCCCACGGTGTCGAGCTGGGGTTGCCACAGGCTCTGCAGGCATCGGGCACCCGGGCCGGGCTGCTGCCCTATGGAGGGTGAACAAAATGCTCCTCGTGATGAGTTTTTTTCCTGGCAGAGACAAGTATTTTATTCTCACAGGTACAAATTAACGGGTTCATTCCCCTCATCAGAAAATGTTAAAAAACTAATGCTGGCTAATAGCTTTGTGCTTCATTCAGCCTGAGCCGTCGGGAGAATGTACCAGACATGCCGCCTCCAAACAATAACAGCTTTTTTCTTAGCGTCCTGAGAGGAAGAGAACTGGGAAATTAGGGGGATTTGAAAGGAGCCTGAGGAGCTGGAGAGAGAAAATCCAATTTCATTGTTAGCTCACGGAGGACGTCCAGAGGCAGCCAAGGTGTTGGAGACTGATGATCCAAGGTAAGCTAAGCTGGTTTAGACAAACTGAATTGCTGCCTGTTTATTTTCTTTACCACACGTGGGCTGGCTGCTGACAGGGACAGGTTTATATTGAGGGACTGGTTTATATTGAGCTTTATGGGGCACTAATTCCAGTTCAAACAGAACAGTTCACTTGATTAAAATTGCTACGCATTTGTAAAGAGAAGCTGGGTCCTCCTCTTGATCCAGCCCTAGCGTTAGAAGCACCAGCAGAGATTTCCCAATTTTTGCACTCTGACACTCCTGTACTTCAGTTTGTGACTTTATGTGAACTCACCCAGATTCATGCCGGTAACGGCTCAGCCCCGGTCCATGCCATCACATGGTTTTTACAGGGATGTAGAGAAGATCATTGTCTGTTCCCAAAGAGCTCAGTCACTTTATGGATATACACAACGTAGTACACATATGGACACAAAATATGTTATTTATTGTGAATTTTGCAAAGACACAGTTAAGCAACAAAATATACATTTGTGAACCTTTAGTTTTATACATAACAAATACAATCTGCTACCATAGCAATAAATTAAATGTACATTATTTACAACAGACATAGGCCACCAGGAACTACAAAGCACCGCCTGTCTACATAAAAAATAAACTTTGTCAGATACATTTCTTCAAGATTTTCACTCTATAAACTCTCTTCACATTCTAACGATATAAATTCAGCATTTCCCTTTGCAGGATATACGCAGTGCTACATTCATTAAAACATAATGAAAGCATGCTCTAGGACTGGGGGATGACAGACTCTGCCAGCTCTAGTGGAACAGAAGTTGGAACAACAGCAAAGCAACGTGAGTGCAAGGTATGATCTGCAGAGGTGCTGAGCTCTGACCAGCCGCTCGTTTTAAAAGCAGTTATCAGTGCTGCGCACCTCTTGCAGTCAAGCCGAAGACAGCTGAGAAACCTCAGCCCAGGTTAACAAGCCCATTCATACCAGCGACGTATCCTGGCCCCTTCACCTGCCGTTCCTGAAGACCCTCAAAACTCTGGAAAGAAACTGAGTTTGTGCTTAGGATCCCGCCTTTTCGCTCCGAAAAAAAGCACTTTCATGTTGTGCTTAAGTGTAATCCTGTGCTTGACATTGTGGGATTTCAAGAGGATGCAAGTACGTGCTAAGCGCTTTCCGGAATAAAAGCCCAGACGGAGCAGCAGCTCTCCGCCAGCTCTCCGCAGCTGCAAACCAGTCCCCAGGGCTAACGCAGGAGATGCTGGCGGAGGGGAGCAGGGCCCCCTCCCCACTCTGCTGCCAGGACTCGGAGCCTGCAGCACCGGCGCAGGGGAGGTGGACCTGGACCTCACCTGCCTCTGCCTCTCGCCAAGCTCATGAACTGGTCCAAGCCAAGCGGTGGCCAGGGTGCAGCAGGAGCAAGCGGGGGACAGAAACACCAGCAAGAAAGGGGGCAACCCCCCGCGACAGGGGAGACCTCCCCACACAGCTGGGGGCTCCCCCGATCCTCCCCCAGCCACATTTCTGAGCCCCTCCTGCTCCCTCTGCAGAGTCACTTCTGAGTCTGGGAGAAGATATGGGCATGGAAGCGGTGGGGATCAGAAGGGAAAATGCACTGCCCAATAAATTTAGTGTCAGTTAAGGATCCTTTCTTTTATATATATATACATATATATGTAAAAAAAAAAATCACTTTTCTGTATGTGTATATATATATATATGCATGTGTGTGTCACTTACAAGCACAAAACGTTTTGCAATATATATACAGGAACACCTTCACCCACTACTGGAAGTGCCTCCGAGGTTTAACACAACTGCTGGTCAGTCCCCAGCACCGCTATGGGACAATCTGGGACATTTCAGGGGCTGAAAGGAGCACGCCACGCACACACAGCTGCAAGGCAGTGCAGGGAGGCAGAAACCACGCTAGAGCTTGGCTAGGACAGGAGCTTTACAAGCCCAGTTGCTATTAAGGATGTTGCCGTAGGTTTTTACAACCAGCCTGGAGGAGTGCTGTTGAAAACATCCCAGAGCACACAGGAGCTGCTGGCAAACCTTGTGCCAGACCTCGGCTCTGGGCCCCGCTGCTGTTCCAGCAGGCTGGCGTAGGGAAAAGCAAGTCCAACGCACTGCGTCTCTCTCCCTGAAGCTTCACGCTGTCCCGCCTGCCTGTTAATCCCATTCAAATAATTCTACAGATCAATCTAGGTCAAAAAGGAAAGTCACAGTTTCAAGTAAAAGAAAAAAAAAGAAACAAAAAAAACCAAAATTAAAACCTCAGCTGACAGTAGCCACTGCATCTTCTGCTGAAAGATCTCACAGAGATCATCACCCATGCGAATGACGATGTCTATAGAATCAAGCAACTTCTCAGGGAAAAAAAGCAGAACCAAGAACACACCCTCAAAGCAAGTCATTGCACCAGTCAGTGTTTCACTGCGCAGCATAAGAAAACCAGACCAAAAGCTTCTAAAGGGAAGAACTGGGGGTGGGTTTGAAAGTGCTACTGAAGCATCATCAGACAGAAGTGCTGAAGAGCAAAATACGTGGAACCTGAGACGCCTAGAGCTAGCTACAGACCAGGCTAAGCACACTGTGCTTTCCCTCTTTCAGAGAAAACCTCAAGATTCAAACTCTTATTTCAATGCAACTCACTGAAAGCAGGAGGGAGTGTCCCCACTGGTGGTTCTTGGTATTTACCAGTCCTACACAGCACACTTAGTGCCTGTGAAACTTCACCTTTCCCACAATGCAATTTCCTCCTTTCATCTGATTTCTCCCATTAGGGGTACAGCTTTTTCTTTTCAAATGGAAAAACTACATGCACAAGTGGGAGCACCTATAGGAACCAAATAGTAAGGTTGTCGGATAGTACCACGCAGAGCCTCGCTTAGCAGAGCTTGGCTGGCTCTGCTCTGGTCCCGGGGAGGTGACGGGGTGCAGGGGAGGTGATGGTTTGCTTCTACAAGCACTTGCCCCCAGAGAGAGGTGCATCCTCCTGGGAGCAGCCACAGCCACAGCAGCTGCCCAGGGCTGCTTCCAGGCGTGCAGTTCTGCATGCACCTCCTAAAACTGGCTGTCAGATCCTTTTGTGCCCCTTGGAGCTCCAGCTGCGTAAAGTTAACTTTGGCACTCAAAGTTCTGTTTTCATTAGGATTCATGAATTCAAAGAATTGCTCTCGCTTGAGACTGAGAACCTTATTTCATGGGGGTTTTTGCAAAGGTCACAGATTGTGGTAAGGGGAGGGAGCATCTCTGCAGCATCGCGGCGTATCTTTCAGAAAACTGGTACGGGGAATCTATGAGCAATGTGAAATTCATGGACAGACTTCAGTAAACTTTAGACAAAGTTCCATAAAAGAGCAAAAGGATTTCTTGGCATGTTGAGAGAGGTATTTTTTGGAAAAGGGTGTTACAGGGAAGCCACCTTGCAGAATTCCTAATCCTTGTCTTTCGAAATAAACAAAAGCACATTCAAAAGCAGCAGGACAGATTCTGCAAGGGGTGGAGCAGCCTAATGCCTTCCACATCTCTGGAGTTTTATGCATTTGCTTGCCTGGCGATCCAACCCATAGGGTAAAGCAGAGCCCACCGAGTAAATTCACTCTGAGTACCAGTTCTGGTATTTAGATATACCACAGCTTTAGCTTTGGTTAATCTGTTCCAGGCCTGTGCTCAGAGTTTCAGGCAGGGAAAAAGCAGGGAGGCCATACAAACCATTCCCAAAGCTGCTGAGAGGATGAGTTGGCCCCAGTCACCAGCTGTGCTCCCCCAGGACAGGTTCGCACACCCTCCTCTTGTGCCAGAAACTAAGCATGGAGTAAGAGGCTGCATCTGCCCTACAAATTTTGCAATGTGGGTAGCGAGCTGGAGGGGGGAGGCAGCCGGGGGGGCAGCTGGTGAGCTGCTGCAGCCGCCACTGTGCCGGCAAGAGCTGCCCGGGCAGCACCATGGGAGGAAATTTTGCCCCGTTGTCTCCAAACAGAGGAGGGCGACAACAAAAAATGGGGTGGGGGAACTGCCCCGGGGCCAAGCAAACACGTAATTTTGACCTGACCACCTGCCCTTCCAAAAAACAAAAACCTCTCTTCCCCCACTGATAACTGCAAATAAAGCATGGAGGAACCTGAAGCATGCGGGGGGGGCCGTCCTGCTTCCCCTCTGCCCAAGAGGAGCCGGCTGGCAAGCCAGGAGGGGGGATGGATGGTGCCCGCCTGGTACCCATCAGCCGCAGCACACACGGGGCGACACGGCACGGCACCGCGGAGGGGACATGGCCCCCAGCCACACACGCATGTGCCACGCAGTCAGAGACACAACTCCTCCCGTGGCGCAGAGGGAGGGGTGCGGGGCGTTTGCTGGCGAGGGGTTCACCCGGTGGGAAGGTGGCTGGGTCCCCGTCGGGGCAGTGATCGCGGCAAGGTGAGAGCTTCTTCCCGGCGCAGAGGGGCAGCCAGGGGGTGAGGGCACCTCTCTGCCTGCGGCCGGGGCGTGCATTTTCCCATGGGATGTTGAAAAGTTTTCCCTTTGTTGAAACAAAAATTCTCTGCAAAAAGGAAAAGGATAAAAGTGTCAAGAGACTGTGGAAGGAGAACATTCTCACTCCTACAGTGATGGCTATGAAGCACCAGTCCCAGGGAGGGAGCCGAAGCCACGGCAGTGCCCATCCCCAAGACACCAAGCCACTTGCCACCTCTGGGCTAGGAGAGGAGGAAACTCGGTATGGGCTCAAAACCATGGCTTTTTGAGACCCATGCTTTCAGAAATGGAAATTCCTCTCATTTCAAGTTTTATGAGCTCTTCCACTCAGCTAGGAACTTCCTAATGAAAACTCTGATTTCATGACATAGGACTCCAGGAACTAAAGCCTGCAAGAAAACCAGTAAACAAATTCCTCATGGCTTGCAAATGCCTCCTGTGTGAAAGCACCCACTCGTGCTGGTGGCCCTGCGCACGGGCAAAAGCCGTGCCACTGGATGGGAAGTCCCCCAGCCACCGAGAGCCCAGGCTAATCACACTGCACACCCTTCACCTCTGCCCATAAAATCCACCTCGTAAATTGGCTGTTTCCATCTGGGTTTTGGCAGGGTTAAGGATACCTGCTCTGCTTTTCCACCCCCAGTGTCCAGAGCAAAGCACAGCAAACCTCATCCTCCCTGCGGAGATGGGCACAAGCTTTTCATAAGGTTAACTGGGAAAAAATGAAACCTACTGGGCTGTGGCCCATCATCCCTGAGAGCAGGTGGCAAAAAGCACCATGGAGCACCTACTCCAGAAAAGAACACGTAAAGCTACGCAGTGGCATGGATGGGCACAGACCCGTCTGTCACAAACCTCTACTGTTTTTCTCACTCA
Source organism: Pandion haliaetus (assembly GCA_013401275.1). NCBI lineage: Eukaryota > Metazoa > Chordata > Aves > Accipitriformes > Pandionidae > Pandion > Pandion haliaetus. Next base: position 80,110 of record VYZV01039339.1, on the reverse strand, counting down.
GTGCTGCCCTCATCTTACAAAAGCGTTTAGGATGCTTTAAGATATACTATTGATCACATATTTAATAATAAACAGTGCAATTAGCCAACGTTAGCTATACAGACTTTACCACAGATGAGACACGTCATTTTGCACAACACGGTATTACAAACACTCACCCTTTACAAGTTCATGTCTTCTTCCTCCTGCTAGTGGCTCTAGACCAAAGAACAGAATATGGGTTGGGTTGCAAACGAAGGGGCAAGAAGTCATGAAATCCCTTCCCCTTCCCCTCCCTCCCTGACTGCCCCTCGTGGGCTCTGCCTCCTGCTCCGCAGCCCCCGCACACCCCGGACCCCCCACGCCGCGTGCCTGCAGCCGGGCAGGGCAGGATGCGGCCACGCAGCATCTCGCCTGGCGAGAGCCGCCGGCACCTACCGTGCTGGAGCTGCCGTGGCTGAGCTTGTCGAAGCGAAACTTCAGGTTTGACCTTGGAGAGTTTCTGTTCTTTATATCTGCTAGAGGGAGGGGAAAAGCAAAGAAGAAAAATAATCTGTGAACAAACGTATTTGCTGAAGCTGTAGTGCTGACTGCCGCTCGCCAGCCAGGCACTTCAATAGACTGTCATAAGCGCTACCAATATTTAGTCTATCTTGGCTGAATGTTTGGCAAAATCTGTACATTAAATGTTTTTGATGGAACAAATTGAGGCTTAATTACATTTCACAGTCTTTCTACTGGAAATGCCACTGAAAAGGCTGCAAGAAATGACTGATCCAAATAACGTATGGGTGGATTTCCATGTTCTTGGCAAGAAAAATACAAAATAAACACTTTAAACATAAAAAGGGGCTGGTTGAATAGTTCAGAAAATCACTAATGAAATAAGGAGGAGGGCCTGTGGGGTGCAAAAAGCCAGCCAGACCGCGCTCTGCAGCCCAGCTTTTCCCCCGCGTTGTTCCCAGTCACGGAGCTGTTCGGGGTGGATTTGTGCCTCTCTGGCTGTTTCACAAACAGCTCCTAAATTCATAATGTGCGTTTTCATCTGGATCATGGTGCCTTCCAGCAGGTGCCCTGCTGCACAAGGAAATTAAAGCCACGGTGATCCATGGGCGAGGGGCAAGCGCTGCAGACATCCCCCAGCCCCATTGCGCCGTCACCAGTGCCGTCGCCGCAGGATACACCAGCAAAGGGTCACTTCTGCCAATTTTGCCCTGTGGAATTGTGGAATTGCACCTCATTTTGCAAATAGTCCAGCTGAAACGGATTGCGTCGGTGAGTGAGTTAGCAGCAGGGGTAATGCAGCCAAGACCAAGGGAAGCTGCTTGTTTATTAAATAATTTGTGAGTCATGGCTCAGCCCTTGGAGACAGTGAGTTTCCACAACTATTGCACATGCCTGTCAGGGGAGAAGGGAGGAAACAAAGCCACAGCAAAAGCCACCTCTGCGCTCTAATTTAGAAGGGAAACAAATTCCCCACAGAAATACCAAAATAAAGCACATGGGCTGTCTCTCCAGAACAGCCTCATCAGGATCGAGATTTCAGGACGAGCAAGAGCTTGCCCCGCATCCTGTGGGAAGCCCAGCCCGCCATGGCGAGCGCGGCCACTGCTTCGCCCCGTCACCTTCGGCAGCTGCCTGCAGCCCGGGCAAGGCTGGGGAGGGGGGCTTCTCCATCGCAGAGCCACAGACCCCATCCTGACCCACCACTGCGGGACCCCAGGGCCTGCAGGAGCGAAGGCAGAGCCGGTGCCTCCCCCCGGCCCTCCCGTGACCCACCTGTGGGGCTCCTGCTCATGATCACGGGGGTGGCCGTGGCCCCCACGCTCGGGCTCTCGCTGCCGGGCGAAGCGCTGTACACAAACACGTCCTGCTTGAACGGCGACGCCGTAGACGGCTGGCTTCCCTGCACGGGGAGAGATTGGGACACAGCTTTCTCTTGGGAGCCAGCTTTTCTCCCCGCGTCCTGCTGATGCCCCGTTACAGCCCTGCTCGTCAGCGGGAGACCTCGGCCTGACGGAGCAACCTCCTGGCCCCAGTGTGCACCCCAACCCTCCCCCTCCCTATACCCAGGGACGGGATTCAGTCCCTCGACGCCAGCGGGGAGGAGGCACCTGGGGGGGTCCGCGGGGCACTTCCCCTACACAGAGACCACCCGAGGGTCCGGAGGCAGCCGGACGCCCAGGGACGTGCGGAGCCGCAGGGTCCCGAGCCCGAGCGAGCCGCGGGGCGGGTTCGGTGCCTACCACGCTGTCGTACTCCTCCAGGGTCTCGCTCTCCCCTGCCGTACTGCTGAAGCTGCTTGTGCTCGAGGAGGAACGGGAGATGTTCGACCTCCCGTTCTCTTTCAGCTTCATAAACGGCCTAGAAAGAGGCAAAACAAAACAAAGGGCATGTGGTTGTCATTCAGAAAGCTTTGTCACTCAGAAAGCTGTGTCCCTTGGGCTACAACAGCAGGGACAGACCTCCTGCACACCCCCAGACCAAAGCAGCTGTGTAGGGATGAATACAGCGGGGTGCTTCTGTAAGCAACCATTTCCAAAAGCATGGGATAAAGCAGCTGGTGGGTGCCACCAGCAGAAACCCCTGGGTCAGGCTGACGGCCCAGAGGCAGGGAGGGATGGGCACCACAGGCCTCCCCAGCTCCCGTGCCATGAGGTTTTGGGCAATTTCTGTCAAATACTGCTCTTAGCTCTTCCTCTTCTTTTTAAAGATGGCTATTTTCAGACCGTAAAGGAGTTGTGCTCATGAATCACCAGAATCTTTTTTTTTTCCTCCCTTAATATCAAACTTATTTATAGCAAAACCTGGAGACGGTTTTGTTTGACAAAGTTCCTGATGGTCTGTCAGCTACAGGGTGACTTTAGCTCCAGTCAGAGGAGGACGGGGCTCTTCCTGGCTCACCTGTCTTTGTTGGGGCATATTTCAGGGGAGCTTGGGTTGGACGAAGTTTCAGATTTCATTTCTTGGGAAGAATGTCCCAAATCTGGTGTCTTCTGGGCTCCAGAAACACTGTCGCTGAGGGCACAAGGAGACAGGTTGCACAAGTTATACAAGAGACTTAAAAAGGATGGTCAAACTATACTCCCTAACACCAAATGCTAAACTGTAAGAGTCACAGATGCTCTCTGGATACCACCACTTCACTTTAAAACAGAGGGAAGGCATCCAAGGCACAATTCCTCAAACATGGCACAAGAAGCTCTCGTTGCTGGCTTGTGTGGAAAGGGGAGTCTGCACCCCAGGCAAGGTCTCCAGCACCCAGCAACAGCTCCTCTAATGTTTAACACTGAATAGGGGTTTTGAACCTTAGTGACGAGGGCGATGTCAAACTTACCACCTTGTCCTGCTCTCTGCCTGGCTCTCAGAGCCCGTGTGCAGGCGAGGGAACAGCCCTGAACGGCGCTTGATGGGGCTCCTGGACTGGTTCTTGGCGGCAGCTGCTGGTATGGGGGGCTGAAAGAACAGACCAGTCCAGGTTAGAAAGCAAAGCTCCTTCCTAGAAGCTCCTAAGACTAAACATCCTATGAGGAACCACGCTGCCCGCAATTCTCAGCCTGCGCATCCAGAAAACATGTAATGCCAGAATTTCTTTTGCATCTCCTTTGTACTTTGGGGCTGAAAACCCCCAGAAGCTAATCTTTGGTTCTCCCACAAAACAAGCCCAGCCTGAACAAAGCATAAAATCATGCTCTGCTCAAGTCTCCTCCTCGCCTTTACACTCACTGCCTGCGCAGGGGACTGCCAGACCACGTCAGCACACTGCAGTGCCCTGCCAGGCTGGGGAGAGAAGGATGGACAGAGGGACAGCACAACGGAGGGACACGCCGCCACGCTCACCGAGAAAGTGGTCTTGGTCACCTCGCCGCTGTTGTGTGCAATGCCCCCGCTGAGGCTGCCCGGGATGCCACCGCCGTGGTGCTTCTTCTGGCTGCCCACCATCGTCTCCATGGAGTGGCTGCGCACCCGGATGGCTCTCTGAGGCCGGAGGGGACAGAGGACAGCAGGTCATCGCCACCCTGCAGGGCGCCAACCCCAAAGCCCCTCCCTCCCCAGCCCCAGGTCTCCCCAACGCACAGCAGAGAGCAACCTGCCCGGTCCTCCCCTCACGAGCCAGCGCACACCAACATCAGTCCGACAGGTAACGGCCGCAACCATTGCACCGCGCAGCCGGAGGACGAGCCGCCCCTCGGGGAGCCCCACAGCCACAAGATCAGATTTCCCCCCCACTGCCCCCCTGACGCTGGGTGCGAGGGCCCAGGACTGCAGCTACAGGACCGGGAGCTGCAGACACGAGCCCCAGAGCCCTGCCTCCTGCCCGGTGCCTGGCTGACCTCCGAAAGCCCCTCAGCAGGAACAGGGACCACAGCTGCGTCGTAAGCCAATGTCTGGATGCACACACCTGCCCGGTGATTCGCCCTGGACCTACAGAGGACGGGTCCCACACGGGAGCCTCCTGCCCTGCCTGCACCTCTCCTGTGCGCTGATGGACCTCTCCAACCTGCCCCAAAACATCCCCAGAGCTGGAGGCTTCACAGCTGCTTCACAAAAGTACTTCTGTTCTTCAGGGTGCTTATGCTTGAAAAATACTTTTAGCCTGAACCTCTGCTGCTGCTGGTTTGGCCCATCCATCTCTGTAAGAGACCCAGAGGCGAGCTGCACAGCATCGTCCCCATGGCAGCCACAGACTCTCCCTGCTGCCTTTGGTCTTCATTTCTCCCAATTAAACAGCCCCCTTCCCTCACTCTTCACATCAGCCACGACCCCCCGGGCTCTGGACACGCTTTCCTCTGGACTGCCCTTGCCTGAGCCACATCACCAAGTCTGGGCGCAGCTTCCAGCCGAGAGCCCACCATGCTCTGTGCCAGTGCTGCAGCCTGGTGTGCCTTCTCCTGCTGCATCCCCGCTGCCGGATGCAGCGAATCAACGACCGTGACCGCTGCTGCACCCAACTCCTCCTGCAACCCAACCCCTCGGCACAAAAAGCGCCTGTGGCCCCCTCCCAGCCCAGGCAGAGGGCTGCATTTCCCGTACAGCCTTAGGCACCTTGCTCACTCAGCAAACCACAGCCTGTTCCCAGCTGCCCTGAAACATCCTTGCCCGTTTTGGCACAGGCTGGTTTTTATGGGAGTGAGATGCCCAGTGCCAGGCCTTGTGCCCTTGTTCCCTCCGGCTGCCCCGGAGAGCTGGAGCACCACCGGAGCTCCGTCCACCGAGGGATGCCCACAGCCAGGCGTACCTTGCCCGGGCACAGAGAAGAGGCACCGAGTCCAACCCACCTCTGCGGCAGAGCCCAGGGACGTGCCGCGCTGGGTCCGGACATGATGGGACTCTCCTTCCCCACGGAACTCTCCATGTCCCTGGGAAAGGACCAACTGCTGAGCTCTGTGGACATCGGCGGCACAAGCGCGGGAAGAGGACTGCTGTAACCTGTTTTGACTCAAACTGTTGCAAACAGAGCTGCGCATACCGGAGGCAGAGACCTTCTGCAGATCCAAACACTTGTCTGGGTGCTTAAACAGGACCTGAACTATTTTTAAAGTCTTCTCTCAGTTGTTGTCCCAAGCACTTACAAGTACAACCACAAGATCTTTTGAAAGTCTGGCACACGCTATGAAAAGCAGCAGTGAAATGCACAAGTTAAAAAAAAAAAATCTATACCCATATTTTAATTACTGTAGTCACCATAGTAACGGGAGCCCAAACTGGGCAGCGATGCCAGTGTGCCAATTACAGGAAAGTTTCTCTGCTGCGCTCTCTGCTGCGCCATGGCTACCTCTCCTCCAGCCCCTTGAATCCCAGCTCGAGGTAAAGAGATTTTGGAGGAAACAAGCCATCAAGGGCCAGATTTCTGGAGGTGCCCGGCACTATACCCATGGTGCACAAGCACCAGTTTGCTGCTGGCTCCAGGGGTTACTGAGCTGCAGGCGGACCTGCACCGGGGTAAGTGGGAGCTGCAGCCCTGAGCTCTCACCAAGACCCAGCCCATGCCAGGGACCACGGCCGCCCCGAGAGCCCCGCGCCGTCCCCTCCTGCCCACGCAGTAAGAAACACCAAGCAAGAGTCCATCAGACCTGATTTATTAGGGTCAGCAATTCATCCAAAATTTGACAGCGTTTGCAGATAAAAGTAACCGGTTGCTTGCTTTGCTGCCAGCAGCTCTGGCGGGCGCTTGTGCCGTGCAGGCAGGAAGGTTTCTGCCCGGGGCTGCCGTGGCTGCGGAGCTCTGTGGGGCACCCCGACACCTCCTCCTGGGGGGCGCTGGCCAGCGGCTTCTCTCCCTGCAGCAGGGAGGAGAAGGCACCCCTCTCGCCTGCTCAGAGCCCAGCAGAAACAAGCTCCGCTTTCCTCTGAGCAGCTGGTCCCCACGTCGCACGGCCAGGGAGGAAGGGGCTGCGGGCTGGGTCACGGGTGTGAGGCACAGGGCAAAACAAAACCGTGGGGATCAGGTCTCACCCCCTCCCAGCCCTCTTATTTACCGTCTCTCCTCTCCCCCGTTCACTCTGACAGCACGCGGTGGAGGACATAAGCTAGCAGGCAGCCCAGCAGTGCGGTCCCAAGGCGGCTGGGCAAACGCAGCCCAGCCCGGACCACGGAACTCACCGCCTGCCCCGGCACACCCTGCAACGCCAAGAAAGCAAATTCCACTTTCTTGTACACAAAACGCATGCACGAAAATGACTATTTAACACTAACACCTCAGACCCTGAAGTGAACACTGTGACATGACTGCCCAGCATCTCAATTTCTACGACATATCTCACACCTAAACAGGACACACCTGAGCCTCCACCCACCCCCACGGCGGGGGCCAGGGAGCTGCTCACCCCTCCTCTGCAGCCGTTGGGTGCAGGAGGAGGTGACTCATCTCCCACCAGTGCCTGTGTCTCTGTACTACAGAGAAAACTGTGCCTATAAGGTAACTGCAGGAGTTGTCTCCGTACAGCAACAGCCAGGGCAGCTCCTCCACCCAGGATGCTGACGGCCGCCCCCCACCAGCACCCCTCCCCACTGCAGATGCAGGTAAAACGGCCTCTGCCCGGCAGAGCCGACACACCACAAGCAGGATGGGGAGAAGCGTCGGGGAGCTGCACGGGCAGAAGCACGGCCACAGGTGTCACCCATGGCAGAGACACGGTGCCCTGGCTGGGGGCTCCACTGAACACCCACCCGTGAGTGCAGCCCAGATTTACACGTGCCAGCCCTTCCCATCACTGTCGCAGGGGAGCCTCACCGGAGACTTCTGGCAACAGCTCATCCCCTGAGATTCAAGAGCTGCCCCTCCATTTCGAGGAATGTCCCCCACTGCCCAGCTGGTCACTGTCCCTACCTCCAAGGGTGGCTGAGTTCATCCACATCATTTTACCTCATTTCTTTTTCTCCTCCCCCCGTTTCTCCCAACCCACTCTCCCTTCTCTCCCCTTACACCCCCAATCCCCCCCAGCACACACGCAGCACCATTTCCCCTTTCCGCACCCAGCACCTCTCATTGCGTCTCCCGTTTAACACAACAACCACCACCTCCTGCACAGCCCTGCGCGTCCTCCCCACCAGCCCAAGCCCCGTCCTGCAGCCAGGGTGGCACAGTGGGGACAGCCAGCAGCCCGGGGACACGAGCAGGACTTGCCCTGCAGCAGCAAAGCCCGACTGCAGGCGCAGCCCCGCGCTGGGGCGCTGGCCCTGGGCCGAGACCCCTCTAGAGACACGGCAAAGGCCAGAGCACGCTGGCGGGAGAGGAGGTGCTCGGGGGCTCTGAGAGGTTGCCCCGAAGGCAGCGCTCACCAACAACGCAGCCGCATCAGTCTGTGCCTGCTCCTGCTGGGACCAGCTTGGGTGTTTGCTGGCTGAGCGGGCGGTGGTGGCAGTGAGCTCCTGCCTCCTCCCGCCACTCTGCTCTCAGGGGACATCTCTTGTCCCCCAGCACCGCTCATCCGCACCTTCCACTAAAATGTGCTTTGCCAGCCGTGGGGGCATTTTAACTCTGCTTTTGGCAAGGGACAGGGGTTTACCTTGAAAGACTCCAGAAAGCCTCCGTGACCCCCATTCTCCAGCTTGTCCTCCTCCGGCCCCAGCCCCAGCATGGTCTGCGTGTGCCCATGGAGCTCATCGTGAAGGTTGTCCAACAAGGCGGCCCGTGTCCGGTCCTGGGGGAGCAAGAACGGGCTCAGCTGGGGGTGCCGAGGGAGGGGGCAGCGGTGCCGACCTGCGGGACAGCCGGCTCATCCCCCATCAAGGGCAGCGCCTGCCCCACGGGGCCCCGCGGCCATCCAGTGAGCTGAGACACGTGCATGCGTCGGTCACTCGTCCCTGCAAGCGCTGACCCAGCTCAGCCCAGGGAAACGCAGCTTTGAGAAGGAATGCCGAGGGCCTCCCTGCGCCTGCGGCTGGGCAGGGATGGGTGGGCAGCATTACCTCCAGTTTCGCAAACTTGTCGGACTTGCAGCAGGCATTCTCGGCGTTGATGAGCTTGGTCAGCAGGAACTCCCGGAACTCGGGGCCCTGGAGGGGAGAGAGCCACGGTGAAAAACACCCACCATCTTAAGACTCTGCATATCTCAGGCACCGGAGCTGTACCGACCCAAAAACCGAGCTCACAGCACCCTGCAGCCCCCTCCAGATGTGGGAGCATCGGTGGAAAACCCCAGATGGGTTTGGGGTGCCCTCCTGCGCTGGCCGTCACCCCCACACTGACACAGGTGCCCCGGCAGCAGAGCCGCAGCTGCTGCCTTGCACGGGTTATGCTGTGCGACGGTGCACAGCCTCCTGCCCTACCATAAACCCCATGGGCCTCACTAGAAAGCAGAATAAATCAACATAAATTCCAGAAGTCACATTTTCCCTGAGCAGGTGAGCCTGGAAACATCTCAGGCATACACATACTTTTTTTTTATGGCTTGGAACATGCTTCCCATCTCAGCTCTTACCTTCTGGAATACTGGTGGGCTTGGCAGGGGCGGCCCGAAGGAGGGTACGTCTTCCCGGGCCGTGACCGACACCTGGGGAGCCAAGAGAAACGTTATTCCTATGGGTGCAGCAGGGCAGCCCCAGCACAGAGATGTCCCTCTCCTGGAGGGTGGCCAGAGCGGGGCTGGCGATGCTCTCCCCAGCCCAGCCCAGCCCAGCTCAGCAGAGATGCACCAGTGCCTGAGAGCCAAGGGGCACCCCAGAGCCCTCGCTCTGCCAGACAGACCACTCCTCCCCAGCCTTCATCAGTCACCGCTTTCATGAGAGGGTGAACCATGCACGCTTCTTACATTTACTTCCTACGAATTGTTTTCATTTGTGGCTCTGGTTCTCTTACTAGAAAACAGAGAGGTAACACGGTTTATGCTACCTACACTTGAGTGATGTGTTAGATGGGTATGAGCTGTTCAGAGGCTTATTCAAATACTGAGTAGCATCAAAAATCTCTAGCAAATGAGCAGGCTATTATAGATGCACATATTTTATACACATACGTATGTATACACAAACATTATGTAATAGTGCATACATAAATACATGTGTGTGTGTGTGTGTGTGTATGTTTAATACACACATATATATGCCAGTTAGGTATAATACTGGTTGTATCACTGAGCACACGGGCAGGGCAGCCGCTGGGCAGCTGCCTCCAGACCTCGGTGTGAGATGCAGAAGCAAAAACGGGCACACGCAAGTCGCGATTCCCCTCACCTTGTATGTCGTGTTATCTGCCTCGGGGTTTTCCACCTGCACGACAATGTAGGCGTGCAAGAAGTTAGAGGCGATCATGTCTGGGACAAACGGCGTGTTCTCTTCCTGGAAGATAACTGCCACAATGTCATTGCCAATGTGCCTCTTTCTCTGGAGCTAAGCAGAAAGGGAAAACATCTGGTTGGTAAAGCCAGGTGGTTCTGCTCCGTCGGGAGCAAACACCAGCTCTGGGCGCGCAGGCTGCTGCGCACCGGGGAGCCCACCCGGCCGCTGCCCGTGCTGCCGCCCACCAGCCGAGGACGCCGTGGCGCTGGGGCCCGGCAGCTGGCGGCACTGGGCAGGGCAGAGCCAGCGCACCCCGGCTCAGATGCTTCTGTGCAAGGAAGCTCATCTCTCTTACCTGTTGTGTGTCTCCTTCGGTAAAAGGCAGCTTTGTAGAGACGTGAAACATTATCTCCCTGTCCCTGAACACCGTGTACACAGACTCTGCTCCCGTCTGCCCGTGGCTGACATCCAGACCTCCTCGAAAACTGGAGACGAAGGGAAAGGCAGGGAGAAACGAAGAAATATTAATTGAAAGCTTAGCAGAGACCGCCGGCGGCTGTCAGGGGACAGGGTGATAGAACAAACCAGCTCATTTATCTTTATCTAGTTGCGAGCAAACGGGAAAGAACAAACTGTGCGTCATGTATTGTAACCAAGCATCGCCATCACCAGTCTGAAATTCAGGGTGTGCGGCAGAGCAGCGCTGGCTGGCCGGGGCTGACCGCAGCCGTGGGTGCCAGCCATGGGACCGGCAGCGCCGAGCGCTGCTGCGGTGGGCTGCCCGCGCCTGCCAGCCCACAGCCCTCGCCAGCAGCAGGGGGGTCTCTGCCCGCACCGTGGCTGCAGCAGCGACTGCCCTGCAGACACGCCGCGGCTGAGCCTGCGGCACCAGATAGGGCGTTTCCAAACAAAGTTCCTTTCATCTATGGCTGAATATAGCCAGATTCTCTCACAACCTCAAAACTGCAGGAAAGGAAGTTTTTCTCTTGGCAGCTCCAAATTTTTTTCGGAAAACTCCCCCAGCTTTGAAAAACAAGCCAAAGCTATATTTGCTTCTGCTCTGTACATCCCGCTCATGAGTGAGATGACTTCTGTTCTCGCATGGTAGATATTTTTACATGACATGGTCTCTTGTTAAATGTATTCGTAAAATCATTCTTTTTAACTTACCCTTTGAAGTCCTGGAGTGTTATGGTGTCTCCCAGAAAACTTAGGAAGTTCTTGAAGGCAGTGCTCTCTTCATTATTGCCAAACAACTCCTCCTCTTGGGTCTACAAAACACAGGGCGCATCTTTTGAGAGACCCAGCCCTGTCTGTTTGCAGCAGCACCTGCCAACACCGGCTCCCAGGGGAAGGAGGAGGGTCTGGCCACGGCTCCACCACCGCGGCATTGGTCTGTTGGAGCCACAGAGGCCTCTGCGCTGCCCGAGCCGAGTGTGACCAAAGCCACCATCCCCAGGGGCTGCCACGCGCCAGGACAGCCCTGCACCCTTGGGGACCTCCCGGTGCTGCTCCTCTGTTGGGCTGCGGGTGTTACGGACACAATGACCACGGACACCACTAATGTGAAAGGTCCCTTCGAAATGCACCTTCTGCATGTCACCCTGCTCCGAGCATCTTCTTAAAATCAAACCTTGCTATGAGCAAAAGTGCCACAGCAACAGAGAAAGGAACCCGTCCCACCCCGGCTCTGACAGTGATTTGTGCTCAGGCCACCTCTCCCTGCCTGCCCGTCTCCTGCCACCTCCTGCCCCGTCCACAGGGTCCCCGGGGACACGACCAGCACCTCGTCCTGGGGTGCCTCTGCTCCCCAGCTAGCACCTGAAGATGCTGCTGCTGAGAGCAACTTCTGACCAACAGCAAGGACCTTAGGATAACGTTTAGGAAATTCCAAAACACAAATGGATTCTCCATTGGAAAATCCAAGCCTTCATCATCCCTTTCGTGCTATATTTCAAAACAGTGAGACCTTAATTATCATCTTGCATGAGTTACTCAATCCAAAATAAAAGGCAATATGTAGAGATAATTAGTGCCTGTCAGAATAATCTTTGGTGAGTTATAAGACTCAGCTGCCTCTGCACTCCCCATCCGGAGTCCCTCGGCCAATAGCATTTTCAGCAAACACATGTCTTCATAGCCCACAGTCCCTCCAAGACAACTGTAACTGTTTCACTGTCTAAACATATATCTGATTAAAATACCATGCCTGCTAAAATCCATTTTCACATCCACTTTCCCCTACAGCAGTTTGTGGGCTGATTTCCATACTGAATTTTTTCAGCCACATTATTTTTTAATGAGTCAAGGAAACATCTGAGCAATAAGAAATGCATTATTAGTGAGGACACCCAGTAACATAATGTGTTGCATGAGACAGAATTAACTGCAGGGCTGAATTTGCACTTGTGAAACACAGACTTCTTGCAAGCAGGGATGCGCTCCACGAGAATGGCACAGGGACTACTCACCTGCCTGAACTTCTGATAGATCACACCAAACTTGAATGTGTTGTTGACCTCATGTTCATCATAAGACACTATCATCTGGGATGCCTGCAGGAAAACAAAATATGAATTATTTCATTTGGTAGTTTAAAATGTGATGGCCAGCAGAGCAGACCCTGTTCGGTGCGCGCTGCTGGATGGGCTCACAGCTCTGCTCGGCACGTTTGCCATCGCCCACCGGCCGCGGTATGGCTCCTCATGGCAGGCAGTGGGGGAGAGCCCGCTGGAGCTGCAGCAGGGTATGGCAACAGCCGGGCAGCACCCGAGGGAGTGGAAGCGGGGCAGAGGCCAAATTTCCACTTAATTAGGCCAAAAGTTTTCAACAGAGACCCCGGGTTTGGTTATCAGCATCCTTGCAGCCTCCACCGCCGACAGAGCGCCTGGATGCCTGTGGGCTTCGGGTGGGCACAAGCTGCGGCCCCAGCGCCCCGGCATGGCGGGGGGGCACGGGGAGCCCCGACATCTCGCAGGTTTTCTGGAGGAGTTTGGGGCCCTTTGGGTGCAAACAACGGCAGTCCCTGCAGCGCTCCAGCCCCGCGGTCCCAGCCTCGCTCTGCGGGGACAGAGCCAGAGACGTTCGTCTTCCCCAGCTGGGCATCAGCTGTTCTCAAACTTCCAGATAAGGGTTTGATAGCAACATCAGTAGTGACAATGGATGAACAAAATCAGTTTGACCTTGACTGCATCAAAGGGTGATGAAACTGCCTTATAACTTACTGCTGTGCCTGCCACAGAAAAGGTCTTCAACATAAAAGGTACTTGAAAATGATGGATTTGCTTTGTAACTTCCCAGGAGCAGGTCTCTGTGGCAGCACAAGAGCGCACGCGAGGAGGAGCGATCCCGGAGCAGGCGAGTCAGTCCGGGTACGTCACCAGCGGGGACTGCCACCCGGATAAAACACCCCATCCCCGGCAGTGACCCACCCGCCTCTGCATCTCTTCCTGCAGGGCTTCTCAAGCACAGACTCCACCCGTCTCACCGGGTTTCAAGCAAACCTTAAGGCACCAAACCAAGATCCAGGTTGGTTTTACACCCCATAGATGGTCATCTTTCCCTCCTTCCCCATGATCCAAGGGCAGATTAATACCAAAGTGCCATCCATCCTTGGTGGCCAGCTGACAGAACAAGACGGTGGCAGGCACATGCCATCAGATGGCCGTTAGCTAACCTGCTGCCCAGACGCACGCACGGCCCACCACCGCCGCACTGCTCATGTCCCCTTTGCAGCTCTTGAGAGCTAGAAAGACGCAGTACAAATATCCACGCTCTGTATCAAAGTAGCCACTGGATCTTGGAGAAAAGGGGAGAATTAACGCTATCTGACCTTCTCTGCTGAATACATGACCTACTTGGGGTAAGTTACCTCACCTTGGGGTACAGAACCGGGTTAAACTTCAGCCCAGAGGCGTCATCGCAGAAGGCCTGCGGGCAAGGGGAAAGAGCAGTCAGTGCTGGGTCCCTGGACGCGCAGAACAGACACCCCTGTCCTGCCAAAACTCCATGGCAAGGCTGCGAATGTCTTATAAATGAACTAAATCCAGACTCCGATTGCAGGAGCTCCCCTCTTCACATCCTCTCATTGGGATTCCCTGTGGCCTGGCAGGTATCCAACTGAGGATGCAGGAAGACAAGTCCCAGGTCTCTCCATGGGTCAAAGATCCTGCCCCATCCTCACCTCTTCCCCCAGACATCAGCCAGTGACCTGCCCAGAATCAGCAGGAAATCAACAGCAGGACCAGCACATACCACCACCCAACAAGCGCCCTTGGACCTGAGAGCCCAGGCACTGCTGCCCTACGCCGCCCAGCGCCGCCCGATGCCGCACACGCTGCCCAACATTGCCCAAGGTGCCAGGCACAGTGGCGCGGGCTTTGCTGCAGCCTGGGATTTTACCTTTGCAATCTGGGGGATGCTAGGGAGCTTGCTAAATCCTGCCAGGGGGATCCTTTCATGCAATGTCTTCACTTTGGACCTAGCAAAGAAAAAGAAATGAGACATCAGGGAGTGTCTAAGGCAGAGACACCAGCTGCAGCCCCCCGCTCGCCAGCCCTGTGCCACGCATGTAGGGATACTCCACTGGCTGTTGGGAAACGATGTTTGGCAGAATTTTTTGGCCTGGTTAGTAAGCAAAAGCTCAATTTTTCTTCTCATCTCTGCAGCTCTTAAAATATTCACCATCTGGAGGGAAATGACACGATGGCTCAGACGCACTGGGTCTCGTCAGCTTACAGAGGGATGGCGATAGATGTGATTGGTATTATCCCGTGTCATGGAGAGGTTTACACTCAGCTTCAGCGGGTTTAGCAATGGATCAAAGTCTCATGGTCGTTATCGGGGGTCAGGCAGTCCCAGTGCAGATACAGTAAAAGGATGACGATGCTGCTTCCCATCCCACCCCAAGCCGCTCCATGTGTGACAGCCAGCGTGCTGCCACCCCGGCTCTAGCACTTACTGTAGAAACAAAACAAGGGACTCCTAAAGAGAAAATATTTTCTTAAACAAACTTATTTTTCCATACCTGAGTATAATCCTTAAATATTCAGTGCCATCTGCCTCCTCACACTTAATAGAAAGGATGAGATTTCCGAGGCTGCTGGCTGTACAATAAAAATTTAAATGATCCTAAAAATAGAAAACAGCACGTTAGCGGTGGGGAGGCAGCTTGCTGATGGCAAGGACACTGCCCTGCGCCCTGGCCGGGAGCAGAGGACTCGCGTGTCATCCCGACACCCTCCTGCCCTCGGGCACACACACACTGGCACCCCTCCTCATGGGGACCAGGGCTTTAATCCCTCCGCCCACGGACTTTAGCACTCTGCTCTCAGCTTTGTGCAGAGGGAGAAAGAGGATTACAAGACTGTGAGCAAAAGGGCAGGCAGGCGGCAGCTGCACCAGGTCCCCCGAGTCCGGCCGAGCCCCAGGTCCCTGCAGATGGGGCAGGCTCAGAGCCGGCATGCCCCCCCGGTGTCCTGGGGGGGCCGTGCCGGCTGTGGGGGCTGGGGCAGAGGCTGTGTGCATGGCCATCTCTGCCACGGCTGGTAACCCGCCAGACACCTCCTCTCCTTGCAAAGAGGGAAGTTGCAAAATTTGCCCATTTTGTCACAATTTTAGAATTTCTCTTTTTTTCTTGGGGGGGTATGCAATTTTCAGCTGATCAATTCCCCCCTGCGGCAGGGGCACCCACCTTCCCCAGGAAATGCTTCCTGTAGGCTCTGGCCTCTCCTTTGCACTCTAGCTTGTAGCCGTAGGTGCTAGGGCTGAGGTTCTCCTCCTCCTCCTCGCAGATGCTGCTGTCGGACGAGGTGGGCGTCCCGAGGTTTTCCGGGTCTTCGATCCAGTATCCCCCGAACTGGGGCAGGATGATCAGCGGGTACGGGCTGCCCTTCTCGAGGATCTGCAGACATGTGCCCATGAGGGGTCAGGCAGGACCGGGGTGCGGATGTGGGGTGCAGGGGCTCATCACCCCATGTCCTACCCCCCCGCTGCCCCCTCCCGCAGCAGCCCCAAGCCCCGGCACAGCAGGGGGCAAATCAGCCCCTCTCTGAAACCTCTTCTCTCTCCCCTAGAAGTGGGGCACGTGCTACCGAGGAAAAGCAGCAACCGCAAAGGTGGGGAGGGGGAGCGTGCTTTGTGCAGCTCCTCTTGGAAGCAGGATCTCCACCAATTCCCCTGTTATTGGCAATTTTGGAAAGGCATTGGCCTGAAGGCGTTCAGGGTGGTTCACAGCACCCACCTCATCGATGCTGGGGTACGGGATGTAGTCTTCCTGAAAAAGGAATCAAAACAGCACGTATGACTGTCTGTTCCCCACCAGCCATCCCTTAAGACCACAGCCTTGCACATCCAACGCAGGGAGCACTTCCAGCCGCCCGCCACACTGGTCCCTCCTGTCCTAACGCCCTGCACCAAGTGCCGGGCGGTAACAGAGAGCAATGCTGTCGGGTGAGGCCACCGCCTGCGGCGATGGGCACGAGCCTTGGGAGCAGCGCCGCCGTGCTGCCCGGGGACACGTCCCCGCTCGGGGCCTGCAGGAAAGCACTGCAGCAGGGTAAATCCTTTTCCAAAGGGGTCCCCGTTATCAGTGTAAGCTTCCCAGCTCTGCAGCAGAACTCAACCATTTTACACAGCTCACTGCTGAAATACACAGGTTTGGACATAAAGCTGGATTAGGGATTTACAGGCACCACTCTCTCATCTTTGCAATTCAATCAGTGCCTTTTTTTTATACAGCATTTAAATCCTTTTTAGTCCTTTGAGTGACTGTCTTTGACTATACGCATTAAAGCCCTGAGATAAGGCGGGGGGACGACTTGAAAAGATCCACACAAGAAACAAAATTCAACCAACCTTATGTTTTTGGCCTCCAGTTCTCTGTTCTTCGAGTTTTGGTGCCTGTTTAGAACAAAACAAATAAATCGAATAAATAAGATGTTTTCAACAACACAAATGAAACCACAAGAGTATTTTGCTACACATAAATCACTCTGACATGAGTGGCATGAAAGGAGGGGGTTTCTGCCCGGGACGAGCAAGGCAGAGCTGCCGGCGTGCCAGGACAGAGGCCGTCATAACACAGCAAAAATGGGTGACAGGGACGTGGTAGGACAAGACCTGGGACACAGCAACACCACACTGAAAATGTCTAAATGTGAGGCAGGTTTCCCAGGCGCCAGCACAGCACCAAACACAAAATGCCCCACATCCCACTCCAGCTTCATCTTAATTCCTCCGGGATGGGCTCCTAAAGGAAATCCCTGCACCGTCTTCCTGCGGAGCAGGGACAACAGCCGCGACGTGTGGCAGGGCGATGGCCCCGACTGTCTCACAGTGCCCGTCCCAGGCAGCAGCACAGGAACGGCAAACCTTGCTATTGCTCGCCCGAGCCGCGCTGGGGGAGCACTGCGCTGGGGGAGCACTGCGGGTCCTGGCATCGGGGGTGAGTGCCGCCTGCCCGTGCCCCTCCCGTGGGGACAAGGCACATGCCAGGGGACACCCTGGTCCCCGACCCTCCTCCTCGAGCAGATCCTGATGGGTTTTAGTGTGGGACGAGAGGATGCCTTGCCCTGACGCGAGGGGTACCGAGACAGTGCTTGGCCCTGCCGCGCTCTGTACCAGAGCCTGCCGTTTGCAAAGACAGGCAGCAGCATCCTGACTTGACCAGGGAGCAACAGGACCGCAACTCAGAGCGTGTGCCCCTGCTTGGTGACACACAGGCCAAGACCTAAACCTTCTTCTGCAAAACTGCTCGGGGCGATGCGGAATAACCTCGGAGGAAGACGCTGCCGACACCACCGCTTTCCCCCCACGTGCTGGGGCATTTCTGCGCAGCTCTCTTCTGCACGGTTTGAGCTGGGAAGCGCCTGCCATGCCCCTTGCAGCAGGGCTCACACAGCACTGGTGACTTCAGCAACAATTCAAACCACGTTACGGTCGTACAAGGCCTCCCAGCACATTAAATGTATGAGGTGCCGTGGGATCTGCGTCCTTGCAGCCCCTGCTGGGTGGGGAAACTCCTGCGTTACTGGCACGCACGCTGCTGCTCACCTGCATTTTTTCCAGCATTTCGAAGAATTCTGCAGACTGAAAAAGAAAAGAAGGAAATCTTCTGTTCAATTAAAGCAGACATGAGGCAAGTGATATCAAGGCAGGGACACTGGACCCCCCCATCTCGTACCGAGTGCGCTGGCTCCGGCCCTCGACAGGAACAGGGGACTCTATCCATAACCGATGGCGTCTGCCTTCGAGACATCCCGTCCAGCCCCACCGCCGGGCAGGGACAGAGCTCTGCAGCTGCCCCGGGCTCCCAGGGCCAGTGGCCATCCCACAACAAGTGCCCCCGCCGCAGCCGCAGGCAGTGCACGGAGCAGCAACCGGCAGCAGCTCCCCACCTCCCTAACTCCTCCTGCTCCGCATTTCTTCTCCAAAAAAGCCTGAGAAGACAGGCCGAGTGATGCTGCGGCGCTTGTCCTGCTCCCTGCTCGGGAGCGGGCAGCTGCCAGCCACGGGAGCTGCCGTCCAGCCTGACTCGGAGCTTGGGCTTCACTGCTGCGGTTCTCCATCACCAGTAACACTCAGCCCCAACAATTTCCCAGCCCGCTCTGTGTATGGTTTGATAATGGCTCTTCAGTAATTTCTTTTTCTAATCACAGCAGTGTTGGCACCATCAGCTGGACAATCTCTTTGGGTTCCTTTTGTTCCCTGGGTGTTTTCTCAGGTCTCTAAGGTCCACGCTTCCTGGCTCTCTGCAGCAGTGACACGGGCTAGAGATGCCAAAGGGAGAGCGGAGCTGCTGGTGCAATCCTGCCCTGTGGGACCGGGGACGGCCTGGCAGGAGGAAGGGAAAGAGAGCACCCACTGCTGCCACGCTCCACTGCTCCGCAATATGCTGCTCCCTTCTGCACTGCGGGCGCTGGATCTTGGGGATCAGGCGGGGAGAAAACCCAGACAGCTGCCAAGTGCTGCAGGGTGCCCAGCGGGGCCGTAGGCAGGAGGTTTGCTGGGGATGTGAGGATGTGGGGCAGAGCCGATCCCACCACAGGCAGAGGGATGGGGTGCGTGTGCCCTGGCCCCCATGGTCCTCCTGCTGCTTCGCAGGCCCCTGGCAGGCAGGGGTCCGTGCACGCAAACCAGCAGCAAAAAACTTCCCTTTGGACCTGAAACAGGCCCAGACCAATCAATACAAAAAGGGAAATAAACACTCTGGCAAATGAGACACCTAGAGCAGCCCTCCCCACGTCCCTTACCTTGCAAGGTGCAAGCCCTGGGCTCTGCGCTTCACCAACTGTGGAAACGCCGGCAATGCGGCTGCTGGCGGGGCTGGGGTTAACAGCCTACTTGCCAAACGAACTAAAGAGATTAGCAAGCCCTAGGCTCGGATTAAAAATCCTGCTCCTCTGTGGCTCCTCTGGAGAGCAGCTGGACCCTGCAGCCAGGGAGCTCGTCCTGCTCCCCCAGCCCACCACTGCCCGGCTGGGGGCCTGCCGCCTCCCTCCCCGGCCGTGCCGGTGCCGCAGCCCAGTGAGCATCCCAAGCCACTGCAGCGCACGCAGGGCACGCAGCTCCTGCACCTCTGGAAACGCTTAGGGCGAGGGGCTGAGGGCCAACAAACCCAGAGCGGGAAGAGCGCCTCGCCGCCTCTCCAGGAGAGGTGTTACAGCCACATCTGTCCTGCTCAGCCACCCCTTCCCCCGGGCGAGGGGGGACTTCAAGAAACCCTCTTCCTGCCCTGATCCACCTGCGCTGCCCAAAGGGGCCCCGGTCCTGGCGGTGGCCAGCACGCCGCTGAGCTGCGCCAGGGCTCGGCAGGCGCCGGCCACCTTTCCCACTCGGTCCCGCCGTGACGTTTGGATGCAGCACACGCGGGTTTGACTCGCATGACCGGCACGGGCACGGCCCCACCAGCGCACGCAGCTGTGGGAAATAGGTGCTCTGCCAGCACGCACCAGCCTCCCGACTCACCGGGCACCTGCGGGGACACCCCTTCGGCACAGCGACTGCTGAACCTCAGCGGGATGATCCTGATCCCTCACCTGGCTTTTCCTGCTCTCAAGTACATGCAAATAAATTATCTAGTCAAACCAAGGCTGTAAATATTGGGGCACTCCCAGTAAACTAGTAAGTGGCTCTTCTGGAGACATGAAGCAGCAGCACCATCCCTCCTGTCCCCCATCCTCCCCTCTCCTCTAACCCGTGTTTGCTCCCAGCCACCTGCCGTGCTCCAGCCGCAGCCGATGGGCTCACAGCTCATACGGCCGAGGAGAGGCTGGGACCACGGCAGACACTGCTGGTCCAGGAGGGAGAGCAGAAAGCGGGATCAGCAGCTCCGACGCTGCTAGCTATCAGAAAAGGTTTGCAGAAGAGGGATGCGAGATTTGGCGCAGAAGGGGTCACAGTACCAAGGAGAAAGGCATGGAGGGTGATTTTTAGCGAGCTCTTAGAATAGACTGAAATTCTCAAAAGATAAAAAAAGAGAGAAAAAGACAGAGGAGGAGATGAAGAAATGAAAATCAGACAAAGACCAAAGGAAAACCTCAGAGAGATTTTCTTTTAATAAACGTGATGAGCAAAGGTTAGTTTTACGGCACGAGCAGCCTAGTGACTGCCCTCAGTGACACCAGCTGGGAAGGAGGAAAGATGCTGCCAGCACAGGCAGGGACTGCCGTGGCTCAGCAGCAGCCCTGGCCGTGTTTCTACGCCCCATCTTTAGCTACTGCACCTACGGGAGGAAAACCGAACCCTGGGCTCAGAAGACCTCTGTGCCCAAAGCTGGAAGCACTTTAAAAAGGCTCTTCCTTATTTTGAGCTTGGTTTAGATTCTGGTTTATCTTCCGGTCTCTGCGATGGAGCAATGCTCTCTGAGTCAATTAAAATAGTTTCCAGGTCCCACTGGCAGCAGCCAGAAGCAGAGAACCAAACCGCACAGCAGCACCGGATCCACCTGCTAAAGCAAGTTCAGCAGAAAATGCGTACATGTACTTAATAAAGCAGACAGCAGTCTGCACCCTTCAGGGATTTATGCATACTTAAAGCCAACTTTTCTGGGCCACAAATATTTTGGTAATTATCGTGGAGACAACTACACCTTTGTGACGCCCAGCAGGAAGCAAGGCCACCTGCCCTGGGCCCAGCCGGCAGGAAAGGCTACGCTCACCCCGCCTGGGTCGCTGGGACTGTCTGCTCCAAACTAAACCCGCATCTGCTTCTTAAACGCAACCGAAGGCAACACCAGAGCGGGCAGCCGTTTCCCCTGCCGCTTTCGGCAGGACAAACCTTCCTGGCAGCTTGTCCTAACAACCTCAGAAATGCAAAATACTCAACCCAAAATGGTATAGTTGCTATTCCTTTCCTGCTCACGTGTCCTCACCCCTCACCACTGAGCGTGCTACACTAAGCATGAGAGGAGATGGACAGTCACATCCCAGTGCTTCAGCACAGAAAAGCTCATGATTCCTCTCCGTCAGCACCACGCAAGACACCGGGTCCAAAGCCGAGCCGGCTGGAGCACACAATGCCCGTTCAACCGCCCCAGCACCCTGGGGTGCATTTAGCAAGGGGGTACCTGCGGACGAGGGGCACTCAGAGCAGGACCTGCAGCGCAGCCAGTAAGTGCCCGCTCTGCAGGTTTCCGAAGAAAATGACACCCAGAAAGAAAACCCTGCACCAGGCGGCAGCCGCCAAGGGTGGAGCGCAGCGGGGCAGAGCTCTGCCCAGCACCCCCGCCGGCGCTCCCGCCGTGGGTCGCACAGCACTCACCAGCAGGCCCCGTAAGAAATCCATCATCTTCCCGGCGTCACCCCACCCCGCATCAGCCACGCAGCCACGGCCGCTGCCGTGACCAGACTTCCTCGTGGGCGCCCAGCAAAAGCAGCCCAGCGCCAGCCCGGCCAGCCCGCCCCAGCCCTGACACCTCCCTTCGTTAATGTTTCTCCCAGCCAGAGGCACGGCAGGACTGCTGCTTTGTTATTTCAAAGGGTGGCTCCCCTGGGAGGCGAAGTGCCCGAAACAGGTTGGGCAGGGAGCGGGTGAGGGTTTGCAGGGGGGACAGGCAGGCACCTGCTGGGATGCACGGCCCCACGGGGGATGCACGGCCCCACGGGAGGGCACTCGCCTGGGAGAGCTGCAGTGGGAAATGGGTGCTGGGCAGGAGGCAGAAAAATCTCACTTCTCCAGCTGGAAATCCGCATGCACAAAAAAGCCACAGCCCTTCCAAAGTTGCTGAACGAATCCCAACCATAAATCCTCTCGGAGTCAGCTCAGGACAACCCAACCTGCTGACCCAGGAGCTGCAGAGTAGACAGCAGCACCAATACGACCTTCCCATCCCAGCACCACCTGGGGAGGAGGCAAGACATGACTGCTTCAGCCAAAATGCCTGCGTGGCTGTGATGGAGCACGGGCAGTCTCAGCTGACGGAGAATTGCTCCTGTCCCTGCTCCCAGTGCCCGTACCTACCCCTTGTCCCTCTCCATGACACTAAGTCTTGCACAGATCTCTGGGAAGCACCTGAAAGCCTACCAAGAGCAGGACAGAGCAGAATGAGCACCAAGGATGTCGACTCAATGCACTCATGCTGTGCAGCATCTCATCGCCAGCACTGAGTGACCGCCCGGCATCCTCCGCGCTGACCACGATGGTCAGGGGACCGAGCCGACATCTCCAGAAGGACCAGGTCTCTGCCTCCCAACCACAGTCACCCCAGGTTTCCCACCATCAAGCTGCTGGCTCCTTAATCCCTGACATCTCCTCTCCAAGGCATCTCCAGTTCCATCTCTTAAATGTCAGCAAATACCTACCAGCCCCTGCCTTTCAAGAGCTGACAGCAGCTGAGACCAAAGCGGCAGCAGGGGCACGAGGAAGCTCCAAACAAGCAGACGCACAAACAAACCCCGTGGCCCACAGACAGCCCCCAGCCTGAAGACCACGTGGGTTTACTTCTGTTTGGCACCCCGGGAGCTACCTGCTCCTGGCGAAGCAGTATCCAGGCAAGACGCGGGATCTTCCTCTGCCGCTGCCCAGCTGGGGTGCCAGCGTGGGCAGCCACGACCGCAGAGGCTCTGCCATCGCCACTGCAGCGGGGACTGAGGGATGGGGGGA
Source organism: Pandion haliaetus (assembly GCA_013401275.1). Classification (NCBI taxonomy): domain Eukaryota; kingdom Metazoa; phylum Chordata; class Aves; order Accipitriformes; family Pandionidae; genus Pandion; species Pandion haliaetus. The sequence continues at coordinate 57,310 of VYZV01039339.1, read as the reverse complement.
GAGAGCACGTGCTGCGGGTTCCCAGCTCTGCCTCGCCTTTCCGAAAGGACAACCTGTGCCATCTGCAAAAGCGCCCTTTAATCCTGCTGTAAGGCAGAACAAGTCAGTAATCGCCTTTTAATTGCTTTAATGACATGATTATAAAAATGAAGAACCAGCAGTGAAACAGGCAGCCTCCAGGCTTGCCCGTGGAGACCAGTCCCCTGGTGTGTCCTCAGCCAAAGCCATCGCCAGCCTCTCCTCCAGCCACAGCACCCACAGCGAGACAGGCCCGTGCAGCTTGCGATGCGAGAAGAAACGGCCATCTTTGAGATGCGTGAAAAAAAAGGCCTCAGCATTTGCTTTTGGGGAGCTTACATTACCTGAAGCATATGGAGTAGCATCTACATACTTTTTCTGTGCCAAGCTTTCCACAGGTTTCCATGCCAAGTTTCCCAAGCTGAGGGAAGCCTTGAACCGAACTTTAAACATCGTCGAAGAGCCTGACCTCCCACTGCCCCGCATTGCCACGGCTCCAGCCAAGGAGCAGCCGTACCCCCGGTCTCGTGCCAGGGGTCTCGCCCCCCATAACCCCCTCCTGCAGCTGCACCTGGGCAGGGAGCAGACCCCAGCACCAGGGGCCACCTCCACACCCGCACAGGCAGCGTCAGCCTGCTCAGCTCGCAGGCTCATTAAAAGGCAGAACTTCCATTTAAAACATGACAAGGACAAAGGCGAAGGCAGAACCTTTCAGGACACAGGTGCTGCTGTAAAGCCTGGGAAGGCACAAGGGAGCACGGCAGCAGGGTGACCCCCGGGGACGCAGCGGGGCTGCAGCGCTCACGGCCACAGAAAGTCCTACCCGAGCTCCAGCCAGGTGTTACCAAGCAATTTACCACATTTCTGCAAGGCAAAATAAATGGCACCGACAGTTTGTTTCCTCCCACAGGGGCAGGGCGGGCAGGCTGGGGCCGTGGAGGAGCCACGGCGCTCACCCAGGACAGCCCACAGGAGAAACACGGATGCTCGCCGCTTCCCCGGCAGCGCACGGGCAGGGTGGGCACCGGGCATCCTGCCGTGGGATGCAGCAACACCCCGAGGTGAAAACCCTCCGCGACC
>VYZV01039339.1:45256-55661 GCA_013401275.1 Pandion haliaetus | reverse complement strand
CCCCCAGGACTCCCCCCTCCTCCTCTGCAGCCCGACGAGGTGCCACAGCTCATGTCACCACTGAACTGTGTCAGCTCCTTCCCACGTCCAGGTCATATACGAAACCCTAAATAAGCCAAATCGTCAGAAGCTCCACTAATAAACTCCTCCAACTCAATACTCTATTTCCAAGCCCACTTGCTCTTAACAACCATTTAAGCAGGTTGTCAGCCACCTCATAATCCTCACATCCATCTCATCTTCTCCAGCTTAATGAGTAATTTCCCGGGTGGCAGCATATTGAGCGCTCTGCAGCAACTTGGGGAGAACAGCTACGACTGCCTTTGGAAACTCCGGTATCGCAGAAACGTCTTAGGTTACTCTGACAGAAGCTACTTCTGGCGAAGCCATGTTGCATTTTATCCTATTTTCCCATTCATTTCCACGTCTCAAATTGACTTTTCCTGCTCAATTTGCTCCAAAGCTTTGCCCCAGGTCACCATCCCGGTGCGCACTTCCCACTTGCTTGAGACTGTTCGAGAGAGAGAACTGCGAGGTAGGAGCTGCAGAGGTGCCCAGTCAACCCCAGCTCAAGCAGGACCAGCTTCCAAGTCTGACCAGGTTGCTCGTGACCTTCTCCCATTGGGTTCGGGAAAACTGCAGGAGGGGCAGAGCCCTGCAGAGGCAGCCTGGCACAGGCAGAGCGGAGGGGAAGCGCCGTGTCCCACAGCCTGCTGCCTCCGGCATGGCAAAAGGCAACGGCCGAGTGGTCCTGGCAGGAGCAAGCGGTGGGTCGGACCCTGCCAGCAGTGCCTGCCTGCCAGGGACGCGCCGTCTGCCTCGTGCTGGCAAGCAGCCGCCCGCCGCGGCGCCCAGGGAGGGTTATTAGCGGGATAACAGCACTGGGATTCTGCACCCTGCTTGGCATCGCCGCTCGTGATTGCGTAACGCGAGCGGCGGTGCAGGATGGGGCCCGCCGGCACGCACGCCCCGCTGCCGCTGATGGTGTCTGAACACGCTGCAGGCTGAACTCCAGAAACCACCTACTGCTGCTCCCTCGGGAACAGCCCAAATCCGTACAGCCGCTGCGTTGGAAGTGCCGCTCCTCACCGGCTTCAGTTTCCAAAACCGGCACCTCGGCTGGACCACGCGCCCACAGCCCGGCGCAGCATCGCCCGGACGGCACGGCATCGCCCGCACACTCACCTTCATGGTCGGCGGGGCGGTGAGTGGGGGGGACAGCGGCCGCTCCGGGACGGTCACATCCGTGCTGTTCAGCAGCTCCTGTTTCCTGAAAAACCAAAGGCAGGCATGTCAGCTTCCCCCGCACCCCGAGCAAGGGCGTGAGGCGGGAAATAAGGGCTTATCTTCTTTGGCAAAGCCGCGGGCGTGCGGGCTGCCTGTAAAGTAGTATCTTGAATCTGAGAAAAAAACCAAACAGCACAAAAAGATGATAAAAGTCACCTGAAGAGCCCTGTGCCCAGGGCGGGCTGGGACCACTCACCGCCCCACCGAGCGCCCGGGCTCCGTCCCCAGGAGCCAGCCGGAGCCCGGCCGCGGGGCTGGGCCGCGGTGCGGTGCCGGTGGTGCCGAGCTCTGCCGGCCGGCCGACGGAGCGGGGACAGCAGGGTTTCTATGACAACCCATCCCCACGGTTTCCCTCCATCTGGCACCCTCCCTGCCTGGGCAGGATCCGCGGTCGATCGGCCTCCCGGCACCACGGACGGCGGAGGAAGCTTCCGGCTCGGTGACACCAACGCAAAACCCAGGGACACCCCGGCGTGGGTTTGGCAGGGCCCGGCCGAGGACCCTTTGCTAAGAGGGCACCTGGCACAGGCGCTGAATTTGGAGGCAGCGAGAGGTGTCGTGAGGATGCGAGACCCCGGGGGAGCGGGGAGCTGCCCCTGCGCCACGGACCTGCCACGAAAGCCCCGCACGAAAGGTCCCTAAACCTTGAAAAGGCACGACCTCAGCCCTCCACCGATTATCTGATCAAAATACCCTGTCCCTTTCACACCAACGGCTTCCCAGGCAGACAACCAAGCCGTCACTCGCAGCAGTACTGCCAGATGCTACCCTGGGACTCAGAAAATCTGAGATTTAATTTAGTTTCCTCTCGTCCCTGCCAGGTTAGTCCTGCAGAAACCGGGCCAAAACGTCCAACTGTTTATCTCACAGTAACGAGGTTTGGTTCCCATGGCAGCCCGCCCCGGGATGGCACAGCACGGCGTGCACGGCAGCCGGGCACCGATGCCCGGAGCGTGCGCACCCGACCTCCTGCAACGCCTGCCCTCGCTGCCAGCCCCACCGCCCCGGCTCCTGCCCTCCCGCCCACGCTGCCCTCCTCTTCGTCGAGTCCCAGCTCTCATGCCAGCGGGTAACAACTGCAGGCTGGTCATGGGGAAGCCTCGGGTGCCTGCAGCCCCTCCTCGGCAGGGCCGTGCGCCGAGGAGATGCTGCAGGGATGCAGCGGGGATGCTGTGGGCACTGCAGGCAAGTCTTCTACAAGACCACTGGTGCAACAGCAAGTGCAAAACCCCACCACCACCTCTGTGAGCAAAGGGGTGACTGTTCGGCTGCGTCCCTGCTAACGAGAGACTGAACCGGAGCTTGAGAAGGGCTGGCTCCTGCTCCTCCTGCCTGTATGCACAACTGCTCTTGCTAACGGACTTCTCCTGCTCCTGGTGAAACTCGGCTCCACTCTTGAAACACATGTATATGTATACGTACATGTACGCACGCGCGTACAGATAAGCATTTAGGAGAAAGCCCCCTGCGTGCTGCGGGTTGCAGGAGGGCACTGCAGCCTCCCGCCCGGCCACAGCTCCGCGCTGCAGGATCCCAGCGTGCCCTTCACAGCGCCACGGCCCAGACCGGGGATTTGGCGTCTGTCCCCGTCGCTGCGGGACTGACTTGACGGCAGAGCAGTGGAGAGCAGCCGGAGCCGGCGGTGCCTCGGAGCCCGTGTCCCCACGGCCGGCACGATTAGATTTGGCTGGGGGGCTGCCAGCTGTCAGCCTGTGCTGTTAACGTTCTGCACATATGGAGACAGGAGAAGCAGGGAGCTGCAGCGCCTGTGACCAAGGGAAGGAAGGGATGAACAGGACACAGATCGATAGTTCTCATTAGTCAACAACCAAGGAACAAGAATTAATGGACTTCAGTCGTAGCCAGGGGAACATCAGCTGGACGTCGGGGGAAATTCAGGGCTGGAGTTCAAGCCCATAAATCTGTCCCGGAGGCATAAGACCAGCCCAGGCGGGGCACGGGGCGATCAGCATGGCGTGGGGCAGGGCAACGCACCACCATGCCAGGCAGTGCCGCAGCCAAGACCAGCTGCCGGCACGCAGGGACCGGGCTCACAGACCCCTGGGACCCGGCAGACCAAATCCCCTGGTACTTGTAATTAATTGCTGATTGCACTTCTCGGAGCCCAGGGCGGCGCAGGCGTGCGGGCAGCGGGGCACTGCTGTCAGGACTTACTTGTCCTGGACTCGGACAGTCCTGCCGGGCTCCTCCCGAGGCGCAGGCAGCCACAGGCAGGAGGAAGGTGGACTTTTTGGCTTCTGGGCTCCAACGCGCTGGAAGGGGAGAAGCGGAGCAGAGAGCTACCCCACAGCTGCAAGGGGCAAAGGCAAAGCAGGACCAGCAGCGCCCGTCCCTGTCCCCATCGCAGCCGCAGGGCACCAAGGGCTGAGGCACCGCCGGGGCCGTGCCAGCAACACAACCGCAGCCGGAGCCACTGGGGGAAATACCCAGTGGTTTGTGTCCAAATGCGAATCCGGACCAAGGACTGACGTTTTACATTATTTTAAACCAATATATGGGGGTTTTTTCGTTCTTTTTTTAAATCAGAGTAGGTCAAATCGGCCTTACACTATTACGTCTCATTTAAGCTCTTGGCATCTTCCAGTTTTTCAACGGAAGAAATGAATTAAAACGATGTGGGACGGTGTATGGGCAATAGCAGAATTCATGTCCTGCCCACCCGTATCATTTCTCAAGCTCCTTCCCTTTCTCCTCGCCACAAACTCACCGTGACTCCACTGCTGAAAAGATGCCGAGGATGACAGATTTGTACTGTTTGCTCTTTGTCTTTCTAGGACACTAAAGCACAGCCTGATCTGGAGCAAACCACCCAACCTTTGCTCTCCTTGCTTTGAACCCTGAGCTCTGCCTGATCGCAGTAATCTGCGCAGTGGCCTCAAAGGCATAAAACGTATCAGACTTTGCAAAGATTAAAGTTACAGGGATGCGCACAAATAATTTTATTTGATCTGGGATTTATAGCAGGTTGCCATAGCATCATATTCTAAAGTATTATAAAATCACTCACACAACAACGTGTTCCTCTGTCACATGCTGATTGCTTCTTTGGGGCCAAACTGCTGGAACTGCTCCTGCAATTCCGGGGAGAGCAAAACAAACCCATTCACCAGCCACCGCTTGTAATTAGCCTCCGTGCACTGGAAATATGTTACATTAAACTGCAACCACAGACTCCGATGATTCAGTCTGCCGTCAGCTACGGGGTCAAGGGCCATCAGCCTAATTCCCAAACAGATTACCCTCACGGGATGATAAATGAATCATGAGGAAGATTAGCACATCTTTATCTGTGCACCGGCGTGCTCGCACAGAGAAGCAGCCCCCGGGGATCTCCTCTGAAGATGACACCAGAGCCAGCAGGCGCTCACGGCAGCCCCACGCCGTGACCCCATCCCCGGCTGGCACCAAGGGTACAAGTCTCCGAACGGCAGCAAAGGTCCCAGGCATTGACGCCAGCGAGGACCGGGTCCGGGGAACGCTGTGCAGCTCCCCACAGCGCCAGCACCCAGCTCCCACCCACAGCAGGGGCGCCGGGACATTCAGCCCCTCCGGGGGTTTCCCCGCAAAGCCGGAGACCAGCCGGCCGGAGGATGCTGGTGGCCCACAGCACGCGAGCATCACTGCCTGCGCTGCACGGCAGGATGGCCTCCCTCGCCCCGCGGGGGCCAGGACCCTCCCGTGGCATGGCCCCCAGCATGCTCCGCGTCAGCCTCCCCAAAAGGCTCGCGGCTCTTCCACCGAGTCCTGCGCCAGGATGGCGCGGTGCAAGAAGAAAACACAACTCCTGCCTGAGCAGCCTGACAGCAGACGCGACACAGGAGGGCAATTAGGGAGAGGGGGAAAGGAGCGGGTGGGGAAGGACAGCAAGACCAGCGTGATGAGCTGAAGCCCGGGCTTGGCACAGCACGGCTCCAATAAACGGCCTCTGCAATCACTCCCCCCTCGCCTCTCCCTGGCACCACGGGAGACGCACGGCTCCGGCATCGATAAGGTAACCAAAGGTTACGGCGCTGCGCTCGCTCCCCGGAGGCAGCACCCAGCGCCCGGCAGGCAGCCGGGTGCTTCACCCGGCCCCGACGCCTCCAAGCCCACCCTGGCCACAGCCGGGCACGAGCATCCTCCGGAGCGTCACGGCCATGCGGCTGGACACCAGCCTTTCCGGAAGGCAATGCAGGCATCGGTTTTGTAACTTTATTTCTTCATTTTTCTCATTAGGCAAATTAAGAGAGAAGGAAAAAAAAGAATTGGAATCCTACATACTTAGTAAATCTAATTAAGGAAATACCTTAATGCAGTTATGCAGGCCCAACGGCAGGGTTTCCTAACAGAGACCAGGAGATCAGCCCTGCCATCCCGGCACGGGTCCCGTCCCCCTCCCGGGGCTGGGGCTGCAGCCGTGGGGCCATGTTCAGGGGCAACCCCACCGCTGCCAGCCCCCCCCCAGGAAGGCACAGCCCGCATGGCCAGGGCTGCTCCCCGTGCTTCCCCCGAAGGGGAAGAAAATGGGGATCTTCTTCCCCCCATTTTGAGTGCGTGGGCACTGGTGAGTTCCCAACACAGCAAGGGCAGGTGAAGTCTTTCTCTCATCTTTAGAGCACCCCTGATCACATCCCAAAACCACCTACAAATTCATATCCTGAATTCGGTAAACCCCACCGACATACTGAAATTCTGATTAAAATGTCCCGTTCAGTACAGAGCCGGGGCTGCCGGGACTCCCGGAGCTCCTGAGCTTTCCCAGCCGAACCCCCACCTCCGAGCGCACACTTCCCTCCCGCATTCTCAGCCTAAAGCCTAATGAAAAACTTCTAATGCATCCCACCTTCTTCTTTTGTTCGTCTGATTTACCAGACAGGCTCTAAATTGACACGGTACATTCATATAAATTACACGTGGGAAGAGGAGATGTCAACATATTATCTGACATGGCAAAGTGTTTCACGCTAAGTGGTTAGCTCTACCTTTTGTTACGCTGTGTAAATTAAACATGGAGCACTGCAGGTTACCTTTATGCCTACGCTTAATTCTGCGGATGAAACCTGGCCTAAGGGGGTGCAAAACTCTTGCAGCAACAAGTTCAGCCTGTCTAGGTGCTGTATCCTTCAGAAGGACAGCAAAGATTATCCTGTAAATTAACAGCCTCTATTTTTGGACTCATCATTTTTTTGTCCTTGATGGGCATCACCTTGCCAGCTGCTCCCTTTTTAGTTTATTTAATATTCAATGCCCAGCGTCTTAAGTTTTCACAGAGGACTGCGCTTCCATATTGCTTTTCATCCTCACACCGCCCGGGTTAAGCCCCTGTCCCAGGGCGGGCGGTGGGAGCGGAGCCCCGGCTGCCCACCTTCCCTCCGCGGGATGCTCCTCTCCATCCCTGCTCCCCGCAGGCTGGTCCCACACAGCCACTGCGGCTCCCGGCCCACAGCTGGGACCGAGCCTCCGACCCCCAGCTCCCGGGACACCGGGGAGCGCCTGCTGATACCCCTGGCACCGAGGCGGCCGGAAGCCCTCAGCTGGCTGGTCACAAATTGCAAAAAAAATCCAACCAAAACCTTTTTTTTTTTTTTTTTTTGCAACAGAGACAAGGGCACCTCGCTGAGTTTTTACACTTGGAAATCTGCAGTGAGTGCCTGAACGAAGCACCTTACTCTGACTTTGAACAGCTCTCCATCCAATCGCAGGGACTCCAGGCAGGCAAGATCTCGCTGCATCATCACTCATCCTGGGGAGGACGTCTGCAGAGGACACGCACTGCTGCATGGCTCCCACCGATTTCAGACAGCCCCACGGCTCCACAGCCACCCCAGACCCGGGTTCCATCCCATGCACCCAGCACTGCGAAGCTGCCAGTGCTCCGGGGCTTCAACAGGCACCAGCCAGAGCCCCCGCCACGGCTCATCTTCCCTGATAAACTGATTTACCTCGTCGTGTCCTGGGCTCACGCTGGCCCTACCCTGAAGCATTACCTTCTTGCACTGAAGCTTGAGAGTCAGCAAATAAAAAGCACAGCATTTTTTGGTCTAGATTTCTTGCAATAAATTACGTATTTGCAAATTGCCAGCCTGCATCTGTGTGCGCACACAGCCTCCCTGACTGCGCAGCCCGCGCAAGTGGGAACCAAAGCCCTGCTCAGAGCAAGGTGACATTTAACTGCCGACGAGTTTAGCTTTAATTACTCCTCTGCAAGGAGAATATTGTTGAGAAGAGTTTGGAGCGTCCCGCGCTCGTGCAGGCAGTGCTGCCTGCGCTGGTTGTGTGGGTCACTGCTGCACCGCACATTGCCCGTCCTGCTCGGGGGGACAGCGAGGAGCCGGCTCCTGCTTTGCCTGCACCTCTACAGACACTGGGTTCTTTCCAACTGGCCAAGGACTTCCCACTTGGTCTCGCTAGGAAAGTAAGGCTCAATATGCAAATAATGGTGGAAAGAGATTTTTATCATTTACAAATTTTGTTGTCTGATCTCGCTTGCAGGAGCAGAGAGAAAGCGGTGATTTCCTGCAGCATTTGGGTAAATCAGCCAAGGCACTCGCAGACTTTTTAAGACCAGAAGGCTCGTCTGATCCGATTCCTGACAAACACGAGCCAGCGAGCCTTGGGCAGCCGTTTCTGAGCTGATTCAATAATTTGCAAATTGCAGAGAACAGCTCCCAGAAACCGGCGTCTCCAACCGCCGGCAGCACCGACACCGAAGGGTGAAGGGATGCTGTCCCCGCCTGGGCATCCACACCAGGGTCAGGAGGTGGAGCGGGAGGGGAAAGGCCCAAAACGTGCAGGATGCTGCTCCGGTGAACATCCCACTGAAACGAACGGGGATTAAAATTGATTTCAGCGTTACAAAGATTTCACTCGATGGCTCCAGGAGACAGACCACCCATGAGTAGCCCTTGCTGAACCAACCAGTAAACTAACAGCAGCGAGTAAAGACATTTACCTTATTCCCAGTCACCTATGCCACAGCTAAGACTGACACGTGAACGGAGGGGTGCACCCACACCGAGGCACCCACCCACCAGCTTTACCCTGTGAGAGACAGCCACCATAGCATCGCCTCGCTTGCACGTGGGACGTTCAGCAAAACCAATTTAGATAAAAATACGCAGTTCCAAATCCTAGGTTTCCAGAGCGGGACCCGAGCCAGGAGGAGCCCAAGCCCACCACAGCAGCGGCCCCCAGGCCCCAGCTGCTGGTGCACGTTACTGCTGCTCCCCTCCAGGTCGAGCGTGCAGGACAGGCACGGGCAGATTGATCGCAGGCAGAGGGAGCGAGGTAAGCACCAGCCCAGCTCTGCGAGGGGAGCTCGGTGAAGTCCATTTGTTGTGCTGCACTTTGCTGGCTGCTAACAAGAAAGGGACATAGGCCACCAGGGACTCTGCAGCTGCCACCAGTCCTGCCAGGCTTGCATATGGCTCACGTAAAGCAAAATTCAATTGCAAATGCAGAACAAAGACTGAATGTAGGAGGGGAAAAAAAGAAAATAGGAGCAGGTGGAGGAACAGAGTCCCTTTTGACGACGACGCTAGCAGTCCCTTCCTTTTCCTGCAGATTATGTCACTTTGATAGCCCTGGCAGCTTGCATAAGATGAAGCAACCGCCGTAAAGAACTGAATTGAATTCTTGCAATTGCTGCCATGAAGGCTCCTCAGACCAGAGCAGACAGGAAAAAACCTCCTCAGGGTCTTGTTCTCCCCTTGAGATGTCTGTATGACTCTTGCTGTCCTCAGTAAACCCCACAGCAAGAACTACACTGAGAGGGTTTGTGCTCAACATGATGGTGGGGAAAAAAAATTTTAAGAAAACCCCAACTCACACATCACTGGCCAGATTTCTGTGAGAGTTCAGAGCCAGATTTTATCTCAGCCCTCAAGTGTCAAGCTGAGCTCATTCATAGAAAGCTGGTACTTAGGGGAAAGACGACTCTCTGGGAAAAGTCTGGCTCAGCGTGACCGGTCAAGCACTCCCTTCCTTCCCTGCCATGCTTTGAGGTGAACGTGGGATGGCCAACGCGCTTCAGCGGAGACAACATTCGCAGGAGCATTCGGGCCCCTGCCAGCGACACAGACCTCCCCAGCACTCGGACGCTCCCTACACGCAGCACGTAAAAGCAGGAGAAGAGGCTCCAGACCACTGAGCGCTGGGGGTCACGGGGGCCCTGGCCGCCCCCAGGCCAGCCAGCCCCTCCAAAACTTGCTAGCCCATAGCTGGAGGCCACGGTCCACGGGCAGAGCTACAGCAGTGACGGGTCTTGGCTAAATGAGACAAAACCCGAGGGACAACAGCGGGGATGGGAATGGCTGAGCCTGCTGGGGGCAGGGGAGGACAGGGGTCACCTCCGTGGCACGGCTCAGCTCAGGGGAGCATCCATCTCTGCTGTTCATTCAGGACCATCAGGACCTGGAGGTCGGTTTTTTCCAACCGTTCAGCTTCGACGATCTACCTAAAACCCCAGCAAAGGAGAAGAAAATAGCTGAAAACAGCAACACACGAACTATACAGCAAGGCCACCGTTAAGTCCTAAAGGCATCGCTACAATCCTGCTCTCGAGGGCGCCTACGGCAGCAGCACTGAAAAACGGGGTATGGATCCTGTGACCCAAAACTGCGGGTGAGCAAAGAGCTACAGCTTCATCCCCAATCGTCGTACCCTGATTTTTCAGGCTCACAGACTGGGGACACACACGCGCGCTTTGCAATAAAGATTCCAAGCCATCGATTCTTCATTCGCGTGGTTTTGGTACAAAATCACAAACTGAGCCGAAAAAAAAAAACCCAACCAAAAAACCCACCTCGATCTGCAGCGGCGCCCACATCGCTTCCACCCCGCACCCGAGGCACGCACACCGCCGGGGCTTGCGCGCGCCCTTCTTACTATTTTTAACAGCAAAGCTGCCGGAGCGGCACAGTCCTGGAGCGGGGAGAGCTCCCTGACCGAGGACGCGCCCCGCAAAGCGGCGCGGGGAAAATGCGGGAAGGCGAGAGCGGCTCAGCTGACGCGCCCTCGCGAACAGGCTCTTTCCTCCGAACGCGAAGTTGGACGTAAAGTGCGATCCGCGGCTCCGCCGGTGGAGACGAGAGCGTCTCTCAGCTGCTCCCGCCGGAGC
>VYZV01039339.1:28717-44283 GCA_013401275.1 Pandion haliaetus | reverse complement strand
GGTGGCTCTGCCCCCCCCTCACCTCCCATCTCACCTTCCTCCTCGGCAAGTTTAATTTTCACAGCAACCAGACACAGGACTAGCTACCGCGTTTTGAGCGTGTTCCTGGTCAGAGGGACGAAAGCACAGTCCGTACCGTCAGCACGGATGAGAACACGCGGGCGAAACTCCAGCCCTGCACGGGACTGAAACATCGGCATCTGCCCAAACCCACGGGTGCTCCGCATCGTTGCGGCCGGCCTCCGAGAAGTCGTCATAATCCTACGGCATCGCCTGGTCGAGCCCGTGACAGCGTTCCCCCGCGTGCGCTTTAGCCCGCCTGGCCCTAAAGCAGGCAGGGCACAACCTCCCGCTGGCAGCGGGCTGCAGGACCCCCAGAGCGGCCGCTCGGCGAATTGTCACAGCTGGCAGGTCGGGGCTTTTGGGGGGACCCTGCCGCAAACAGGGCACGCGGGAGCTGCAGGGCCGACCACGGCCGCCCCGCCACGAGCATCCTGCCCAGGCGGGACCCCCCCGCCGCCGCCGCTCCTGGGGAAAGATGGGGAGAACGGCCTTCCGCTCCTCACCCACCGGGGAAGCTATCCCACAGGGTGCCACGGCCCGGCAGCCTCGGCGGGCCACGGAGCACGAGCTGCCTGGAAATTCCCTGGCCGGGGCAGTCAATCATTAACAGCCCGTGGGGCTCTCCTGGCAAAGTCTGCAATAAATGTGTTTGCTCGGGAGCAAACGGCTCGCAAAGGGCACGGCCCACATCCGGCACGGAGCACCCGCTCTCGCTGCCTCCTCCTGCCCGCCACCCCTCCACCTGCCACGCTTAAGGTGATAGACATAACCTTAGCTCTGGCCTTTTCTATCTAAATGTTCCAGCACAATCTCTAATCGGATGTATTCTTTAAATTCAACAGAAAAAAACCCATCGTCACTGTAATCTCTTGATGCGTTCTACTGTAGGTCAGATAAAAATACGTGAAATGTTATTTTTGTCAACATGCCACATTAATTCACCCCAGAAGAACCTGACGGCAGCTCAGCCATCACCACACCAACCATACTGACCTACACAGCACATGGGTAGCTCTTCAAAGAGTCAAGATCTAAACTTAAATCCAAGATTACTATTCTCACGTTTCAACAGATCTCAACGGGCCCCTGGGAAGGCTGAAGCAGCAGAAGGTCTCTCCAGCACAGTAATTCCAGCAGACGAGTGTCGAGGTCCCCACTTCCCCACAAGGAAAAGCCCAACCCATTCTCAAAACACCCCAAAACCCACTTCTGCCTCCTCAGTACGACATCGGATGATACCAAACCGCGTGTGGTGGGCAAGAGAACGTGAGTGGGTAAGAGGAAAGAATTCTGTTAAACCTGGGTGCTACCTTCCTCCTCACTGGCAGGGAATAGTGCTTAACTCGCACTGCCAAGCCTTTTAACAAAGTTTTTGTTGGACCAACAAATCTCTTTGTTCTTGCAGAAAATACCTGGCTGCTTCCTTTCAAGCAGAAATCATCAGCCTGACAAATTTCTCAGGCATAGGAGAAAGAAAAAAAAAAAAAAAAAAGGAAAGAAATTAGAACCCATTTCCATGCCAAATTATACCAATTCTCCAGCACCTCATTAGCTTCCAGTTAGTGGTGGGGGAGGGGTTTTAATTTTAAACCTTTTACCTCTTGCATTAAACAGGCAGCTTTGAATTTCATTGAGTCTCTCGAGACATTTTCCACTGTCTCTCTTCCCCTTTTCCAGACAAGTTAAGCATTAATCTCCTCTTGTTTTATGCTGAAGTGGCTTTGTATTGATTTTTAAAGATGTTCAGTTCTCTCATATTTGGAAATAGAGAATCACTTTAAGCAGACACACTCAGCCATATTTTCTTCTCCACCCAAATACAGCAAGGGAGCCTGAGCTATCATCAATTTCTTCTGGACTCTGCTGCAGCTGATTTGTAATTTATAGGAGGAGGGCAAGGTAAGAAATGGCGAGGGGCTGGCGGGGCAGTGAAGGCTCGGGGCTGGAGCTTGGTACCCAGGTTGCAGCCATGCCGCGCCGCGCCACAGACCTACCTCCTCTCGCACAGAGAAAGGGCTGCGAGGGAAATGCCGGAGCCCCCTTTGCTCCCCCCCAGCCCAGCACAAAGAAGCTCCCATCTGGTGATGGCAACATCTTCCTAGGAGGCCGTGAGTTTTCCTAGGAGGTCTGGATGCTCAGCCACTGGACACACCGGTGAAGGAGCACCGGGGACCTCCAGCTGCCGACGACATCGCTGTGGCTGTGATGGGTCCCTAAAGAAGCTGCCCTGTATTTCTTACATACTGCCATCGTGATAAAAGGCTCCAGGAAAGACTGGAGTGGCATGCCAGGGGTGCCAAGGGAAGCAGAGGTGGCAGCAGGGCCAGTGCACCTGAACAGCCGCTGCCCCTGCCCGCCTTCCCCAGCGCCTGCTGCTCCCCCCTCTCGTGCACGGTGGGTCCCCCTTGCAGAGGGACAGCACACCGCGCACACAGGGATGATCTCCGATTCCCAAAGGGAGGAGCAGGAGCAGGGCAGGTGTGGCAGGCTGTGCGGCACGGCGAGCTGGGGGTACGGCGAGCTGCATCGCACGGCCAGCCGCGGGTCACTGGGGCACCCTGACCTGGGAGTGGAGCCAGGTCTCCTTGGCTCCGGCAGTGCATCGGCTGTGGCATGCGTCCCCAGTTCAGCCTTTACTCCCTCCGAGAGAGGGAGTCACACTGGTCCCAGCACGGGGCAAGTACTCTGCCTGCATCCTTGTCGGCTAAAGGAACGCCTCTGCAGCGCATACCCCAGCCCCACGTCTCGTCCACCGGCTCCACAGGGTGACTCCGGCCAGCCTCTGGTTCCCGCAGCGATGCCAGCAGAGCATCGCCCTCCCAAAGGTTCGAGAGGGACGTGCCGGCGGGGCCAGCACGCGCGGAAGCCCCCCGGCTGGTGTCTGCACAGATGTGCAAGAGAACATCTCATGAGACAGAAAGCTGCAGTTTGAGAGGCCTAGACTGGAAACAAATCGGGAAAACCGAGGAGGTTGGGTCGGCCCTGGAAGAGGTCCCCCGAGGGGCTGCCAGCCCCCCATCCACAGGGCTTTCCCGGGCTTGGCTGGAGGGAGCCACAGCCCATTCCGCGATGGAGCCTGGCCTGGAGACCACAAGCTCCCTCCCCACCCCCAGCATTTCTGGGCTTTTCTGAGTCTCCATCCTTCCTTTAAAAAAATCAGACTACCTCTGCAGTGACTAAATAACCTCCAAGTTAAGCAGCTGCCCCTGTTTTATGAAGAAATAAATATCTCTTTAAAAATGCCCTAATGTTTGTGCTTCAGAGAAAACAGTTTTTCAGCTAACGAGGAAGCCAGGTCCCAAGGGGCTGGAGAGAGCTCACGGCAGGTTAGGAAAATTACACGCCATGATTAATAAATCACCTGGGTGGCTGGCTCATTTATGCAAAGCCTGGCATTTTATTCTGGACACTCTGCTAAAAAAGCAGGATCAGAAAACAACAGATTGTGACAAGATCAAGCCTTCATCCCTGATATTACTGAATCTCCCGTGAATAAATTACACTATTAGTATTATTAAGAAGCCATATATTTATGGTATAACTTTGGCTTTTGTGTTAATGCTGCAGTGAGATCAAATCCCCCACCAGCGAGCAGCCCATTGACCTTCCCAAGCCGCTCACGGGCACATTGCCACCCGCAAAGGCCCCCACGGCCCCATCGCTCACACCTGAGCAGCAGATGCAGCCGAGCCCAGCTCCAGTGACTCAGGGCTTCTCCGGCCAGAGCTGCGGCACTGCCTCATCAGACGGCGCAGGATAAGTCCGTGACACCCTCTGCGCCTCCCTTTGCAAGAGATATTTCTGGTTCCCTCGCTCACGAGGGACAGAGACAGAAATACACGAGCTATGCCAGGCATTTGCCACGGCATTTGCCACGGCTGGGCTGGAGGCACGGCCAGCCCATCCCCGCAGCGCCGTGGCAGCTGACGGGGCGCCGAGAGCGCTGCCCAGGGACCCTTCCCCACCGCCCCAGGGACTTGCCCGGAGACCCCTGTGGATGCTTCCCCCACCCGAGCGGGACATGGCTGGCGTGGGCACCTGCAGCACCCAGGTGGGAGAGCTGGGACAGGGGGCAGCTGCGCCAGGGACCTGGAGACAGAGAGGGCAAAAGGAACTGAAGCAACGCAGACTGAAAGACAAAAATAGTAACCGGTTCTCCGCAAAGGAGCAGTCACATTCACATTTCCCTGGCATAGGAAGAAAAGGATTTGGGAGCTTGCAAACTAGGGAGAAAGCGATTACGGCGTTTCAAACGGTGCTGCAGGAAGAGGATAAGAGTGCATCCAGTTTTAAAAGAAGTATCGCAAGAAATAGAGCTTTAGATTACGTTACATCCAGCCCTAAGTAATCTGATTAGAGATTTATTTTATGGCTTCAGTTAGAAAGACATAGAGGAAATACCAAGAAAGCATGAAGCCGGCTCCTCCATGCAGGCAATGCAGAGACAGAACACAGCAAGTTTTCCCTCTTGAAAGGGTGCGAGACAAGCACAACACGCCGCCAGCAACCTTAGCACCTTGTCAATTCAGAGAGATGGGAAGAGGGATTGATTGTGCCTGCCAAGGCACAGGGCAGACCCAGCTCCCCTGGCTCCCGCCCCGGCACAGCCAGCAAGGCTTCCCCGCCGCACCGCAGTGCCCAAACCCCGGCAGCTCCCTGCGCCCCGGTGCTGTGGCTCCTGTACAGAAGTGCTGGACTGATGTGCAAAAAGAAGTGTATCGGCCTTGCTTGACCGGGAGCCAAGGCAATGGGCTCGTCCCCCATCCAGAGCCTGTCCCCCTCACAAGTGCACACGAGCATCGACCTTTTGCCTGACTTGGGGCTGAGCGTGGCCCGTGATGTTTCATCTCGCCAGCGCAATTATCAGCCTTCCCAGGAAATGAGCAGGGAAAGCAATCAAAGCTGCAATGAAAGAACAAAAATTCATTACAAGCGAATGACCTCTCGCTGCAGAGGGAAGCCAACATTCAGCCAGGTATTGCCACCCATTAAAAACGAGCTGGCCCCGCACGAGAGCGGCAGCAGGGTCTGATGGTCAACAGCACTGCAGATACGGCACCCGTAAGGGCTGGGAAGCAGCCAGGAGCCTGGATGAGCAGAGAGCAGCACAGCTGCACATGGGCACCCATTCTGTGGTAGAGAGGCTTAGAGAAAAGAGACTTCAGTATGTAAAGCGATCACAAAAGACAACCTAAAAATACTCAGGGGCTTAGCAGGCCCCAGACCCGACCCCGGTTTAGCTGCACCCTCTGCACAAGCCACCCTTTCCCCACAGTTGGGGCAGGGCTTTCGCTGCATCTCGTGATGTCCCCTCGCTGTGTTTGCACAGCAACAGGGTGAAAGAAGCGGGCAGCAGCGCTGAAAGCACCTCCCAGCACCTCAGAACAGGCATTGCTATTAAATTTTTTTTTTTTTTAATTATAAAAAGCCACAGCAAATAGGCCAAGTCCTCAAAGGACCACAGAATCCACACATGTTCCTACAAGGAACCATGTTCCTGGCTATCAGCCGTCCCGGCGCCTGGCTGCTCCCCTGCCTTCACCAGTACGCGTGAGACTAGAGGGTCTTGCCACAGGCCCCACAGGGTGGGGGGCATGGCTTCCCCCAGTAGGATCCTGGTGCCCTGGGGTGGGCAGCCACGGATACCCCCTCTGCCAGCCCCCCTTGCCCTTGCCACCACCACTCCTGGCCCATGCTGGAACTGAGCCCCAAGTGCTCCCCCGCTTCACTCCCAGCTTCCTGAAGACATCGTCTCCTGAGCCATGGCTGGTGCCTGGGACACCTGCGTGCCCATGGCTCCCACGGCCACAGCCAGGGCAAGCCCTGACCTGTGCTGCACCCTCCAGCCCCCCTTGTGACAGGCAGCAAGGGTCCCCACACCACAGGGTGGGCTCAGGCTTTACCCAGGCTGCCAGTGGGAGCCTGAAAATCCTCGGTACCTGCTCTGGCCATCACAGGTGGTCCTAAGGGCAGGCTGCAGCCCTTACTGCTCCCGTTTACGAGCACCTCCAGAGTGAAACACGAACAATTTTCCCACTGTGGTGCCCCAGCAGGAAACCGGGCAGCGACGCCAGCGCTGGAGGCGAGCTCCTTGGGCAGAGCCTGGATACCAGCAGTGGTTCCTACGCACACGCTGTGCTCAGCAGCCTCCCTGTCTCATCCTACTGGAGTGGAAACCAGCACTGTGAACACTGGCAGCACCCCCTGCCCTTCCTTGCCCACCCTAAAACTGCGCAGAAATCAGTCAGCAGAGCCCCCGCAAAACCTCGGCCGGCGGCAGGCTGGCTGCAGAGGTGGCTCCTCAGCTCTGCACAGTATGTTTGCACGCTGGCAGACGCCCAGACTCACACACAGCCCCCCTGTGCCCCATGGAGGAGAACTAAGCAGCAAATTAAGCTTCAGTTAGAGGCAGGAAACACCACTTGATTAAGCCATGGGGGTGCAAGTTGTTCCCTTCTGGGAACTGAGAGGCTCAGCCTTTCTGGATCCCCTGTTTGCTCTCTGTGCTCTCCAGAGAAGAACAAGACAAGTCCCTCATCACAAACATTACCCAGTGCAATCAGCTGTTTGCTGCTGCTGCTTGCAAACAGATCCCAGTCCTGGCAGGTTATGCAGCCTTTTCTGGGTGACCGGAGCAGGTGCCCAGGAGCAGCGGCCAAGGAAGGTGTTGGCAGCACCTCCTCCCTGCACACCCTGGACCATCCCTGCTCTGGGTCATACAGTCTCCAGAGCATCACAATGAAATGATTAATTGCTGCAGAGTGTACAGATGATGCCAAGCACCATGTCACTGCTGCTACGTTCATGTTGTTAATGAGACTTTAAAATACACCTGAAATGGGCTGTTTGCTAGAGCACTCAAACTGAGATAAGAACTGCTGGAAAACTAGGGATCAGGCATGGCTGTATGCGGGATGGGGTCTGAGGCCAGCATGGAGCAGGCTGGAAGGGAGAGGGGTTTTGCTATGAAATCCAGCTGGACACTTATGTGCATGGTGTTACTGCTGTATATCGCAATAACATGCAGAGTACAAACTAAGCTCTCTCTGCATTAGCATGGTGATAAAAAAACAAATTTGTAGTATCACACTGTAATTAAACTTTGAGCACAAAAGACTGAAAGCGGATGTTACAGCGTGGCTATTTGTATCCCAGAAAGGCGACCCGTACCAGAACACC
Organism: Pandion haliaetus; assembly: GCA_013401275.1. NCBI lineage: Eukaryota > Metazoa > Chordata > Aves > Accipitriformes > Pandionidae > Pandion > Pandion haliaetus. The sequence goes on along the minus strand of VYZV01039339.1, from coordinate 37,041 downwards.
CACAAGACCTGCCCGCTCCGCGATGGCAGGATGCCCCTTCCCTTCCCCTTCCATCGAGCAGCTGAGAGAAGGAGGCAGCAAATATTTGCCTACTTAGCTGGGCTGGCAGGAGGTCAAATGAATGGCTATTTGCTCAAGTGCGAGAGCTGCTGGGATTTGCACCGCAGAGCACGGGTCCTGTCTGCGTCCGCTCCACCAGCACCAGGCAGCAATACCCCCCCCATCACCGTGCCCCCCATGCCCACGGGCACCCATTCCTCAGCCCCCCTGACCCAGCACCTGCCGGCACTGGGGCCAGGGACTCATCCCCAGGCAGTAGCGAGCAGCCGCTCTCATTCAGTGCCGCATCCTTTCTCATCTTCCCTGACCAGCCTTCAAAGTCGCAGCCTTTTAATTAGATGAGCTGCAAATTACCCACTCACTCATTTCCTCTAGTGGCCCCACACCCTGCAGCGAGCAGGCTGGACTGTGGGACGGGCATCACGAGGCACGCACCACGAGGTACGCACCGCACGCCTGCCGGCCACGAGCCCGAAAAGCCGACCAGCCGACCCAAACCTTAGCCCTCAGCAGCCCAGCTCCCACCGAGGGCAGGTACGCACCACTCCACCCTCCTGGGGACCAGGGCAGCAAAGCCTAATGAGAAGTGCCCCCCCTCCAGCCCCCTCCCACATAATTAGCCCTGCTCAGGATGAAGCATCACCCAAGGCGCAAGTTCCGCTTTTCTGAGGGCTTGTCAGTCACATGCAGCTGGCAACGCTGCTGGAGGAGCCGCAGTGGCCCGTGGCATTACTGTAAGGGTTCATCCAGCCCAGGAAGATTACCAAAATTATAATTGTGACTTGCAAAGCAAACCTCGCCAGCAGAGCCAGGCCACACAAACGAGGGCAAAGCTCTTCATCCAGGGCTACTGCAGCAACGCCTTCCCAATCGAACTCTCTGCGGTCAGACAGAAACATTCAGTTCTCTCGTCCATGTTCGGTATAAAACTATCTCTGATGGTCAGGGGGCTTAGGCAGCTGGATCTGCTTTAGGCAAGAAGATACACTGATACCTTTCTGTCTCCGTATCTACATATACCTATCTACATGCATCTACACATCCATAGGTTCTGATGGTTTTATTTTTGGAACCATTCCTCCTTCAGCAGCCTCCAGAGAGACACAGCTTTGATAAGCAGCTCTCAGAGAGCACTTTCCTATCACACACATCTGGGACTTCAAAACAAGAGTCACATTTTGGTGCTGAGCCCGCCCCTCGGTGCCGGTGAGCAGAGCAGAGCAGCGCTGGCCCTGGCTCCTTGGCACATCACGGGGCCAGCACCGTGATAAACCAAAGCAGTTTTGCAGACAGGAAAACAGCAGCATGGGGGGGTGAAGTGAGCTGCCGAAGGCCAGGCAGTGAATCGGGGGCAGAGAGGAGAAGGCAGGCGCACATCATGCTGCTGCCATGGGCGGGTAGGGAGCCCCGGGGCTCGGGTGCAGCATCAGCCCCTGCCCAGTTTGCTCCCTCGAGTGACTGCATCATTTCTGATGGTTAAGTACAAGGTAGTCACGCCTATGACAGCAGCACAATTATATGGAAATTGTATTCTTGATAATTTGGGGTATTTTTCCCTGTGAACGCAGGCCTTCTGAAGAGATGAGCTCCAAGATTTCAGCATTCAATTAAATTAGATCAAATCAGCAGAGGAAATAAGTCTTTACAGCATGAGCAGATCCTTTGAATTTTACTAGCAAATCAGTGAACTAAATGCCATCATTTATCGTTAACATCACTAATAAAGCCAGATTCAGGATGCACAGCAAACTACCACCAGCCACATGCCCGATGCTTCCAGCACCACCAGCACCCTCCTTAGCCCTTGGTCCTTCCCCAGCTCCCCATGCAGAACAAAGACCATCCCTGAAGCCGTTATTCCAATCAAGTGCCATCGTCATCCAGCTGGGAAGCTCAGGATTAGGCCCAAACTTTAAACTCAGCCAAGCAACGCCCCTTCCTGAGGACGCTGGGAGGGATGCGGGAGCAGGGGGGAGATCCCAGGCAGAGAGCAGGAGGAGCGAGGTGGGCTCGGGCAGAAGGCTCAGGCTTCCAGAGACTGCTCACTGGAGCCCAGCATTTCGGGGAGAGCTGCCCTCCACCCTGAGAGGGCTCTTATCAGCCACGGGCAGGGGAATGCCGGGAGAGGCACGGGGCCGACCAACGCTGCTCCTCCTGCAGCAACAGGCGATGCTGCTCCATGTGCCTGAGCGCAGCTGCTGCAGAAAGCCACCACTTCGGGCCCATCCCTACGAGACCCCGTCTCGGACTAAACATCCCAAAGCATCCAGCGATGACATTGGATACAGCACCGTGCCACCAGGTCCGCACTGCACAGCCTAAAATGCAGCACAGGTTTTGCTTAACCTGGCCCCAGGGGCCACGGCAGCCCCTGGCACTGCCGGGCACGCCGGTGCCGTGCAGGGGTCCGGCGCAGGTGGCTGCAGCTGTGGCTGGCGCAGGGTGGGAGCAGGTCCACGCCTGGACAGAGCAAGCAGAAGAGCTGGTGGCTGCAAATGCAGATCCTCATGGCAATGCTGAATATTCAGCTGGCTCGGGAGCGGTTGCTCCAGAGAAGCGCTAATCGCATTATGTAAAAGAGGAGCCCCAGCCAAGTGGAGTGCATGCCCAGGCCTCCCTAATTCCCCTCGACAGGGCAGCAGCACTGCAGTCACGCTCTCTGTCGAGCCCACCACCACCACAGTGGCAGCCCCCATGGCCCGAGGAAAGCGTCAAGAGGGGCAAGCGAATCTAAAGATATGATGGGGAGACGGCAGCCTGCAAGGATGACCAGCCTGGTGCTGCCGCCGGTGTCTGCAGGAGCCCTGGAAAAACCTTGTGCTGCCTCTGGGCCTTTATCTCCCTCGACACTGGGGTGTTTTGGTGACAGGGAGGGATCGTAGCTGCCCCTGCATGACTCCATGCTGTGACGAGCTCCCCTGCCCCATGGGAATAGCACCAGCACCCAGGCAGCACCACAGATGGGTGCCACGCAGGGCGAAACAGTTTCTACCTCCGGAAACCTCGGGCGGAGATCAGCGCCCTGCTCTGCTGTGCTCACCGGTGCTGAGCTGCGAGGGGTGGTCATCGGTTCGTGCGGGAACACGTCGCAGTGCCACGGAGGGCAGCAGCCAGACCAGCAGCTCCCCAGTCCTCAGCGGCTCCCCCAGGAGATGCCGCCATCTCAATTACCCGTCTCCCTCAGACACCTTGTTTGATATGAGAGCATTAAAAGACATATAATTTGTGGAGCTAAAACACAGGTATTATCTCAGTGACACATCCGTACAATAGGGAATGTGCTAAATGTCAATCACATTCAGAAATGGGTTTCTATTGCTCTATGGCTTTTTCCTTGCCTCTTGCTCCAGATCAAAAAGATAGAAAACGACACAGTGTTAGCTGGAAACCTGCCATCTTCCTCGTTAAATCACCTTGCGCTGTGCAACCTCATCAATGACCAGGAACAAGAGACCTGGATCAAGCGTGCCAGGGCTTTGGGAAGCAGAGGGTCCAAGGCCCGCGGGCAGGAGCTCTCGCTGGCAGCTGGTACCCACCCCCGCACGTGAGGGAGGCTGGACAGAGGGGTACCTGCTCCGTACCAGCTCCACGTGCACACTGCCCACACTGCTATAGGGTCTCTGGATGGCTGCTTGTCCTCTCTAGTAGGAGACATGCCTGCAGCAGCACAGGAGTGTCCTGGTCAAGGCAGCATCTTTTGTACGTAGAGCCAGCAGCAGCAGCAGTCGCGGGCAATGGTACAAGCACAGTTGAAAGGAAAACTCTCCCTTCCTACCAGCCTGGGCTGCAGAGAGCATACAAGGGGACTGGCATCTCAGATGAAAGGACACAACTTACTTGTCCCATTTCTCAGTCTTTCCCTGAGCACTGGCACTCTCACAGGGAGTGGACACAGACTGATCTGATCCTGTACCTCTTACCGTCATGTTCTCATTCTCCTGCCTGCCAGCACACCTCCCTGTCCTCAAGCTTAACACGCAAGCAAAGAGCGACTTGCTCTGCTAACACAGTTGCATTGGGTTTCTGGAGCTCCAGTGAAGACCTGATGGAAAACCTGCCCTGCTTCCAAGCCCCCAGTGCAGCCAGGACAGCTGCTTATCACCCCTACGTGAACATCGAGTTCTGCATTCCAAATTGGAGAGGATTAACACCAAATTGCTCGTAGGAGGAAGGAGCTGTCGCAGTCCCTGGGGTGACACTGGTAACATTTGAGAGGAACGAGACAGGATGGCATCTGAAAGGACTGACCTTTGAGTCTTCACAGAGACTTCATAATGTAGCTCTGACCTATTCAAGTACCTGTCAAGCCACTACACATCTCTTCTGGGCAGGAGTCTGAGACGAGCCAGGGCTCTACAACAGACTTTGGAAGATTGCGAGGTCCTCGGCTATTGTACGGGTCCAACGCTGACGCTGGTGTTTGCAAAGGGAGCACAAAACCAGCATCACGAGCCCCACTGGAAATAAAGCACTGGCGATGCAGAGGGCCGTTTCCAGACAGGGACCACAGGCCCTGCCAGCACTGTCTGGCACCGAACCTTCCCGCGGTGCAAGAGTGCTGCCGGGCAGCTCCCGCGCATCAGGCGCAGTGCCAGCCCGTCCCTGCTGCACCGCGGTGCTTGCCGGTGCCGGTCGCCATTGGGAAGCCAGGACCCCGCCGACTAGAAGGAAAAGCGACAGCCGGTGGGAGCGGCACAGTAATTAACAAAATTATCATCAGGAACAAACACAGGCTTTGGCACAGTGCCTGCGCTCCTGCTCCGGTACTCCCTGCCCTGCTCTGGGCTCCTCGGCTCAGGAGAGCCGAGGCCGATTGCGCTCCCCAAATCGCACCCACCCCAGCAGCAAGCGGACGCATAGCCATGGCCAAGGGGAGGCCAGAGGGCATGCCAAGCAGGGTAAAAGCCCCTCTGAACCTCTGACGCTCGCCAGCAGCCACGGACCCTGCCCCGGGTGAGCCCCTTGGCTCCCGCAGACAACCCCGTCCTCCTGCACACATGAATATTTGGGAGCACGCACCCGCAGGCAGATGGTGTCTCTATCCCTCCAGCCATTAAGGCTCCCTCCCCCGTGACAACGATATTTGCTTTTAGAAGGCTGTTATTCTTCCAAGCAGGCGCCTTTTGATTGTCTGCAAAGAGCTCCTATTTTGACAGGCTATAAATATGGCAGGAGGAAAGATATATAAACCAGCACAGTTTATTAGTTCTGAAACAGAGCTAAAAATAGTCCCACGTGGGGTTGCTAAGTCCTCTGGGCAGATGTAATTGTGGATAATATAGCTTTAAATATGTGAAGGCTGTTTTGACAGCAACAACAACATTTTAACATATGGGACTGGGTAGCACACACAAGCAGAACACACCGCTGCACCACCTTCAACGTCACTGGGGAGCAGTGTTTGCATCGCTGGATCCCAGCCCACTGCCTCCGCTCTATATCTGGGGTTTCTGCAGTAATAAACCCCCAAATAAACCCAAATATCTACAGCAAGATACAGAGAGGAAAGCACCTAGTGAAATGCCAAATACCAAGGGTAGTCTCCCAGGGCAGGAGCATCAGTGGAGTTGTGCCAGTACCCTCCCCCCCAAAATTTTATATTGGTAGATCTTACCAGATTAAGGGGCTGAAACACCCCGCATTCTCAAAGCTGACAGCACCCTTCTCCTCCTGGGAAGGCTTCCTCTGTCCTAGGCAGGCTTTGAAACGTGCTGCAAGGATGCTGTGCGGACACAGAGCTGGGTGTCTCCAGGGGCAGCCGGGCCGATAACCACCCTTCCGCGAAGAGGGAAGCACTCCCGCCTGCTCGCCGGAGATAGGGGGGAGACGTTGGGACTGGCTAGATTTTGTAAATCCCCAGCCAGCCCTGAGGCTGGCCGAGGCAGGACTGACTGTGCCACTGCTGCTGCTTACGTCCCAGTGCAAGCACCCCCAGCTGGGCTGCACCCCGTTCCCTGCCGACCCCCGACCCCCCCTCCTCTGGCCAGTGTCACCAGTGTGTCCTTGTTCGTCACCTCCTGGCCACGGCTGTACCGCTCGCACAAAGGTCTTTCGCAATACACCGCACAGCGACAGGCCGTGCGATGCTGCTCGCAGGGGACCCTCAGTCCAGCACCTGCCCCAGCACCGCTGGGAGCTGATGAGCAAAAACTGACCCCTCCAGCTCGTCGTTCTCCCACCGGTGCTCACGTGCCAGTAGCTGCCTGGAGCTGGTGCACTGCTGCCCGTTCCGCAGCCCTGGGGCTCCAAACGCTCCCCTCTTCACAAGACGGAGGGTCAGTGCCCCCAGCCTCAGGGTGGCTCCTGGGGCCCTGCCCCATCCTCACTGCTGGGGCAATGAGCTGCATCTCTGCTCAACCGAGCCTTGCCAAAGCTCCTCAGATCCTTCACGATTTTTCTTCCTAAAATTACATGGTGCCTCAAAAAACCAGCAGCGCTGGTACCCATTGAAAGTCATTTCTGTCCATAAAGAAAATAGGATATCATTAAGACTCCCATCTCCAAGGTTGTTTTTCCCTCTAGAAAATAGATGTGATTTTTGGGGGTGGTTCTACACTTGAACATGGTGTTGGTGGGAGGCTGTGCTGTTTGAGCTCCACCAGCCGCTGCCCACGGCCCAGCGAATCACCCCAGCAGAGCTGCAATGTCCAAACCCTGGTGCTACTGCATCAGCCCTCCACAGGCAGAACCGCTTTCCCTTCCTCCCCAAGCGTGCCGGAGAGCAAGGGGCAGAGGCAGACTCCACCTGCCCTGGCACTCGCCCTGCTTGGGTTTATCTTTAGTCACAGGAGCGAGATACCAAAAAAAAACACCGCTAAAACACAAGAAACCCCCAAAATCCATTTCTGTCCTAAGGACAGCAGGTGTAACCCCCAGCATCACCTGCCAGCGGCCATCCCAAGCCCCAAGGCAGAAGGGCAGCGCTGCCCGTCAGCAGCACCTACTCACGGCCCCAGCAAGCACGTGGCTCCGGCAGCAGGGGCTCAGCAGCAGCAAAGGGCATTTTTGGGGCCACGAGGGGTGTCTCCGCACCCCAAGACCACCCCCGGGCAGGGCAGGACCGAGCCCCGGCGCAGTGCCCGCGAGGGACGGGACCATCCCTATCTCAACCCGGCAGCCAACGCTGCCGTGAGGGCAAAGCCCAGATTTCACAGAAGCGGCTGGGGCTGGGACGGGCCCTTCCCGAGGCAGCGGGACCCGCTCAGCCTGGCTCTGCGGTGACCGAGGTGCCAGCACCGCAGCCAAGCTCCAGCCAGGTACTCGGTGAGCAGCCCCGCGCCCACGCCGGTCACTGCTGCCTGGCACTGGGACCCACAGCAGGCCCGGCTGGGCGACGGCACAGCGCTGACCTGCTCATCCACAGGGCACCGGACCCTAAACTGGCAACAACACGGCCGACAGACTAGTTTCTTTGCGTAAAAAGCAAATAAAGCAGCAGCAGTGAGAACTGGCTGGTGATTCACTCCGGCCCCCGGACACGCTGCCCTACTTTCACCCTGGTTTTGCTGGGTTTACCTTCCTCCTTTTAAATTACCAACTCCCACCCTCATTTCCTCTTGCTGCGCCGAAGACCTCCAGCCCGGGGAGGCACAGGCCACCGGCGTGCGCTGGGACACAGGGACCGGCAGCACAACTCACCGCTGCGAGGGTCCCCAAGGCGCAGCACTGGCCAAGGACCCCCGCCCCCGGCGAGGGCAAAGCCAGCACCCCGTCCCCGCTCCCCTCGAGGGCACCGAGCGCTGCCCCATCCATCCCCCGCGGCCCCCCGGCTCGTCGCTGGCACCAGGGCCCGGAGGGGCGACCACCGCAGACTGGGTGATGGGACCCACAGCAGCAACAGGCGGAAAGCCCCTCGAAGGCAGCAGCGGGACCCCAAGTCCTGGAGCATGGGCTCCCCGCGGGAACGGGCAGCAGCAAAAAGCCGAGCGCTCGTGTGCCAACTGCTGGCACGCCCGGCAAGAGCCGTCAGCCGGGGAAGCACCGCCAGGGACCGGGGGTCGGGCAGGAGCCCCGGCCTCGACAGCCCCAGCCGAGCACCAGCGGGCTGCAGCCTGGCTGGGAAGGAGCCTCGGAAAGGGCCCGGGCTGGCCCCGCAGGGCAGCGACCAGCCACCGCTCCCTGCTGCTTTGCTCCTGCACCGCAAATAAAGGAGGACTTGGAAATGCTTTCACACACGCCTGTCTCCTCCTCCCAGAAGAGGAGGGTCGAATTGTACCACCCGGGTCTGGATACAAGCCTGAACCTGGGCAGTGGGGCTTTTTTTT
>VYZV01039339.1:8761-28696 GCA_013401275.1 Pandion haliaetus | reverse complement strand
AAAAAAAGCAAACCAGCAAAACACTGAATCAGTGAAGGACTCAAATCTGGATCCAGCACAGCCAGTGCCCAGGGCAGCTCCAGCCACCCACCAGCCGTAGGCACCGGGAGCCCGGCGGGGCAGGTGCTTCGCTTTCCCCTCCCCAGCCAGAGCTGTCACCCCAGCTCCACGTGAGGATCGCGCTGACGTTTATCTGTGCAGCCCTCGGATCCCCCGGCCTTGGCAAACGCGCAGGAGGTGGCTCTGAGGCAGCAGACGGCGAGCGGGGACAACGGCAGCCAGCGCCCGCAGCAGCAACAGGGACCTGTCACCATTCCCGGCCGCTCGCCTGCAGCCTGCCTGGCGCTCGCGGGGGGCTTTGTCCCAGCAGGGACCCGGGCATGAGACCTGCCGCCCCCACAGGGACTCTGCCCAGGGTGCCGTGTCCAGCCACGTGTCTCCAAGCTGCCACGGCCCTGAACGCCCACGGTGCAACAGGAACCTCCCAGGAGAGGAGGCAGAGCGGCGGCTTCGCTGGGGAAACGTTAACCAAGGTAAACCGGGCTTACACCATCATTTTGAGGGGACTGTACCATTTCAGGGTGCCCTTTGCCTCCTTGCCCCTCGCTGCTGCGCGAACACGGGGGAAACCCTGCAAGAACCCACCTGAGACCTGCAAGGGGACTGCTGGTTCATGACCCATCACGGACAGTTTAAGTTTCCAGCAAAACTACAAAAAAATCAGGGTGAGATTAGGGGACCGAGAAAGATGGCTTAGGAAAAGCTCAGAAGAATTTGCTGTGATTAGGCGAGCCACGTGCATATCAATAAAAACTAATATAACTGACAACAACAACATCAGAAAGGGAGAGGCATCATTCCAGGGTGAGAAGAATGTCCAAGCCGGGGGGGGCAATGTGTATTAAACAACCTTCGCCTCGGCTGGGTGCCCAATTAACACTCATCTGCGCACAGACCCATTCAGAGACTCTGCCCAGCGCTCGGCCAGGAGCCTGGACCAGCCCATACCTCGTTTTGCCCCTCCAGCCCCAGCAATGATTTTAACCGATCTTAAACTTTGCTCCGAGTCCCAGGGCATCCTTCAGACCCACCCACCCCCATGTTCTTCTCTTGCATTTCTGCACCAGAGCCGCGATAACTGCCTCCCCGGCACACCAGCTGCAGGAGGCTTCACCCGACAGCCTCGGACATAAGCACTTATGAATCAAATGAAATAGAAGGCCTGCCCGCCTCCCCTGTTCGCTGCAGACGGCTGCTTTGCAGTAGTTTTGATAGCATTGTTGGGCTTTTTCCGCAGTGTAACACATATGGTACTACAGCTGAAGTATAATTGCAAAACACACATTTGCATGCAATTATTCATTTTAAAAGGTGGTAATAAAGTCAAAGGAATTTACTTAGATGCAATCTGCTCTCCAGACCTTGTCCTCAGAAGACCTAAGCACAAACCTCCGAGATTACTGCAATAGTCAGTGCAGCTACCGCCAAGAAGCTAAATCATTCCCACATCTTCCCGTTAACTCAGCTCTGGCCCATCAAATATTGAAGAGCCTCAAGCCTGGACACAGCTCATTCTACGAAGGTCAAGTAAATCTTTCATCTCTTTCCACCTTTATTTTCCACCACTGTCCCCATCATCAGATGAGCATCACATGCTCTTTCATGTGAATTTTAGCTGTACACACGCTGACTCTCAGTAATTGGTGTACAAGGCTCTCCTGTTCCACAGAGATATGATTATTTCATTGCTATTTTTGCTTTATAAGGCTAAAGCAAGAGGTGACTCTGCCTGAAGAAGGGACTTTTTTATTGGATTTTTTTTTTTTAATACTCTGTGGTTTGTCAGTACTTCCCACTGGTGATAGCGAAGAGAAAATAACCAGAGTGCAGAGGTCTGAGGGGCCACTGGCAGGCAAAGGGCTGGCTAACCTCCCGCACAGGACATCACCCGACCAGCTCATTCCTGAGAAGTCTGGCTGGATAGAGGAGGAAGGTCCCCACAAGTTCATCCCTGTCACACCTTCCCACCTCTGTAATCCCCAGTACAAGGATTTCCTGAGGCAGAGGGGGCTTGGGGGTCCCTGCCTGGCCCCTCAGGACCCCTGCACTTGCTGTGCTGCCTGGGGTTAGCACGGGGCAGTTGTGAGAAGCAAACGCACTCACTAGGCAGGCTCATCTGGTTGGGGTTGATTTTTGATATGCAAAGATCCTTTGGTAGGCTGATGTTTTCCTCCAGGGTGATCTCCCCACTCGGGAAGGGGGTTTAGCTGCTGTCTGGCTCAGCTCATCCCTTCCCCAGCAGCACAACCTGACCTCAAACTCTGCCACGTTTTAAAAGCCCTGCATGAAGCCGTGCCCCAAGGAGCACTAAGGGCACCACAAAAGCACCTCGTGATCCCAGAGACACTGCTAGCTTTCTGCAGAGACCCAACACGACCCAAGAAAAACACCAGCACCAAGCCAAGGTCTGGAGGGCTGCTTCTAGACGTGATGCCCATTTTGCCAGTCTGAGGGGTTCAGCTGCCCCCAGTGCTTTCCTATGAAGCTGGTAAGGAATAAAAAAAAAAAATCTTAACAGAAAAACAGGGCTCGCAATGGAACCGGTCCATGCCAAAACCCTGGGTCCGCACATGCCAAATCCCATTTATTGCACAAGTGCCTTGGTCTCCGTCTCGCAGCACCCTGGGGCTGGCCCCGGTCCCAGAGGCTGTCAGCAGCCCCGGCCCCTCTCCCAGCACCTGAACCCCACAGCACCAGCTCCTGCTGCCAGCCCTGAGGACATGCACCCCAAAAAAACAGCAAGCAGAGTATTTCCAAGCCCTCTCCCAGGCTCTCCATCCCCCATACGCTGCCTGGGGGGCCCTTGCAAGGCTGCCCAAGAGCAGCCCCCAGCCACGCTAGGTGGGAGCGTGCCCGAGTTCTCCAGAGCCACCCACAGCTCCCCACGGCAGCCAGAAACTCAGCTCTCTCCTGCCCCAGAACAGTGGTTTTGAGAGCCAGGGACAGCCCGTTGCCAGCCGCATGTTCAAACCCGAAGCGGTGGGACCGGGCGCACGAGCTCCCCGCTGGAGAGCCGACGCTTTCAGGCTTTTCTGCCCCAGCAGGGCACAGGCACAGCTCCCCAAGGCAGAGCCAGTCCCAAACTCACCAGAGCTTCCTCGGCATTTCAGAGGCTGAGCAGCGAACGTGGCCGTTCAGCAGCAGGCGCCCAGGGATGCTCGGTCCTCTGCAGCACCTTCCCCGCCGGAGCACAGCCCCGCCACCTCCCCGCGGTACCCGTCACTGAACGGGGCCAGCCGAGCCCCTGACCGCGATGCCAGGGCTCTCCATCCATCACCTCTCTTCGACACTCCCACTCCACAACGTCTACTCACTCCCTCCACTTCTGAGTCCCTCAGACATATTCATGGTTACCATAGGAACTAATGAAACCCAAATTAAAAGAGAAAAAGGCGAGACAGACAGAGGGAAAACTGCTTTGATGCTCTAGTGCCACCTGCGTGTGCGAGCTTATTTGTTCTCGCCAAATACCGACTTTGCGCAGGACCCGGCCTTCGCTCTCGGCCCCGAGAGCCCGCTGGGACGCGCAGCCCCCCCACTCCTTTGGCATGGAGGGGCTCGATGCTGCTCCAGCAAACAGCCCTCGCCTCCGCAACCAAAAGCTCGGGGCCGCATCCACCACCACGCGCTCGCTATTCCTTCCCCGCCAGGTTTCTGCAAGTCAATATTGATGTTTGCAGCACGCACAAGGCTTTGTGAAGTGCTCCTTGGCGTGCAGAAAGCAGCTTGTCTTTTTGTTAACAAGTTATACCGTGAAAGAAAATTGCCTACGCCTGGTATCTTAGCCAGAAAGCTGCAGCAGTAATAAGAGGGCGTTAGAAAACCAAAACTTTCTTCTTTTTTTTTTTACTTTAAAAGCTTTTACAAGTATCTAATGTGGCTCTGGCTGAGCCCCAATGATAGAACCATTTAATGAAGCAATCTGTCCACAAACCAGAAGCGCTATGAGGCTCTGGAAAGCATTAGCTGCAAATAGCGGGGATAAAAGCTCCAGCGGATGCTCACCGAATGCCCTGAGCACCCCCCCTCCTCCGGCCAGGGCAGGAGGGAGAGAAAAACATGGCCCCAGACCCTCACCCCTGCCCGAGCAGGAGCATGGCAGCGTGCCCCACGGCACCGGCACAGCACTCCAAGCGCAGCACCAATTGCCTGGCATGGTGGGGAAAGGGGCTTAAGGGGTACTTCTGCAGCAAAATTAGTGCATGGGCCCTGGAAAAAAAAAAAAATCAGGACACAGTGTATGGCAGCGTACAAGGAGCAGCTAAAACCTTCTCAGCTCCATGGGAAAAGGACAGTCTACTGAGATTTCCCTCCACTCCTAAAAGCAGTAAACATTGATTTAAACTTCTCATTAGTTCAGCAAAAACCTGAGCTATGAGCGTAGCAACAGCGTCTCTGTTGTGCTATTTACAATGGGCATTTGCAGGCTCATTCAGGCAGCAGGTTCCCCCAAGGCTTTCTGTACACTTTTCCATTAATGAATAATTTGCACAAGTAATGATTATAGAGGGAAACCACATGAGCCGTTACCCATACACATTACCCTGAGCTCAAGGGAGGCTTGGCCAGAATATTTCTATATTAGCACACAGTTACGCTGGTAGTGCCAGAGCCGCTTGTGTGCCTGCAATGGAAAACCCCCGACTCAGGGAGCTTATCCAGACACAGGGGAGAGGGGAGGACGCGCCGCAGCGGGAGAGAAGGTTCCGTCCCCCGGGTCGCACAGCCAGGAGGACAAGGCCTGGCAGGAACGGGAGGCAGGTCCCAGACAGCCGCAAGTGCCGGGAGAACAGAGAGCATCAGTACCACCATTCCCAGCCCCTTCTCGCTTGCTCTTCCCCATCCAGCTGATGACATTTTCCAGCAGAAGTGGTGATCCTGCACACCTCGCTCCATTACAGAGCAGGATCTGGCCCGGCAGCCGCCTTGCCAGAGGCCATGCAGCCCACGCTGTCAGCTTGCAGCAAGTATGTGGCAAGCCCGAGATGAACCCACCAAGCAACACCACCAGCTCACAGGCCCTCCTGGTCCCAAGAGCATCTTCACCCCTTCCAGAGCAACTCCCAGAGCCCCCCCAGCAGCACGGGAGCAGGAGCTGGGAAACAAGCACAGGCACCCACTATCCCACTGACACCCACCCCCTTTCCAGACTGCACGATTCAAAACCAAAATTTAAAAACTCCAGACTCCACTGAATTTACAGCCAGAAGCTCAGTGGTGGCCTGTCCTGCCGATTCCCACCCCCATCCCTCCCAGGGCAGAGCTGGTGCCCCCAGAATTGCACCGTGCATGCCTTAACCCGCTGATCATACAGCAGTTGTGTTGCTGCATTTATTATAATCAATCAGTGCCAGAATCACCTTGGACTTGACAGGAGAACAAGCTGCATGACATGCACAAACACATCTCCAGGAACAGGCAGATAACGGCTGGTCTGCCGCTGCACAGAACCGGACCCGGGAAGACAGCCCAGCTAACAAGAAAGCGTCCTCCGTGCACAAAGCCATCGCAGCACCGCGCACCTCACAGGGAAATTGCTTTACGCAAGAGCTCTCTCTTGCGGGTGTGGGTACTCACTTGATCTTCAGGCTGGCGAGCATCGTCTTGTCGATCCTGGGGAGAAAGCAGAGGAGCATGTTACTGCAGGTGCAGGGGCTCCGGGCGCAGGGGGGAGGTCTGTCCCTCCTCCCCTCTCAGGTACGGGGGCTGCTGGCAAACCCGGCCCCAGCATCTCCTTCGGAGGTGCTATCGGTCTGGCTGACACAATGATCGCCACAGAAAGACTTGACCAGAAAACAAAATCAACCAAAATTTAACCCAAAGTGGAAACCTGGCGGCAAGTAAAACAACCCCCCCCCACCCCCAGTTATTTCCTGGTGGTGGCCAGTGGAGAACTGTTGCCTCCTCATCCAAAATGCCAGAGATGAACTGGGCACCAGAGGAGGACATTATCCATGTCCCAGCTCTCTCCAAAGCACTGGCTCACATCTCCTACAAAACCCTTAGAGACAACAGACCTGTGACAGACCCGACGTGCTGGGAAGATCACGCCAAACCCCGCAAACTCGACCCTGCAGCCTTACGAAAAGCCCAGTCCAACGGGGAAGGAACAAGGATACAGCGAGGTGCAGGATTTTCATATCTGGCTGGTCGCTGCCTCGCTGCAGGAGCTCAGGCTCATCCCTGCAGGGCTGTGCCATCCCCCCCCGGGCACCAGCCGCTGTCTTACCCGGTTACTTACCCCCTCACCCACCCACAGCTGCTGCGAGTACCCGCACACACGCCGAGAGCCCCGGATGGATGGAACGCAGAGCAGTCCCATTGCTCCCAGCCCCAGCCAGTTCATGCGGGGCTGGGAGCTCCAGTTGCTTCACTTATTTATTTGGCACCGTTAATAAGTGCCTATCTCCACAGAATCATTGTGGTTAAAGTCACATTAATATTAATTAATGCAAATCACAGTAATGAGTCTCAAAATGCAAAATGATGTCTTTTGGCAGTCATTGCAAATGCTCTGTTATCTGCCACATGAAATTAATTCCACATCTCAAAAAAAAAAAAAAACCAAACCAAAAACCCAAACCCCACTTGTTTTGCACTGCGATCACAGAGGACATGGCAAGGCTGCAGAAATGCAGCTTCCCCTCTACTCGCAGCTTTACCACCCTCCGCTCCCAGGCTGAACTTCTCTATCACAAGGAGGCTGTACCCATGGGTGATGCAGCGGGACCGGATCCGGATCCCCGGCATGCCGTGCCACAGGCTGAGCTGGCACCAGGGCAGACACGTCAGAAACCCCACGGGGGGTGTCCCCGCTCCCCACAGGCGAGGGCAAAGCCACCCTGCACAGCCCGCCTCAAGCCCGGCACCTCCTGCCCACCCTGCCTGCACACACCACGACCCTTCCCGGGGTCCCTCTCTTGCTCAGACTGACATTGCACTCGCAAAACCCCACGGCCACGGGAGCTTCGTTCCAGGCATTTCCCCAAACATCCGCTCCCGTGCTCCGCTCCTGGAAAGCCAGCACACTACTGCTCCTAAAAATAGACCCAGGGCACCCGCTATTGTCACTTAATACTTAACAAGCCTGTCCACAGACCTCGTTCATTACCAAATCGAGTTGAACATTAAAGCGTGCTGGTGTAAATAGCTGTTGCCAAACTTGGTGGGGGATGCAAGCGAGCTACGGGGACAGTGGGTGGCTGGGGCAGCTCCTGTAGGACCTGCGCTGGAGCAGGGAACCACACCGAGCGGCTTCATCCAGAACGGCAGGAAGAAAAATCAGTTGCTGTTATTTGGCCTCTTGGGAGAGAAAAAAAAAGCGACAAAAAAAAAAGAAACACACGAGGAAGAAAACCCTTCGCTGGGGAAACCGCAGTTGCAATATGACTAAATCGCAAGAGCCACTTCATCAGGCCCTGCCCTACGCCCTCTCCGAAGGTGGGGTGAAGCGAAACACCCCACGCCCTGGTCCAGCCTTCTCCCTGTGCACCCAGCACGGCCCTGGGGCTCCCCGAGCCCTGGCAGCACCAGCAAGGGGGGTGTCTCCCCCCCGCTGCTGCCAAAAGCAGCACCTGGGGGAAAGGAGCAGCCGACCCCAGCTGGGTGCCCACGGCCCAGGAGGCGAGAGGACGAGGCTGGCACCTGCCTCAGTCACCGGGGCCACAGCGAGCTGGGAAGGGGGTACAGGCAGGGGCAGGGCAGGGCTGGGGTGGCAGCTCCCGGGCTGCGAACACCACGGCTTTGCATCGCCCGCGATGGGCATCCCTACGTCCAAGAGCAGCGGCACCGTGTCTGCCGCCCCAGGACAAGCACGCTCCTCCCGGGACCTCGCTGCTGGCAGATGCGGCCGGTAGACATAAGAAAAGCCCCAAAACGATTTGCACTCCAGCAGAGGGCTGGAAATAGCGATTGCAGCTACAGAGAGCGGTGGCTGGGTGCGCCCGGCCGCCCCACGCGCGGTCCCCACAGGAAGGGTGTGTCGGTCGCAGGCCCGGGCAGCCGTGAGAAGATGCAGATGCAGATGCAGATGCAGGTACGGGGCTGCGGCACGTCCCTTCCTTTCCCATAAACACTCGGGGAAACGTTTTCCCGGCTGCGCATGGTGCTCTCCAGGCAACGGGTGAGTGCAAGGTGCGGGTCTTCCCCAGGGAGCCATGCACCAACCCCACTTGGGAGCTGCCCCCGTACCTCCTAGTCTGTCTCTCTCACCGTGCAGACCCCGATGCTGATATTTAAAGGAAAGCCCGCACCCTGCGTCCCCCCAGCCCAGACTGTGACGGTGGCACAGCCCCCTAACAGTCAGCAAACCACATTTTCCTGCATGACTCTCCGGCTCGTGGTTATCTTTTCCCTGCAACTGCCAAAGTGCAGAAGGAAAACGACTGAGCAAAGCCCAGCCCCCCTGCAAGGGGTGGGGGGGGTAACAGCTCCGCTCCATCGCGGCGAGAAGCTGTCAACAGCAGCAGCTCCCGGGATGCGCCCGCTGTGGTCGGGGCCCCAGAGCCACTGCTCCCAACGGCAGCTGCAGAGCAAAGCTGCCCAAGAGCTGCGATTTCTCTCTGCCACAGAACGAGCCCACATTTCACAAAACTTATTTTTACAGAAGTTTATCAGAGTGCTTCCTTCCCATTTTTACGTAAAGAAAATAAAAGATAAATCCAGCTGACACAAAACACTTGGCTTCAGTAAGGTGTGCAATTCTATTCCCAGGAGGCTTTGCCAAAACGCTCGACAAGTTTGCTGCCCTCCAACAACCCTCT
This sequence comes from Pandion haliaetus, assembly GCA_013401275.1. Taxonomy (NCBI): domain Eukaryota; kingdom Metazoa; phylum Chordata; class Aves; order Accipitriformes; family Pandionidae; genus Pandion; species Pandion haliaetus. Next base: position 19,874 of record VYZV01039339.1, on the reverse strand, counting down.
CGGGTACTCAGCATTTCCCCCAGCAGGTTTCAAGCAGCTCCAAGCCCACCAGCACAAGTGCTCGTCCCAAAGCCCCTGGGGTTCCCGGCTGCCCAGCCCTAGCTCCCACAGCACGAGGAGGGGAAGGCAGAGCAACCCCCTGCCCCAGCACCGAACAGCCAAAACAATTACAAAACTGCCAATTCGGCCATCAGTTCCCATGGCCTGATCACAATCACACAGCACAGTCTCGGAATGGACATAAAATACCTTAGAGAGAGGGAAACTGGAGGAAGAGTAGAGGGAGAACAGTACCATTTTCTTAAACTATTTTCCTATAGATCAACGCATCTCAGAGGGCAGGGACACGAGAAGCAAACAGCCCCGCTGAACCCAGGGTGCAGGTAGCAGCCGCGGTGCTCTGCCAAGGACAGACAGAGCGGGGACGACTCGGGGAGACGCCGATGGCACCAGGAACCTGCCGTGGACCAGGTGGGACCTCACCGTGCACGCCACGAGGTGCTGAAGGCGGCCGTGAGCTTCGCTGCCTGGGCAGAGGGTCCCTTAGCAGCGAGAGAAAGGAGCAGGGGGGAGAACCACAGGACCCTCTTGCAGGTGACGTGCCTGCGGGAGCCCACCACAAGCCCCCGCACTGCTTGGCACCCACGGGGCTCACAAAAGGCACGGGGGGTGGGGGGGAAGGAGGTCCTTCCCGACTCCCACGCGCTCCTGCTGGCATGGGGCAGCGAGAAGGGCTCTGCCACGAGTGCACCGCGGTGCTTCCTCCTCTGAAGCCACAGCAGGAAGAAAAGCTCCTCGCGCAGCCCCACGCTCCCAGTAGCAAAGGGGGGATAGAAAGGAAAGGCACCCACCAGCCATAGCCGCCGAAGGAGACGCTGCGTTTTCTCTGGAACATGGTGGTGGCTCGGTGTTGCCAGGGTGCTCCGGCCATGGGTGGGACGCGGCAATGGGGCCAGCAGCACCCGTGTGCCAGCCGCGTGGAGGACGCCCACGGCAGGCGCTTCCTGCCGGCGTGCGTGGCGCAGTGCCGAGGCGGTGGGACCCCAGCACCTCCTGGTCAGCTGCCCCGAGCACAGAAGCGCATGCACACGCGCACACATACGAGCACCAGAAGAAAAGTCATTTCCTTTTTGTTTTTTTGTTGTGGGGTGGGTTGTTTTTTTTTTTTTCTTTTGTGGCCTCAGGCTTTTCACAACCTTATTCTGCAAATATCGTATTTCTCCTAATGGCAGGGGCCACTGGCAGCGCTGCGCGGGGAGCGTGGGTGTCGGGGCCGAGCCACAGGCATGGCATCCCCCACGAGTGTTGTGCCACGGAGCTGCCCCCACCCCACCTGCCACCGGGGCCCGGTGCAGAGGGTCACTGGTGGCAACGCCAAGGTCTGTCTCACACGGTGGCTCTTCCCGCGTCTGTCCCCAGAACGGCAGGGCTGCGTTCACCGCACCGGGCTGGCTCCCTGGTAGGAGATACTCCAACTCATGCTCCAGTGCACTTCACAGGACGTCTCACTAAAAGCATTAAACCTCAGTACACAAAAATCTCATCACCTCATCTCTCATGGCAAACAGATCCCCGGTTGCCCTGGAGCCTGGCGAGGCATCTCCCACCTGGCCCCCGCGCAGCTGTGGCACTCAGCTTTTCTCTCCTCGGCAGCTCCGCAACACTGAAGTGCGTGTCTGCACCGTGACCGCCGCTGAAACCCCCTGGTCCTTTAAGAGCCGGGCTTCAGAAACCCCATTTAAATGGAAATGCTGACCTCTAGCCGGGTATGAGCTCCCATCAATCATAAAGTCCCAAGAAAAGAGGCAATCGTCCCCTGCATCAGCCTTCAGGCATCGCAGGGCACAGCAGAGCCCGTGGGGAGGCGAACCCGGTGCCGGGGGCTGGGCATGGTGCCCGGGAGGGGGGGGCTGGGCACCCCAGCCTCACACCCTCTGCTTCCCAAAACCAGCCACCAGCACCCATCCGCGCCCACTCAGGCCTGGGCTGCAAGAGGGGCTCACCCTCCGTGGGTCAGTCAGGAGGAAGGGTGGGAACCCCGAGCACCCCTCGGCAGTCACGGGGCGGGGGGCTGCGCTGCCCCACGGCCGCAGTGGGACTCGGTGCGGGTGACGCCAGAGCAGAGCCTCGCACCACAGCCAGGAGGGGACGAGCTGCGTGGCCACGCATTGTCTACCGCGCGAGAGACACCGGAACCCAAAGCTCGCTTCCCAAAGTCCCGGCAGTTTCAAGACCAGCAGAAAGCCTCCAACTGCCAAGGTCCTACTGGTTCGGCTACTTGAACACTCACCTCCTACTCCGGTGATTTAAGCTAACGGCTCGCGTGCACACACGACATCCCCTTGACTCGGCACCACCGGGCAGTGCCTGGCTCACGCAGCTCCCGGGGGACTTGAGGCAGCTCTTAGCCCAGCACGTGGCACTTGCAGGAGTCAGACTCTCATCCAAGCAACCAAAAGCTTTAAATTGAGAGACGTTTGGATTCCGTCTGATGTGTGAAAGAAGGGGGGGGGGATGGGATAGGGAGTTGGGCAGAGAAATCACTCAACTCCAGGGAAAAAGCTTGGATTGAAATCCAGCTATTTCAACCAACTCCCACTTTTCTACCCACGGCCATCTCTCCTTAAAGGGATGAAATGATAGAAATCCTTTGCATTTTAGAGCTCTTAAGGACATTCTTTTCGGGGGGAAAAAAAAAAAAAATCCTAAACCTGCCGCAGGCTTGAAAGCCATAACTCAGGTACCATGAAATATTTGGAGCAGACATTTGCTTGGAGCACATTTGTTTCTGGCGTGCATGCTCCGTGTTAAAGCTCTGCATCAACAGCAGTGTGACGTTATCCTCTCGCTTCATCTTCCCCCAGGTCACGTCTTTCTTACACTCATACCAGTTGATTTCTGCCCAGCTCTACTGAGCTGCTCATGATTTACATGCCTGAAAATAAAAGCTTCCCCGCATGGCTGAGCTCTGCAGTGCATCAGAATGCCACCCAGCTGCTGCAGCTCCAGCACAGCCCTGCACACAGAGGTGCGGTGGCAGGTAGTGACAGCGCCATGGGAAGCATCAATCTACAGCTGGCATCACACCAGAAACAACTTGGAGAGTCCCAGGAAAACAGCCAGCTCTTCATTTAAACATTTACTCTTGCAGCACTGTAAGCACCAATTACTGCATCTTGTTCTGCCACTTCAGTCCTCACGTGAACTCACTGTTGTCAGAGGCAACATGGAAGCAGAGAGGGCGACGGGGAGATGCACACAAAGGCAGGGACAGGCTCCCCTTTAACGGGAGTCCGTAGGCCAAAATTACTCTGGCGGGTCTTCCTTATGCCTCGTTGGCATGCCAGTTCTGCTAAAGCACAAAGTGACTCGCACACCTCCCCCAGGGTTTCAGAGCCCGGGAGGGCAGGACCTGGATACAACCATAGGGATGTTGTTGCCACTTCCCGCTGCCTGGGAGAGGTGCGAGGCAGCCCCGTGCAAAGCCCACCTCGCCGCGCACCAGCAGGACCAGCACCTGGGGATGCCCGTGACTGGTGGGGATGGAAGCGGAGTTCACCCTGCTCCCCAACCCCACGCGTCCAGCAGCCCCCACAGACACAGGTGACAAGCAGCACTTGAACCTGGCAAAGGTTAAAAATATACCAAGGACCCAACTCCAACTCCCCAGAGGCCACCAGCCTCCCTCAACTCCAGGGTGTCACATCAGCGCCTGCCCAGCGTCACCTCGCCCGCACGGGAGCACATCCAGAAACAGTTTGCCTGCAATGACATTTTCTCGCTTCTCCTCTTCCCCCCAAGGTATTTCACAGAGTTGGGCTCAAAAATGAAAGAAAAAAAAAAAAAAAACAAAAACCAACCTCCTCCATTCAGAGCAGGCACGACCAAATCATAACTGATTGGCCAAAATTAAGAAACAAAGGCCTGGGGGAGGATGCCTCCTTGGTACCATCTGCGCCAGACAAAATTAGCATTTTGCAGAGGCCTCTGCAAAACCTGACCTACCCTGGCTGTGCTCCCAACTCCAGCGAGCAGCCCCAGCCTGGCCAGTAACACCAGGGAGAGGGTGCCGCACAGCTGGGGCAGCGAGCCACATTGTTAACAGCTGATTAATAAAACCAACCACCCCTGGAGCACCAGGCACTTGCAGCCCCCTAGAGCACAACCCCAGGCCTGGAGCACCCAGAGCAGCTCACGTGGGGAGCAGTGGGGGAGAGACGCCCACGTTCCGGCCGGCTCCATCGCACCCCCCAAACCAGGCACAACAAGAGAGCAAGAAAGGGGAGGGAGCGCAAGGCCGCGCTGACAGCAGCGCGCCGACAACTGCATGGCACTAGACCTTAATGAGCGCGCGCTGCTGGGCTGCGCTTCTGTTTGTGAAAGGAGACACGGGCTAATTCTGCACAGCTCCGGCTCAGCTCTCTCGTCACCTAACGGGGGACCGCAGGGCTTGAACTGCCCCTGACATCGCATCTGCAGCTGCCAGCGAGACCACCAAAACCGGGGCGTTCAAAGGTCTGTGCGACACAGCACCAGTGAACGCGTGAACCAGTGGCGCAGAAGAAAGGAAGGTCCGAAGGCACCTTCCTCCCACGCGGCTGAAGCTGCCAGCCGGGCCACCAGCGCCCAGGCACGCGAGCACAGCCGCACAGTTCAGTCCCCAGCTCCCTGCAGCACAGGACCCTTCGTGGTGGAGCCAGCGCAGGCGGTACCTGCTGCCCCAGTCCCTGGGGGCTGTGCCGGGCTCCTCCGGCAGCCCGGCGATTTGGGCCGATGTAGAAAGGTGAACCGCTCGCGAGGGGCTTCGGCGCGGGCGGCAGAGTGGGGCTGACCCTCTGCCTGCGCGAGCCCTCGGCACGGATGGTGCTGCCCCTGTCGAGGGACGAGCAGCAGGGTCAGGCAGAGGAGGGGGCTGGCGTAGGTACCCAGCCATCTCCTCATCAGTCAGAGCCCGTACCACCAAGCAGAATTATGCCCAGGAAGGGCAGCGTAATTCTTTCCTTTGTTACTGGGGCTAAGAGAGACTGATTGCATCATTAGTGCTTTAATATTGCATGCGGCGCACTGAGGGTATTCATCTTTCTATTATGATTCTAAGAAAGGTTGTGGGCACCCAGAAATATTAGATTTTGCCCTGGCAGGAAGAACACACTGTGCATATCATCAGCCTCAACATACAAAGCAAAGGAAAACAGTGTCCGAATTAATTCTGGCTCAGTGCATGGAATATTTTTGACAGTATTTTCTCCCCTTTACGGTGCTGCTGAAGTGAAACAAAGTGAGGAACTCAATGCCTTAAATAGCAGCTTCCCAAAAAACACAGCTTGCTCTCAAAGGGGGCTATTTAGTGCTCAACAGCCAACAGGTCCACAGCACTAAGCGGCTCCCGCCATCCTCCCTGAGCCCCAGTCACTGCACTGGGGAGGGGGAAGGCTGTTTTTCAGCCAAGAGGTGAGCTTCAGCCAAAGGACAGTAAAGCCAAGGAGACCTTCCAGAGACCGTACCGTACCTCCATCAGTCTCGGAGCTGCTCGTTGCAGGGGGCTCCACGACTGCCTCCTTCCGACAGCCCGACCTGCTGCTTTGTCTTTAGGGACGGACAGCAGCCTGGGTTGCTGAGCCACACAGCCTGCTTATCTAGGGCCCGCTTGTTAAACTCATTAGGGAGGACTCAGTACATCTGAGGTTTAACTGGGAGGGTCAGCCTGCAGAGTAGAGCAAGAATTGCAAACATATCCACACAGAAATGAAGAGCTAGTGCCCAGCAAAACACCCAGCTGGCCAGAAAAAGAAAGAAAGTTCAGCATGTAAATTATTAGCAGCCTCCTTAAGAAAGGCAGTCCTGCTCCGGGTCCTCCTAGCCTGAGGAACAGAAAACAGGGAGAAAAACGTGCTGAACGTGCCTGGGGAGACAGGCAGACTGTGCCTCCGTCCTGGGCACCGAGGTTTTATCAGGCTGATGACAAGGCTCGCTGGTCCATGCACCGGCAGCACAGGAGAGGCGACGCGCTGCGGCCCAGCGAGCCCCCAGTGCAAGTACCCATCCACTGCAAGCACGCATCCACTTCATCCCCTGGAAGGAGCCAGCAGCTGGAGCAACCCTGCGGCTAACAGCTCTGGTTCCTGCAGGCACTGGGGTTTCCACGGGAGCCCCAGCGCCCACGGCTGTGGTCCCCACTCTGGGGATGCTGAGGGGACGCTTGGTTAGGCACCACGGAGCCCAGCACACGGAAAGCTCCACTGCTGCGCTTGCCCCGTCCCGCACGCTCTGCTCAGCATCAGCTGCAAGCTGGTGGAAAATGAGGTGGGAGCAAGGGACAGCGGGATGGGGAGAGGCGGGCCGGCTCCTGCCCCCGTCAAGGCCCAGAGCCCACCCAGGGACATCAGAAACATAGCAATGGTGAGGGCGAATGCTGGGGTCAGGGCTCCGGGGAGCTCATTTTCCACCCACAGCATGTACGTGTTGGGGCAGACTCAGTGCTGGATAAGGCCTGAGAGTCTTTTCCTTCCAGAGACCAAGGTTATGCCCAGCCCACGCTGCAGACCATGCTCCATCTCCTCTTCCATGTTCTTGAGGCCACTTGCCACCACTAACAGCCCACAGACTCATCCCTACCTCCAAAGCAAAATGATCCCCCCTGCTCAGTTCTATGAAAACGGCTAAAAACCAGATCTTGGAGGCAGCCACCGCTCGACCTGCGACGTGCCACTTCTCAGACAGCGGTGACAGGGGTACGCGCGCCCAGCCCAGTCCCCACAGCCAGGTGCCGCACCTCGAGCATTCCTGGTGGCCTGGGGAGCACCCGGCTACACCTCGGGGACCACAGCACAGAGGAGGGGACCCCAGGAAACCAGCAGCAACAGGCACTGGCTGAGCCCCCACCCTACCCCAAGCGCTGGCCAGGCGCCCGTGCCCACCAAAGCCCCTGGCTCAACTGCAGCTTTCAGGTTTCTAATGAGTTCTTGCACTGCTGCCCCGAGGTGCACGGGGGATGTCGGAGAGATGGAAAGGTCAGATGACTCAGCCGCACGGGGCCGCATCCAGCCCAGAGCACCCCCAGCTCCTCCCCGCCCCCTCGAGCGGATCTCCCGCACTCTCCGGCCGGCTCTTTGCACGCCATGAAAGGGAGGAGCTGGCATGAGCCGAAGGCACTGGCGACGGCATGGCCAGCACCGCAGCCTTTCACCTTACCGAGCCCCCAGGGCAGGCGCAGACAGCCCCTCTGTGGGGCTGTGCCAGATCCGCTCCAGGGTCAGCGAGAGAGGTGGAGGAACCCGCTGGCCACAGCAACGGGCTGAGTCCAGCACAGGGGAGCTCCCGTCCCACACGCTTCCGAGCTGGGGAACCCACCGCCCCAGCAGAGTAAACCCACCGGCTGTCGCAGGGGAGAGGAGCAGTTCCTCCCTGCACAGCTCTGGAGGCATCCCCACGCCACACGTACCAGGATACCCACACGCCTTTGGGCAGCAGGAGTGGGGTAGCACCACTGCTCACCATAAAGTGGTTTCTAAACCATGCAGTGCCTGCAGCCAGGCACCAGGGAGCCGGATCCATTCTTTAAACAAGGCAGCTCAACGACTAGCAGGAACAGGCAAACTCTGATCAGCCAAGTTGGGGAACACGAGCCCCCCCATCACACACATCCCAGTGAACACTGGCGATAGGTGGGAGCAGGGCTCTGGGATGAGCCAGCAAGGGCTGTGCTCAGCCTGGCAGGGCAGCAGGAATGCAAACGCTTCTGCAGGACCGCTGTGGAGGAAAACAAGGCCAAACTCTGCAAAGCCTGCGTTGGTTCAGGATGGTAACATCAGCAGAAATCAATGCATTTAACTGCTTCAGGGTCTGAAGTCCATCAATGCTCATTTGTCTTTTCTTTGCAGTATCGATCACGTTGCTTCCATGCAGTGCAGAGGGGAGGAGAGGAAAGCCCGGTCCAGGCTGTATGTTCAGGAGCAAACCCTGCTCTCCTGTCACACAGAGCGGGCAACTCCCCATCCCTCCAAAGCTCAGGCTGCACACTGCATTGGGGGAGTTGGAGATGATCCTCCAGGTCCCTGGCTGCCGCCTTTGGGCCTCCTAGGGGTAACTGGGTTTGCTGAGCACCCTGCGGCACCGAGCACGTCCCCAGCATTCACACTTTGGACACGCACGTGCTCTCTGAGTACCCAGCCTGACACTCATTAGCAACTGGTTTCTCCCAGCATCACAAGACCCAGCTCTTTACTGCAGAGGGACATGGATCTTGTCTGATCACAGCACTACGCACAGAGTCATTGCACAGATTTCCAGGCTCATTAAGTTCTTCTCTGCCCACTACGAATTTAATATACAGAGTTGCTTGTTTTCTCAGATGCACCCATTTTAGAGCTCTGTCTTGCTAGCGAGGGGACGAAATTCCCTAGAGGGGCTCTCTCTTCAGGAGAGCCTGTTCAAGCACAGAGATTTTCTGCCTGTCTCTTTTCCCTACCTCTTCCAACCATGTCCCTTCCAGTGCACGTTGAGCCTGAGAGAGGATGCTACAGAGGAGCAGCAGACGCCCGTGTCCACACACCGTGCCTCCCCCAGGGATCAGGCACGAAGGTTCCTCTGTCTGCTGTGACACACACGTGGCATGCCTTGCGTTGCTCAGGATGCTCCAGAGACAGCCCAGCCCCAGGCAGGGCAGCCACCGCTGCCCCCAGCGTGCCCCCTCCCGCGCCCAGGGGCAGCCCTGCTGCAGGCAGCTGGCCATGCCCAGCGCCAGGTCCCTGGGCACCATCACCATGGCTGCCCGCACATCCACTGCGCATCCCGCGCTGCGGTCCCCTGGTCCCAGGCTACTGCTGCCCGGAGGAGCAGGAGCTCGTCGCCTGTTCACCTGGGCACCACACAGGCTGGTGGAGGGAGGATGCATTAGGGCAAAAACCCACAAAACCCAGTTCCTGCTGGCAGGCTGGCACTGGCACGCAGCTGGACCTGAGGAACCAGAGAGCATTTGGCCCAGGTCACACAGGAAACATGGAGAAGGGATGCAACTGCAGCCTATGAAGAAACTGTGGCGAGACAGAAAAAAACCTGCTTAAACTAAAAACCAGGGCTGGCAAAACATGGGGGTGGGAGGAAAGCATGGGTAGGAGACAGACCTGAACATGCTTTGGCTGGAAATTAGGAGGTTTCTAGTCTTTAACACAAACAGTCTCTGGAAGAGTTTCCTAATAACAGAAGGAAGGAAAAAAAAAAAAAACCCAAAACCCTAACTGACGGTCAGCATGTTTACAAAGCCATTACACGAGATGGTGCCTGCAGCCACAGAGAGCTGGACTCAGTGAACCAGCATGTGCCCTTGCACCCTCCTCTCACGCGGGCTTCTCCTCACAGCCCACACACTGCCCTGCTCCCCAGCCCTCCAGCAGCATATGGTTAAGCAGCGACTGCCTGAAGCCAAGATGTGCTGGCGCAGGATTAGATTTAGGCAGCAGTCAGGGCCCAGATTCAAGGCCAAACTTGTACACAGTTCCATCTAAATATTGCAAACAAGACATGCAGGATTTGGACTCAAGCTTTTCAAAACTCTGCTACATCTCACCAATATCACCTGTATTTTTCCACCATTTTGGGTGGTTTTTGAAAGAGCTGGGCTAGGTTCAAATCAAAATCAAGAAACAGCTCTTTCTGGTTTGGCATCTAACTTGGAGGCAGATGTTAACTCCAAGCAGGGATTCATCTACCCCCACGAAACTGGAAAGAGGTCTGGGGAGAATGAGCTGGTTTTAGCTCCTGGAAAACATGTCTCTTCCTACTGCTGCTGTTGAAGTCCCGTTCCTGTTTCCACAGCAGCCGCTAAGGACAACCAGAGCATCTGACTTCAGGTACACGACAGGCAACAGCAGCAAAGGGACTCTCTGAGCAGCCCCCAGGACCCTGCTACCAGACGGACACGCTTAGGGCTGAAGAGGAAGGAAGGATGATAAAACAAACATAAGCAAAGCAAAAAGGCAGTTTTGCTGCTATGGTTGTCGCAAGCTGCCCTTTGGGAGGAATCAGCAGCAGAGGGAGAACAAAATATCTGCTAAAGCTGGTGTGCGCAGAGAGCGAGCCTGCTGGCTGGAATCACGCTTCTTGTTGAATCTGAATTTAGACTCCTTGGCACGTTTCCAACCCTCAATAAATCGTGCCATATGGAGAGATATTATGTCCCCTGTGCTGCTAAACCAACAAGCAGTCTTAAATAAAAGAGCAGAGCCTGGAGCGTGCAGGAGACGAAGAAACAAGGCAGTACCTGGCAGGATCCATCTCGCGTCCTGTATACGCCAGGGATGCGGGCGACATGCTTGCACAGCCCTTACCAGCTCCGCGGAGCTCGCCCACTGGGTTACACAGGAGCTCTGCCCGCAGAGACGAGCGGGGTAGGAGAAAAATGCTCTCCGCTCTGCCTTGTGAGCAGACATTACGCTGCTTCTCTGGCAGAGATAAGCCGCAATCTCGCTCAAAGACGGCGGGGAGGAGGGTCACCCCAGCAAACAGGGCACACGGAGCAACCTCCTCCTGTGCGCTGTTTCTGTCAAATGCCAAAAAAAGCCCCCGGGGCTCCTCAGCAAAGAGGTTCACGCATTAATTCTTTTCGGGGGGCGAAAGCCCCCGGCAGCACTGGGAAGCCCCCAAGCCATCGGAGCAGGGCACCGAGAAGACCCTCTGAAGTTGCCTCCTTTGAATTTTCGTTATTTAACGCGAGCCTTGGCCATCGGCACGGCGGGCACACGGATCCCACCTTGCCTGGTCCCCAGCCCCCGACACACAAAGCCTACACCCCCGAAGCAGTCACCGCGTATTTAAATGCGAACAGAGGAGCAGAGAACTGTAAAGCCTTTCAACAATAGATCTCCCAGCTCTGCCTCGCGTTTGCATCCAGGCGAGCCCGTCCAGGGTGAAAACAAGGACAAACACGGACTTAAATCTTCTCCGGTAAAGGCTTACTCTGCTCATTTCTATTCCAGTCCGCGCACGCTACTGAAATACCGCTATATATCGCGACCGCGGCTCGGGCTCAGCAAAGCTCGGCAGCATCTTACCTTGATTTCCTCGCTCTTCTCTCTGCAAAACCCGGGGCCGCTGCAAGCCGGGGGGGCGCGGAGCC
>VYZV01039338.1:92566-118006 GCA_013401275.1 Pandion haliaetus | reverse complement strand
AATTCCCATGAAAAAACTCACAGGAGTAAAATGTGGGGCCTTTTTCCATACCTGGCTAAACTTCCTCTAGCAAGAGGGCTAACTGAGGCCTACACAGGTCATCTGTTGTTTCCCCATCACTTCTTTGTACTGGGTATGTACAGGCTCATGCATACTCGCCTCAAGAAGTGCTTCCAGCCCAGGTTAGAATATGGGGAGTGATCTTCATATTCCTCTTTATCTCTTAGGAGATGCCTAATAAAAAAAGCAGAAGAAGCAGAGGAGGAGCAACATGGTTATCTCCTGCCTGAGGTTTAGCCCTTACCAGCTACTAGCCCCAAGAATTTTCAGGTTTCTAAATAAGTGTCAATTAGCACAGGGAGCTGAACTCGCCCTAAACAAGTGGTTTTCTTAGACAAATGTGACTATCTCCCAAACCACTTGTGCATTCACCTCAGCACCAATTTCCTCAGTAAGTTACTCACACCAGGGCTAAGCATGATGTACCCAAAAATGGCAACATTTCCTTGCGGCAGGCAAGATTCATCAAATACCCTCTTCATGGCACAAAAAATACAGCACTGCAAGAAGCAGCAGCATTTTTATTGCTTGGCGCATAAACCTCTTTTTCATATCAAGCTTTATGTATCAAATTTAAACAGACTTTCTTAAAGGTACATGTAAATGGAGAATGTTGGCAACATAGCTGAAGGGCTTTATGGCCGCTTTCTTTAACAATTTTCTAGCATTTCTTGAAGTTAAGTACTATAGCAGGCACATTAAAATTTAGTAAACAACTGGATGCAAGAACTAGAAAGCTCTCTATTAGCTCAGAGGCAGTTTCCAAAGCACTAAAACTAATAACAGAAACACAGTGAAGTTTCTCTCACTCCTATTTAAAAAAAGAAGTACATCAAAAGTACCTAGAAAATAATTTTGGATTCTTAAATCTGTCTCATTCATGAAAACATGCAGAATGTGGTGTTCTTGAAACAGATCTAAAGGAAAATGTTTCCTACCTGGGTTTTCTTTTACAGCAGCTTTCAGAGTACAAGAGCCAAGCACAACTCTCCCCCTAGCAACAAAGCCTCAGCTTTGCTTTTTAAAGAACAAGAGCCAGATTCTCCTCCTTAAGACACTGAAACAGTTCCGGAAGACTTCTTTTTTGTAAACAATTTCTTTTACACTGAAAGGGAAAGTCATGAATAAAGTATGGGGAGGATGAAGTGATTGCAGCTCCTGCAGACAGCAGTGCATTTCAGTTACTGCAGTGACTTGAAAAAAAAATCCATAGTATATTTTTGCTTATTTCCTCCTAACTTTAAGTACCTAACTTTGCTAATTTAGGACGAGAGGAAATGGCCTCAAGTTGTGGCAGGGGGGGTTTAGATTGGATATTAGGAAAAATTTCTTCACTGAAAGGGGTGTTAGGCGTTGGAACAGGCTGCCCAGGGAAGTGGTTGAGTCTTCATCCCTGGAGGTATTCAAAAAGCATGTAGACAGGGCACTTCATGACATGGTTTAGTGGGCATGGTTGATGGTTGGACTCGATGATCTTAAAGGTCTTTTCCAGCCTAAATGATTCTATGTAATTATCTGACAATTTCTGTGTACTTCTGTAAGTAGAGGAGAGGCACAGATTCTTCTTGGAATGTGTGTACGATTCAGAGCAGTGATTTCTGAGTATCAGTCATTGTGGGAGAGCCTGTCTCTCTGTTGACTAAAGGGAGATGGTTAAACCTCTAATTCAGACTATATGCCAACATTCCAGCAAATAGATATTTTTTTTAGATTAATTTCACTCTGAAAAACGTCCCTGACATCAATCAGGTAGGGATAAGTCCTTGAAATGGATGGTTAGCAGCCAGTTGTTTTCCAAGTGCTGTCTCTGTTTTCCAATTAATTAAAGCACTTGGAGTATTAACTGAAGCTGTATTAAGGGGGCAACGATGCATTATTCTTTACAGCTGACCTTTACAAATCAGCACAAGCCTCAGCAAACTTCTTAGCGTGTCATTTTGGGGAAAGATAATGGGAAACATAGCAGAGTTTAAAAAGGTATAATCTCTCAGGAGCTGTAATTTGCAAACACAGGCTTTTTGCCACACCAGGATTAAAAAATATATCTGTAAATGCTCTGAGTCTGGGGAAGATGGATCCTGAAACCAAAGTAAGGCAAATCTTAACTTTATAAAGTTATCAATATACTTTAATACTTCCACAGCAAAAAAAAAAAAGGAAGTTATAAAGGCTTCGTTAGTTTTGTTCTAGAGCCTCCTTAAAGGGAAATACAATCCTTAAACCCTGGTTAGAGAAGCAGTAGAGGGATGGGTTATCTGCTTGTTAAATGCTCACAACCAGCTTATGAAGATACTAGGAATGGCAGAAATGTCAGCACTATCAGTTTGTAGAAATGTGGATTGTCTTATATATAATTCCCAATTTTTACAGGTACAAAGCAATTTATAGTTTTCCTATCAAATCTGGAGAGGGCTCTATGCTGCTGCCTTTAATTCTTCACAAGGTAATTTCTTACGTTAACATGTGGATTAGTATCTTTAGTACAACCAGAATAAACAAGATTGATGATACTAAATGGAGTTGTTATTAGACCTATTTATAATTGTCTTTATATAAACAGTCCCTATAATATCTGAAGGTCTATTACTGCAAAGTTTTAGTAGCTGGAATCACATGAAAAGAGATGGCTAAATTGTTTCCCATTTCTGAATACTGTTGTAAGAAGGAGGTCATGGGAAGAAGTAGACAGTCATAGTAAATAAAAAGATTGGGAGTATGCATTTTTAATTGCTAAAAGAAGAACTATCAGTCACAGCTAGAAGATACCTGACATGACAACAGCTTTCAAGAATGGGAAAGAAATGTAATCAAAAGACAGGTTTCTTAGGGTAACATGTATGGTACAAAATCTCTGTCATCTGCTAAGTCTTACTGTATGTGGGACTGTAGAAATGATCCAGTGGGTGAACCTTCATACAAGGTTTTGGCAAGGACTCAGGTTCAACATCTTGTTTTGCTAATAAGTCTGTGTCCCAACAATTTACTTCAGTCTCAGAAACAGTTGTACAAATGGTTTAAATGATGGGCAAACATGAACAGTGTTATATAAGGAACATTACTATAATACCCTAAAGGAGCAGTGGGGGACCTTTGCTTCACAGGATGGAAAGCTGCTTAAAAACATGTCAGTACAATGACTCTACTCACAGGAGACAGAATTCAAACCACATATGTTTCCTGAGGTGGAGAACAACTCATTTATCTCAGTCAGCATTATAAAAACAAAGGCAAGCCCAATGTCATTGGTTACACTGGACAGCAGATTTAGTGCTCCAAATACGATGACGTGAGCTGCTTTACTTTGTTAGATGTGACACTGTTGCACGTAGGCATAAATCATTGTGTTGTCAAGGATGGCTTTTAGCACAGGCAGGGTAGATGGCGGCTTGTAGCGACCATGATGAAGGTTGCCCCAGGAGCAGGCAGGCTAAGGGATCACAGACCCCAAGTTCAGCATTAAAACAGTTTTAAAATGAATAGTAGACAATGAACGGTAGAGTTTATTCTCAGGCTTTTGGGATAATGTAAGGTTCGGATTGCCATATATGCCTCTTTTGACCTGCCTAGAATGAAAGCCAAAACTTGTAAAAACAAATTAAGATAGAAGTGAAATTGCAAATCTTACAAGCCATGTACAAAATTTACAGAATATGAGTACATGTTGCTGTGTTCTTAGAATAGGAATTTCAAGCACTATGTGCAACTCTACAGTGATCCCAGTTTCAGGGAGGTTACAAACAAGGAAGAACAAACTCTGCTCATCTTGATTATTTTAAACTGATCACACCTTACTCCAACATGACAGAAATCACAAATAAAATTTCCTGAAATTTGTCACACGTGGTTTAGAAATGTGTGTTCACGTACCAGAACATATGACAGAGTGTGGGTGGAGCCAGGTGGTGCGTGGAATGGACATCAGCGTCAGTGAGAGACAAATTTTCAGATTATTAAAGAGATTGTTCTTCAACTCAAAAATTTTAAATCCTTTCCACTGTCTTCCGAACCTAGGAATAACACTTTGTTGAAAGTAGGGAAAGAAAAGGGACTGCTGGTACATTTGTTTCATAGAATTCACTCATTTCTAGAAATCCCATCTGCTTCTTGTTTGCTCTAGAGCCAGCTGAGAATCATACTTCATTCATGTTTTTCAAGAATTCAGTAGGTTTTGTCCCTTTGTTAACATGACATAAACAAGGCTATTCTTTCACAGAGATGATTTTACAAATATTGTGTTACATTTTGTATTATGTTTAGGATTTTGACAGGTGCTTTAAAGTAAAAAAGAAACAAATTTATGATTTTTTTGGGTATAAGTAGAAACATTTCAGGATACATTTAGGTTCTCTACACCTAAAATTAAGTATCCTTAAAAACTTCAGTATTTTATATATACTTGAATGTGTTGAATTTGGAGGCATGAGAGGATTATCTAGCTCACCTTAATACACTGTAAAATTTTCTGGAGGACAGCCAAGTTACTGCAGTTAAAGTTGTCCCAGGAGGAACTTGAGCAATACTTTATGAGAGGTCTGACAAGAGGTCACTTCCATCATTATAAGGGTACTTCTATGTTCTCATCAATCCACATCTTCTCTCTAATTGTGAGACATATGAATTGCCACATTAAATTACACCAATTTTTCCACTTAGTGGACTGTTCTTTAAGAGGAGACATCTTATTTAACTTTTGCTATCTCAAAGTTAAAGGCTAACCTAAGTTAGTCATGTAGATACAGGTAATGTGAAGAGACAGGTACCTCCAGATTCTTCCTCTCTTAAAGTAGGTGTCTAACACAGTGTCGTCCAAACAGAGATTTCCTCCACCTATTTCTTTGCTCTGATGACGGGAGAGCTAACAACTAATTTAGCCTAGGCAACGATCTTTGAGCTTTTAGAGATTAAAGTCAGGTAAGATAAATTTTATACTAATACTTGCTGCTGCAGGAACAGTCTGCATAGAGGAAAAATCTCCTTACACCTCTTCCAGCAGCTAGCTGCAGGATTGTACCAAAATAATTATACTCAGAATTCAGGGATATAAGCCAAATCCCAAATAGTGCAAGACACCTTTTTCTTTGTTTATATTTACTATTAAAAGATAAGTGTATAATATGTCTAATTAATTTTTCTTTTACTTTAGGTAGTAACTTTCATTAATAGATCTGATGTATTCAGCTAGCACAAAACCAAGTATCAGAGACTGAGAATTTCGTGAAAGTACTTGGAACTTTCTTCATGCCAACATGAGGAAGAATCATGCCTCTGAAATTCCGAAATACTGACGTAACCTGAGTTTGGAGTGTTGACTTAAGGAGTTACAGGGAAGTCAATATAACCTCTAAATGCTGTCTGAGCTGAAGTCTAAATGGTTTATACTGAAAGGAATAAATTGCTTCTTGAAAGCAATGTAATACCCATTGAGAAAGATTGTGGTGTATTTCTTTCTCAAGTCTATTTTTCTCCTGTTTACTATCATGTATTATTTCTTGGATGGGATTCATCACCTGCTGAAATACATATATGAAGTAAGCCACATTTCCACATAAAACTGAAGTTGCTACTGACTAAATTGCTTAGTACAGCATCAGTATAGTTATCCTCAGAATGAATTACCTGCCAATGGATAAATTAAACCAATTAGTGAAAAATAAATTATTCAGTTAGTGTCTTAGTGAATGAACATGAACTGAACGTAGTGCGTGACCTGTGGAAAGTAAATAAAAATAAAGTATTATACAAACTGCACCAACTAATGAAACATACTTGGTAGGGAATGAAATAAGCTGCTTGTCAGTTTTACATATTTTTGCCTATCCCAAAAGTACATAAATGGTGTGTCCTGGTTTCAGCTGGGATAGAGTTAATTGTCTTCCTAGTAGCTGGTATAGTGCTATGTTTTGGGTTCAGTATGAGAAGAATGTTGATAACACACTGATGTTTTTCAGTTGTTGCTAAGTAATGTTTAGACTAAAGTCAAGGATTTTTCAGCTTCTCATGCCCAGCCAGCAAGAAGGCTGGAGGGGCATGAGAAGTTGAGAGGGGACACAGCCAGGACAGCTGACCCAAACTGGCCAACAGGGTATTCCATACCATGTGACATCACATCTAGTATATAAACTCGGGGGAGTGGGGGTGGGGGAATCGCCACTTGGGGACTAACTGGGCAACGATCGGCGGGTGGTGAGCAATTGCATTGTGCATCATTTGTATATTCAAATCCTTTTATTATTACTATTGCCATTTTATTAGTGTTATCATTATTAGTTTCTTCTTCTCTGTTTTATTAAACCATTCTTATCTCAATCCAAGAGTTTTACTTCTTTTCCCGATTTTCTCCCTCATCCTACCGGGTGTGGAGGGGAAGTGGGTGAGCGGCTGCGTGGTACTTAGTTGCTGGCTGGAGTTAAACCACAACATGGTGTTAGGTGGATTTTAAAAGATTTGAAGAATGTAGATAATGTTTTCAGTATTGATATGTATTACTAACTATTTCCACTATATTGTCTGAGCATTGTAAAAAAAATTCTTTAGGACCTATTGTTCCTGAAAAAATTGTATAACAGCCCAAACCGTATGGACATGAATACTAATAGTGAAGAAAGTGAAGGTATTTAGTCAAAGTAACATACTCATATCAACTGGAAGATGGAATTTAATGTTTGATTAGTTACCTAGGTTAAGAGTGTTTAGCAATGGAACATGTGACAGACTTCCTTGATGTCATTCTACCAAGTATAAAGGAAGTCTGAAAGTGTAAAAGGTTGTGGGGAGCTATTTTGTTTCAAATAACTTTTTTTTTTTTTTTTACTTACGTATATTTACATACATATATCCCAAGTAAATGTATATATTTTTTACTTATGATTCTCAGGAACACTAATCTTAATATTGTTTGAAGGTTTTGTGGTGGTATGAGGTTTGTGTGAGTTCTTGCAGCCTTGATCAGGAAGCCTGAGAGTTCTTGCTGCAGCAAGGACGCACTTCCTCCTGGGAGTTTCTCCTGGTGATACTAATTTCTGTCTGCTGACTGTAGGCAAAGCCAAGATGACTAACTTGGTTTGGATGCCTAATTTTATATGACACTATGGCATGTGTAGAATGACATATATATTGTGTAGAAATCAAATTAATTTCAAATTTAATCCCAAAGAGATTTTGCTCTTTGTTATCCTACAACATCTTGAAACCAAACCAGATCTCCCCACCTAGTGGTGTAAATAGTGGGAAGACTTTAGCCCAAGATACTTTCCATATAAATTCAAATTTAGACAGAGGAATACCCATAATGAAATATCATGTCATCAAAGTTGATCTATTTTCTAGTAAAATAATAGCAATAGCAATGATTTACTTCAGGATAATGGCTTGAGATCCTGAATGAGGGCAGGGACACATGCTACTTGTATACATATGTTGTCCATACATGTAGTAAAAAGATTCTTTATGCCAAATCCTATAGGAATAATTGAACAGAATTACATATTTTTAACAGTTCATGCCAAAATATTAAACTGTTCAAATAACTACAGAATCCAAATGGGAAAACTTAGGGAAGCTAAAATGACTTTTCTATGATTGTACAAACATAAATCTAAAATTATTAAGTAAAGGGAAACAATAACTCTTGGTTTATTTATTCTCATGATGTCATTTTCAGCATAGGTGTGGTTAAAATATCTCTTTTGTATTTAATTCATTTTTACAATATTATTACATGGAAGTAGTTTGTTTTTAGGTAGGATTGCAACCAAAACATTTCATTATAAAGTCCTATTTTTTCTCTCTTCAATTGTGAAAAAATAGTTTTGTCTGAAAATTTCCAGAATTATTATAACTACCAAACATGTTTCTGTAGATTCTGAAGAAAATAGGTCATACTCTTTTCTTAAGTTTGACTTTATAGGAGATTTTCTAATTCTAATAAAAACTGACTTGTTACTCCTAATGTAAACTTTCTATTGCTTCAAGTGTCATAAACCTATTTCCATTTTTTTTAAATAAACATGTAATTAAATACTTCTATTAGTTGCTGTTGCTGCATAATACATATTATAGGTCCAATCCTGCATCTGTTGAATTATGCTTCCTGGAAGTCATGGGCCTGATATGATTGTCTGTTCTGTCCTGTGGAATTTCATTGCAGACAGCACTGAGCAATGCCAATAGTCTTTGCGCGTTGTATAGGCATTGATGGCTGTGAAGTATTGGCATCAATCATTGTTGTAAATGATGATCGGGCTACATTTTGCACTCATATTGTGCTTAATTTGCAGATGTATAAATGATTGTATAGCACAGTGATAAACTGAGTCTGTAAGTGTTCTATTCCATATTTTTTACAGGAAGCAGCCCTTGTATAACACTAATAAATTAGATGTCTAGTTAGAAAAATAATCCACTTTTGTCTTCTACCACACATCTTTCACTGTCAAATAAAATAAGGGTTGTACAGGCATTGCCAGTTTGATTTGTGGACAGGACTTTGCACCTGTTCACTGCATAAAGCAGCGATCATATACTCAAAGACATACATGTTAATGCATGGGAAAATGAGGGCACAGATACAGAGTGCATAGATTAATGTTCCATACATAATTTCAGTGCTCAGTTTGCAATCTCAGCAGTATTTTCATGTAATTTTATTTGGTTGCAATTTTCTTAATTAAGTCAAGTACACAGAAAAAAACCAGAAATTTCCCTCCACCTTGGTCATAAATAAAGTGGGATCAGGAGTTGTGCGACACAGACCACTAGCATTTAAAACTATCTGAATAACTGTTAGAAATAACAGGTTTCTTTAAATCTGGGATGAATAAAATAAGATTGTAAATTCTTGGAAAGTGAGAGCACCCAATTAAAGATTGCCAGTGTTGACTTAAAGGTGTTGAATGCTGGAGAATTCATGATGTGCCTACATATTTTTACAATGATTGATATCTGCCACTGGTAAAATGGGTTCTTCATTTCCAGTGGGAACGGGTACAGTTTCTCACTGGTGGATCTTGCTGTGCTCTTGTCTGAAAAAAGGAAGTGCCAGGTACTACCAGAAATTTTATCTCAGATCAGTACTTGCAGGATGTGATCAAATCACCTCTTAACCTCATTGACAAGAAAAATACACTGACCTTGTTACATCTCTTATGTAATCCACGTGGGTAGAATTACAAACATTTGTTTTTCAATTTTCAAGTAAGTTTTTGAAACATTAACAGAATTAGCAGCTTCATAAGTAACTACTCTTTACTTCTACTTGTAATTCCATTTATCATACACCCAAAGGGCTGTAGCAACAGCCTACTCTGATGACTCATATTTAGCTGATTATCCATGAGGTCCTGTGTACCTTTCCTTGTTCACTGAAGGCAGTTTTTCATCATGTGTGTGACCTACATTTATTTCACTGCATTTGGAATATTGGAATATAAGTAAGTCTGCTTCAGTGATGTGACTCAGTTTGTCCCATATAATTTATACTCATTATTGGTTACTGTTCTATCATTTTTTTGGCATCCATAATTTTCTTCAACAAAAAGTTTGTATTTTCTTTGGCATTTCTCATAAAGATACTGAATAGCATTGAAAGAACAGCAAGCCCACTTGGAATTACACTGAAAATACCCATGATGAATACTGATTGTCTATCTCTCTCCAAGTTTTCAGATATCCCAGATTTTAATTATTTTATATGTTTATACCTTTGTTCTGTTCTTTTATGGCTGTCATTGGGCAGTCCTCAGCTAGTACAAACTTCACGTATTTATTAGGAGGTTAGTTAATTATTAATATAATTTGTTGGTGTAAGTATCAGATGGGACTGTCCTGGTGACCTGTTCAGCTGCATCCTGAAACAGACATTCCTATTTTATTCCTTTGCTTTTTTAAAATCAATGTTTTATCTTTTTTTAATGCATTTTCTGTCTTAAAGTGACCAAAGATGATATTGCCATCAGTTGTTCAATTTTACTTTAATGTCATATACAAAATATCCATTCTACATTGCAACTTAATATATTTTATATAAAATCCAATGTACAGTATCTTAAATTTGTTTAAATAGTACTATAAACATAACTTTCAGGAGGAGTCTGTCCTGGAGTGATGCAGTCTTTTGTTAATTACAGTTCCTTTTGATATCCCTGCTGTTCGGTAAAAAATCCAGCTTAGATTCTAGAAGGATTAGTGTGAGCTCAGGTTTGGTTTCTATCAAAGTAAAAATATATGCCTAGGTATTTTTTTTTCAACTTTGTGTCCCCCACACAGCTAGATAAAATCCTGTGCTGGGGTGTCCAGTTTGAATGCTATTTGCCATCATCTGCTTCAGAGCTCATCTTCATCCAATAAAGCGTCAAGGTAATCTGTATCAACGTATAAGAGAAATCCAGAAAACAAACTGTCTGCCCACGTTGGATCAGAAAAGAGACCGTTTTGGTCAGTGTAGAAGATCTCAAGCCACACTTCATCTTCTGGCTGAAGGTAGATCACTGTGGATCCAGAAGCTACATCGTGGTTGCCCGTGTTCGCATCAAATGTCTTTATCCGGTACTTCCCATTGTGAACCAGCCCAATTGCAAGATGCTTGTTTGCTAAGGTGATATCATAAGAAAAATAATAAATCCCTGGAATGGCACAAATAAACTTCCCTGTGGAAGGGTTGTAATGCTCCCCCTCATTGAAGAGGACTTTATTGAATACAATTGGTAATCTTTCCTCTGGGTAGCTGGTGGTGATGCCAACAGAAAAGGCAGATTTCAGCACTATCTTTCCACACTTACAGACCCCTGGTGCGCCTGGCTCTCCTCGGTCTCCTTTATCTCCCTTAGGTCCAGGTGGTCCAGCTGGACCTACTTCACCTTTGGCACCAGTCAATCCTCCAGGTCCTTTTTTACCAGACTGACCTTGGTCTCCTTTCTCTCCAGCTGGTCCTAATGGCCCAGTTTTTCCTCTTAAACCTTCAAAAACATTTTAAGTTAGTTAATCGTTGCACATATCATCTCAGTAAATGATTGTGTGGGCTATTTTGTGTGCCTGAACAAACAAGAAAAGCACAGTCAGAATTTCAAAATACTCAAAAAATACTTTCAAAATCTTCTAGTAAGCTTGTGAAAGGAATTGCAGGTTGGAACAGAGGACCACGCTCCACAGCCCAGAGGTCCTTTGTTTCTATATTCCTACTTTTCTTCATACATCTTGATTACACATTGAAGAATTTTATACGGAGTCAATCCATTGCTGACTGAACTATGGGCACTGCTGATGGAAAGGACAGCAGCATGGCTATCTATAGAATGACACTTGTGCACTAAATATCTCCTACTATTTGAGCTTTTTTAGTGTGTACCTAAATACCTGCTAATCTTTTATTCCTGGCTAATGGCACAAGTGAGACTGTTTATTTGACACCACACATGCTTCATTTTTGAAAAACTATTTCTTAGCATCTATGCGCAGGAAGGCTATGCATTTACATTTATTTACACAGATTTCAGTATATGCATATTAAGACATAGCTAAAATATATCTGCATATTTTCCTTCTCTCACTATATATTCATGCATCACACTCAAACCCACACAGGCACATACACACATTCATCATATATATATATATATGCATGTAACAGTGATGATGAAAGGTCTTACTTTGTCGTACTAATGTGTTAAGTTACACAAGTGTTCAATACCTGCACTCCCTTTTTCACCTTTTTCTCCCTTCCTGCCATCTCTACCATCTCTTCCTGGAAGACCAATGCGTCCGTGTGGCCCTGGGGATCCGCCAGCTCCAGGGGGACCTGCAGGGCCTGGCAAACCAGGGATGCTACAGATGTATCTGGTGTAGTAATTTTCTCCTTTGAACTGGCTTTGAAGAGGTTGTTCGCTTGTGTAGATGGCAAAACTTGTAATGTAAAGCAACACAAACATCCTTGGATCTGGGAAAAATACATACAAATAAGACTATTTATGCATATTATGGCAGTCTAGTCACATGCAGATGGCTCTGAATATGCTAATAAGTGTGACACTGTGGTGCATAATACACAGGTAGACGTGCAGAGATCAGCCTGGGATTTCTGCATTACCAGAATCCATGTAGGAGGCAAGGAGGAAAGCCTGTCAGGTTGGACCTTTTTCTGGTCACCGTATATGTTACTGTATGTCTTTCAAGTAGCCTGTAGACTGACATAGTATAACTGGCGAATACTAGCTTTTTTGGACCAAATTTTGACATGTTAAAAAAAGAATCTGGATTTTTCAATGCAAAGTCCTTTGCTTGCACAGTTTATTTTGCCTGTGGGACTTCTACAAACTTTACAGAGAAAAGCCCTCTTGCTGGAGGGAGTTATATCTGTGCTAGTAGGATGAGCCCATAGGAGCAGTCTTTTCTAGTGAGGACAAAGCTTACACCTTAATTTCATTTTGAAATTTGCCCTTATGGTTGTGAATGAATCTGCACCCTGAATAACCACAGCAGAAACTTGCTGAGCCTGCAGAAAGGATACCAGTAAGAGAGCTGAAGCTTCAGTGCCTGGCTAGAAACCCTGATGACCATAGCACAAAACCCACTTCACCCTAATCGGTCAGGTCAAATCAGTCAGCTGCCCTGCGGGGAACAGGTGGAGTGTGAATGGGCTGCTAACAGGTTGGGGGGTTTTAAGCTTGGCTTGGACTGTCATATGAAATGAACTGTGTTGCAGTATCTTGCAAGAAAATTGTTTAAAGCTTTATATACAATATTTGTGTGTTTTCATAAACAATTGAATGTCAATTGGATTTCTCTGTTCCACTATATACTGGGAGACTAAATTAAAACCACTGTACAAACACTAACATGAAGAGGAGTTGCACTACCTGATGTACAAAGGTGTCTTAAATTACTGTTGCATTAGCAGGGAGTCAGTCATGGGTCAGGTGAGATTTTGCAAGTCAAGCTGTTTTTTCTAGTTCCCTTGCTGGCTTCTCAGAAGACTTGTGGGGTTTTTTTGTTGGAGTTGTCCATTCCTTCAGAGCTAATTTACAGCATCCAAGGAAATCAGAGTCCACTGGTTTCTGTGGGGAGAAAAATAGGAAATGGAGTGGAGGATTCAGAAAAATATCTGTGTAAAATACCATCTACCTTTTTTCACAGTGAAACTCAGATTCATTCTCAAAGTCAAAGTTGCAAAGTGAATTAATCTAGAAATAGTTGTTCCCATTCCCTTCTCTGTGATACTGACTGGCATTGACTGTTTGATTTAAAAACCCAAACTGTTACATTTATTTGCAGTTCATGATATTTCAGCTGGTATACAGCATCGTCAAATCTATTCAGCAGGGAAGAAGACCAGCATACACACACATAAACATACACATACCCAGTCTTTATGAAGAATCTTTTCTGCTTTACAGAACAGAAAATTAGAAACTGTCTTGGTATCAATGGCAATGCAGAAAAAAGCATGAAAATATTGTAGTCAGAGAAAAGTAAATAATGCTCAAAAATTCTCTTCAGTGATGTATATTCTGCTTTTCATATTAAGCATCTTGTATCAAATTGGCAAAACCCAAACTATTAATTTTGCTGTCATTTGATAAAGCATTACAGTACAGTCAGGCACAACAGCCTCCAAGAGCAGATTAACAGATGAATGCTTAACATTACAGCAGAGCAGCAAATAACTCCAATGCAATAGTTAGCTACAAGCACAAACTTCACAGCGATGTTTGCTCTGGTGTACTACTGAGTGTACCCAAATAAAGCTTGTGGATTTTCCTAGGACTTAAAGCAGGGACAACAAAGCTCTCTGCAGAGAAGAACAACTTTAAGCACTTAGCCAGCAGGGAGCTGCTTGCAGGGAGTTCATGCCCAAGGCTACATATGCATTTTACACAAAGCTGATGGATAAGAAGCAGACAGGAGCTAAGGACCAAGGACTGGAACAAAACCTGCCCTTTGCCAGATGAAAGTCTGAATCACTAGGCTAGGTGTTCCCACACTGTGTTGCACGTAAGCCAAGCAAAAACAGTCTCAACAACTGCTGGTTTTGCCCATGTCCAGGATCTTTTACATATCAGAGTAAGAGCCTGCACACAGCTGCTCCTGTCACTGGCTAGCCAGTAACTTATTGATGCGTGAAGCTGTCTCCAGCTCCAGACCTCCCCTGCTGTTCTTCTCATGTGCCTACAGGAAATTAATTAGTCTGGGACACGTGTTTCTTCTAAAGCCATGGGAAAAAAGTCATTTGGGAAAGGTGAGAGGAATGGGGCTGTTGAGATAGGGATGTGCCTTAGATGGCTGGGGACTCGTGGCTGGAGAACCAGTTTGGGAAGGAGAAGGCATAGAGGGGAATATGTGGAGCTTTCAGCTATGGGTTAGGGGTCGTAAGGATTGATGGGTCTACGAAGCAGAATGGTGGAACTGCAGGAAGGGGAACAGAGCTGGGATTGGGAAGCAATGGTGATAATGTTCAGGGGATAATGTTTACAGTCCTCAATTTAGGCTTGGGGGGAATACAGAAGGCTGCTTTCAACAGTGGTGCCCAACAAATGACATTTGGGAAACCATGCATTAGGCCACAGAATCAGTTCTCTTGCCCTGTGACTTCAGACTCTTGCACTTCTTCCTGCATAATGGTCCAGTTTTAAAAGGAGGGGTGGAAAGTGCTTCTCTTTGTTATTGCAACAGTCTCTTGGAAAGTGTGAATCTCCTCAGACTAAGGGAGGATGTACAGCATTGAACCCATAGCCCCTGTTTCCTGGTGAGTGCTCTAAAATGTAAATCGTAATGTTAAAGGTGAATGATAACATATGGCCATGCTTTTGAAATTTCAGGCTTAATTAGGAGGCCAAAATCAGAGATTTCAGTTCATCTGGGCTTATGAAGTTAGAGGGTGGAATACACCTCCTAGATCACTTTCTCAGGAGTCACCTATGTTGCAGTGAAATACCTGATCACAGAGAGTTAACTGGTAGGCAGAAAGTGAGTAATAAATTACACTTTGGTCCTGGCTTCTCATTGTCCTTTTCAAAGATACAAACTTTTGTCCATAAACTGGGGTAGGAAACAATGTCATTTATGTATGCCAAATAATTTTTCTTCAGGAAAGAACAACATTTGAGGAATTCATTCTTTTTTCCAAATATTGAAAGCCAGAACAAGCACATGGTATTCTTGTTCACAACAATAACAATCATCTTCATCAAAACCATCACTAAAACCAATAATGAGAATGATATGAACACAGGATTAGAACAATGTTATTCCAAGTTTAGAAAATGGCATTTCAATAGGTTCCAAATCCACTAGGTAGAGCAAGAGTACACACCAGGGCATTCACTGGAAGGTGAGGGACATGGTGATCAGTCCTAATGTGCAGTAATTTCTGGAACAGCTTTTCAAAGTGAGGGTGGTAGATTCATTTGTTCCACCAGTGTTCAAATTGCACAAGCAGCGTAATCACTGCCCTTGTGCATAAACCCAAAAGATCATCTGATTCATTCAGTATTGGAAAAATATTTAAAAAGCTATTCTGGACCTAATACCTTGTTGCAGTCTGTTAAGGTGACAGATCTAAACAGTCAAAAGAAGCATCAGAAGAAGTGTGGTCAGAAGGTTGAGGGAGGCGACTCTGCCCCTTTACTCCGCTCTGGTGAGACCTCACCTGGAGTACTGCATTCAGGTCTGGAGTCCTCAGTTCAGGAAGGACATGGACCCGTTGGAGCGGGTCCAGAGGAGGGCCACAAAAATCATCAGAGAACAGGCTGAGACAGTTGGGGTTGTTCAGCCTGGAGAAGGCTCCAGGGAGACCTTATTGCAGCCTTCCAGTACTTAAAGGGGGCTTCTACTAAGAAAGATGAGGACAGACTTTTTAGTAGGGCAAGGGGTAATGGTTTTAAACTAAAAGAGGGTAGATTCAGACTAGGTATAAGGAAGAAATTTTTTACAATGAGGATAGTGAAACACTGGAACAGGTTGCCCAGAGAGGTGGTAGATGCCCCATCCCTGGAAACATTCAAGATCAGGTTGGACGGGGCTCTGAGCAACCTGATCTAGTTGAAGATGTCCCAGCTTATTGCAGGGGAGGTTGGACTACATGGCCTTTAAAGATCCCTTCCAACGCAAACTATTCTATGATTCTATGATTTTATGATTCTATGTTCTACCTTGAGAAGATAACACTGTACATTACATTCCCATTGAAGCTAGGTGCTGGGCAAAGGGTCTTTAACCAAGCCTGTAGGAAATCTCACTTCATTACTAATATACTCAGACTATGTCATTAATAGTTTTTTATGCTTAGGAATTAAGGGATTGTAGCAAATTCCCAGTTTTGAGACTCCCTGGTATATGATCTAATCTTCCTCCCTTGTCCAGCTATGCAGGTCTTAATTCTAAAATTTGCTAATTGTCATTGTTTAGAAACAATCCTAGAAGATTTCCACTGAATCTGTTATAAATAAAAGCTGCGTCAAAAGCCAGTAATTATTAGTCACAAGTTATCCTGGCTGTGTTCTTACTTTTGTCTTCCCTTGCTAGCTTTGAATTCACTTCCAATACATATGCCCAACTATTTGAGGAGGAGAAGAAGATGCGTTTTGACTTCCGTGTGCAAAAAGATGTAGATGAGAAATAGCGATGCTGCTGGGTCTTTTCTGTCTGCAGTACTGGCAATGGCATAGTGGTGCAGAACAAGGTAGTCTGTACATCCTCTGGCTCTCCAATAGCAAAGGCCCATACTACCTCACATCGCCACCTTGCATCCCCACTATGGGATGTACAGACCTTCCCCAGCTCTCCCATCCAGGAGATCTGTGGTAGGAGAAAGAAGGTGGAGAAGGAGGCAATAAGTCAGGATGAGAAGAAGAGAGAGACACCCTCAACAATTAAGTTGAAATCTCACTAGCTATGCCTGGCTTTTCCCTCTCAAAACATGATCCACAAAAAACAGTTGTGTCCACATGCCTGAAGGGTCCAACCTACCATTAAATTTGCCACGACCACTGACCTTTCTACAAAGCCTCAGAAACAGTGGCTTGTAGTTTAGCATGCCATGCTCTGCAGTTTCTTTGCACTGTGTGATTTTTATGCTGTTTAAAATACAAGTCTTAATTATGGATTTTTTCCCAGGTATTTTACATTGATCATTCACCTTTAGTTGGGCACAGGTTTATGCATCTCCCTGCTTGTTATGTGTTATGGGGACTATGCTGGTCTTCCAGAGCTCTGCCTTTAAGACCATGCCTTACTCGAAGGAATCAAGAGCACAGCTGGCCACCACCACACTCCTTGGGTTAGCTACACAATCCAGCAATCTTCGCATGGCTTTACATTGTCATTATTTCCCTTGTGTAAGAAGGGGAGAGTGACCTGATACTTTTTGAGCTGTCTGAACTTTTAATTCCTAGTTCCAGAATGGCTGATGGAGCCCAAAGGGATCAATCAGCCAGGGGGAAGGAAAATCAGCTAAATATTTCTGAGAAAACATTCCTTAAAGGCCTTATTAGCAATGCTGACATTTAATGGTCTCACTTGCTTAAGTTTGTACTCAGTCACATTTGACCAGTCTCCTTCATAACTACATTGAATGCAGTCAGATTCTTCAACCGTGTCTCAAGCCTTCGCAAAAAATAGAGTGCTTATAATCAAGACCAGAAGTTCAATGTGTTTGATTTTCAAAATATCAAAGGAGTAGGAGTAATTTTATTTCTCAGTGTCTGACTTGAAACATAGTCTCTCTGGTTCCAGCCATTCCCATTATTTGGAAGGCTGTTTTTACTAAGAATGCCCTAGAAGCTGGTCAAGGCGTGTCTCAGTGAGATAGCCTGACTCAGCTGGGGGGAATTTTAACATGAGGGCTGGCAGGCGAAGCAGCTTCACTGCCAACCATACCAGAACACACAAATAAATGAAACCCGACAGAATTTGTCTTGACAGAGAGCCGAGAAGCTAGGCCAGTTGCTTACAGTTGGCAATTAACATAGAGCCAAGAATATGTTTGCTTGCAATGTGGTGAAAAATGGCCAGGATTTAACACTGGAAGACTCAGGATTTAAGTGTCCCTACACTTCAGGTACAGGCTTCTTTGAAAGGTTTTCTCTATTTTCTTAAAATTAAAAAAAAAAAAAAAAAAAAAAGAGGAACCATAAATCACAAGCTGTCTTCAGGGATGACCTGTAATTTGCAGGGTTAGTTATGAATCTGAACTGGAGTCAAGCATGTGGAAGTATGTAGGCATCTAAAGATGTGGACAGATGCCTGGAGCAGTGTGCCCATCTGCCATGGAGTGCTTTTCAGTTCAGGCAGGCTTCCTGTTCTTGGTTCCTTCCCAGCCCTTGCCAGGAGCATCTCCATCTCCTATCTTAGATCATTCTGCTTTACCAGCCTTGTGATAGAAGAGAAATGGAGAACAGACTAGGCAAACCATTCTGGATGGCATGGAAAGAGGAAAAACAGGGGGCGCAAAAAAAGAAAATGTCAGACTGCAAGGCACATGAGGACAAACGAGAGCAAAAGTCATAGATTATCACCATGAGTCATAGGGGATGGACTTCCACTGCCTTGTGCCTTGTGCTCACTTGTGTTCATACCTGGGCTTTGTGAGCAAAAGTCCATGAAGAACTCCCATCATGAGAGCAATCACTCTGCACGGGGGTGAATGACGGGGACCAGCCAGCAAAGCGAGCATGGCAAGAACAACTTTGAGAACTTTGCTGGATTTCTGGCTGAGTATGTTCTAGTCCCTGGGCATGGCTCAATTCTCATCCCCTCAAGCTAAATGTTATTTATTAGATCACAGACATCTCTGAAGATGGATTCTTCTTCACACAGTTGCTCCATTGCTGACAGCATATTGTACCAAAGAACAGTGTTCACCATTTAAAAAGATAATCGTGCAGGGAAGAAAGCTTCCAGATCCTGAAAGGGACACTCCTCCCCCAGCACATTGTTTTCTTCTGGAAATTCATCAAATGATATCACCCAGGCACTGTGCCTTTCTGGGAACCCTACGGAAAAGGGCCTCCAGCCAGGGACTACATTCTACATGAAACTAGGCAAAGAGCAAAGGAGCAATTTAAATGCTTGGGCAGGACTAAGCTGGTTGATTTTCCTTGAAGCGAGTTGGGGAAGGCTCCCATAAACTCCTCTGCCAGAGGAGCAGTGGAGGCTGTGACCTGGGGCAGGGAGCAGCTGTGTTCAGCTGAGTGGCAACCTCTTGTCCTTGTTTTGCTGTACATGGACATCTGTCCAGGGCTTAACGCAAGCACATTTTTTCACACTGCAAACAGTCATAGTTAAATTAGCAATATATTAAGTCTACAAAGGGTGTCTCTGCGCTGCTGTTGCAACACAGCAAGCCATTAGCTTTTCCAAGAGGGGAACTGGAAATTTTGCCTACATGGGAAAATCCCCAGTTAGAAATGGCTTGCTAAACACTGTGGTCCCTTCAATCCAGGTGATATTGTAAACAGTCCTTAACATATCGTGGAGTGCAAAGGTAGGATAACTAGTTTCAAAATTTGGGTAAGTATGCATGTCTGACAAGACTGTGGAGGACTAATTAGCTTTTATTTATATGACACCTAGAAGATGGAAGACATTGTAAAAGCCCTATAGTATGAAATTAATAATCTTAAACCACTCTGAATTTTATTGCTGAGAGTTTATATGTTGCAGCATGAAAGCAGGAATTTCTGAAGTGCTCCATGCTAGCCAAGCTGTGCTCCCAGGAATGGCAGAACTGCACAACAGAGCTCAGATAATACCAGTACTGAAAAAAACTCAGTACAGCTCCCAGGTTCCTGCTTGAGAACCTTTAAAAGATAACTGCACAATTGTGCATTTCAGAATTTACTTAGAAAATCAGCATTCTGGAATGAAATATTCCTGGGTAAGAAATGACTCTGTGGTGCTAAGAACTTTGGGCTGAATTTACAGAAGTTCCTATAAGTTCCAACTTTTACATATGACTTTCACACACAGAAAATACATCTTGGGGGGAATTGGGTACCTAAGTCCAAATGAATGAACCATAAAACCTGTGACATACCAACTGGAGCAGGAGAGGCTGCCTTAGCCTAGAGTTTCTGAAGAGGGTCTCTTCAGTTACATCTGCAGGAGCAGCACTGTGCAACACAGATACTCAGGACAGCGATATGAGACCCAGGCAGGCTGTGCACACCTGACATGGCTCAAAGACCAAGCTACGTGTAGCCATGCAAATACTGCTACCTTTCTTGCGGGACTATCTCCGCAGGGCACTGCCCAGAGTTAGCTGCATGATCTCCATCTTCTGACCCTTGGTACACTGTTGGCATGTTCAGGAGCACCAAAGAGAGTGCCTCAACATGAAACCGAAGAGTCAAACTTAAGGGAGAGATTGTGGCTGTAAAGCTGAATCTCACAGAGGTGCAAGTCTTAGGAGGTTCTGTCTCATTGGCACAAATGATAAATGCATTTAAAAACTTAAGCCTTACTGTGAATCAGTGGGGCTTGAACTTCTGAAAGCCTAATGCATTTTGAAAATGGCCCGAGAACTTTGAAGCCTCACGTGCTTTTCAAAATGCTACCCACATTAATGTATGTCCCCAGCCTCTGGAACTGCCAGGCTCTCACATCAACCTCGGTGGTCTCCTCTGCACTGGTGCACTAACTTGTCAGTATAGGAGATAAAAATCTGGCCTCAAAATTGGCATACTTTCCTGACTGTGGCTGTTCTGAGAAAAATCCTGTTCTTGTGGAGTGAGTCTACCTCAAAGCTATTACTTCAACAGTATTACTTCTATATTTATACTGGAACAGAAAAAGGAGAATTTGGCCTGGTTTAGTCACATGTGTGATTGTTATGGTTAATGTCAGATTCAGGAGGTTGGAGCCAGGAAGATATAAAAATAGAATGAAATTTATGTAATGTTTGCTTTTGGGTAATAGTTTTTTAAGTATGCCTCTTCCTGATTAAATCAAACCTTTAAATAACAACTTGATTTTCAGTGAGGTTGACCTCTTTGTGAGACTGAAGGGCATGCACATTAGAAAGACAGCTCTAAACAGTTTGGAGCTGTAAACTAAGATTTCATTTAAATTCTATATGGTATGGTATTTTCTTATCAAAACAAAGACTTGTGCTTCCATGGAAGAGCAGAAGGGACAATGCATCCTGCCTCCCATCAAGCTTCACAGGAACACCAGCTGCACCCAAGCCCACCCTCTGGCAACCCTGTCGGTCCCCAGCAAGCACTCATACAGGACCTGTGTTTCTAGTTGATGGGCCTGATGTTCTACAACTTCACATCTTGTGGAGGTATTTGTGTCAGGCAAGGGCTGGCTGCTCCCTGGGGCTGGGAGTGATGGAGTTCCCCACAGGGTTGCAGGGCAGGGTCTCACCAGCCAGAGCCCATCCCATCACCCCAGCAGGGACCAGGGCAGTCTGGAGGCAGCCAGGGGCACCCCCAGTATCTGACGCCAGACCAGGATGTCAGTGTGTGGGTGTGGGTCAGCTGGAAAGCATCGTGATCCCAGTCTGGCAGCATGGGTCCACTCTATGCATATGCAAGTAACAATTTTCAGCACAAGCATTCAAAGGCCTTTTTAATTCCATATGGATTCTTACCCCTCTCCCCACTGCAGTATGTGCTGAACCACATAGCCAACTTGTGTCCTTCAGGATTTATTCTTGCTTTCATCAGTCTCCTGATGAGGACCATTTCTATGGTGGACTGGATTTGCAGGGTCCCAGTCTGAGTTGTTTGGGTTTTTTTAATACATAAACTGCTATCTATTGTCAAGATACATGTTAAGCTTGCTTATTTGAAGAAATGTTTGGATTGTTCTTGCAAAACATTGAAAAATCTAAAATCTATTAAAAGAACTTCTTGTTATTGAAGTAACACTGACACTAATCTTTTTTCTTCTGTATTTCTGACTTAGACATTTCAGGCAGGTAGCTTTAAATCTCCAAGAAAAAAGCTTATGAAGAAAAAAAGTATTATCTCAGTTATTTGTTTTCTAATTTGTACAAGCCTTGAAAGTTATAACCTCATGCTGTCGTACAGAGCTCTGGAGAGTCTATCAATCTGTTCTGCTGACTACTATATATCCTACTTGCAATATATCCTAACAAGTCTTTAAAAAGCTTAAGATATTGAGAAGAGCTTTGTCTTCTTTTGTTTGACACAAATTTGTCTGACACGAATTTATCTGACATAAATTCACTTAGAAGAATGACAGTTTTTCCTGTGATATGATAACTTCAATTTGATACACATTATAATTTGTCAGCCTGATTCTGTGCATGCTGAAATCAAATGCAAATCTCTCTTGTTAATGGTGTTTCATCAGATTCACAGAGAGGAAGAAAGAAAACAGAGCACAGAGTTTTCTTTCAGGAGATCTTATTTCTGTTCCTCGATCAAAAATGTCTATTCCATGGCAATTATTTACTCTTACATGCTTCTATTTCTTCATCAGTAAAACAACAACATCAATAATACCAGGTATAATATTGCTCTGCTGATGTAAAAGCAGGTTATTTCAAAAGCACTTTTCAGACTTTCCTTTTCTTAAGTATTTGTGACCTGCTGTTTTGTATTTCAAATCAGTTCTCTTATAGGAGATTAAAATGGATGAAGTCAGCATAATTCCTCCATTTTTTTCAGTACAGTGCAGATGATATCTAACGTCTGATAACTGGTAATTTCTGACTTTGTAACAGGGCATCAGCCATACTCCTGCTTATCATTAAGAACAAAATTTGTGTCTCGTGTAGCTGGGCATAGCTCTTTGAAACCACATGCCTTGTATTTATATTTGGCCTTGAAGGCGTTTTCTCACTTAAGTTCTTGCAACAATAATTTGCCTGTTTTTTGAAATCTGCCCTGTCTGGGAAACGTTTGTTTCCTTGGGGTCCTCCAGGGAATAGCATGAAGAAGCTGCAGCTGTCAGTCAACTTGCCACTCTTCAGTAGGAAAGTCTGACCTTTGGCTGGTAGGGTGTGGGCTTTACCTTGACTTTGTTCTGCATGCATGTGATGCTTCAGGGTCATAAGTGGGCATTCCTGGATGGTCTGAAGTGTGTTTAGCAACCAATTTTATTTCATTTTCACTTGAATTTGCCCTGATCTCAGCCTGATGACAAGTCCCACCTAACCTTGAACCACAGGGTGTTAGAGTCACCCTAGAGGGTCCCCAATTCAGTTTGTCTTCTCCATGTTGATTAAGATGCCACTATGTAGCAAATAGCATAGATGGAGACATCTTACCCAAATGCAGCATGCTGAGGTTAGTCCACATAACCAGTAAACATACATTTGGGTGGACCCTAAGCTGTGTGGCACGCTGTGCCCTGGGGGTACCGGCTGGATTGCCCAGACACAGCACCAGAGGGGTTTCTTTGGGGAAGGAGTAAACAGGACACACAGGTAGCCCAGTCTTACTCACAGATGACACAGTCTTGGGGTGCACCTGCAGTGCAAACACAGCCCAAGGTAGTGGTATGTGGTAGGTTATGCCAAAGTATGCATATTTCTTAAAAAGAAAAGTGATTATAGATAACCTTCTTTGCAATTCCATAATCGGTGGATATTACTTTGCTTTATTGTAGTATCTGGAGTTTTGCTCAGGCTTCTCAGTCAAGTATCTACTGATAAAATTTACAATGTTGACAATAAACTCAGTGTTATTTTACAGTTGCAACTCCATGGCAGCTGTCTGCTGTAAGCCTTTTTGCATTTCAAACAGTAACCTTGATTTAAATTTATTTCTTAAGAAATTTGGGGTGGTCTAAGACAAACAGTATGCCAGAATCACTTCTAATGATCTGTCCCCATAAAATTTCCTTACATAATTGTTACTACAAATAAAATATATAAAAAAAGAGGAGTCATGCAAGGCTTAGAGCATATTAACTTCAAGCTTCCATCAAGGTAAAGGGTTTTGCAATTTCCACTTTAATGGAAAGCTACAGAGGTTCAGAATGTATTAACTTGCAAATAAAGTTGAAAATACATAAAACATAGATAAGCTTTCTCTTGCCTTGGTTAAAATGACCTTTTCTTTCAATGATAAAACTATTTAAGTTTTATGGCATGGAATCAAGATATAGAACTGAAAAAATTTCTTATAATTTAAAGTCTCTTAGATCAGTTCAGGCAGTTGCTTTTCCCTCAGCCAGGGCATAATTTTATCACAGACAAGTGTGGGGATGTGTGCATGTGTGTGTGTGCACGCAGATATACATCTGTACCTTTACCAGCCAAAGGGATCTTGTTCTCCCTTAGCTTTTCTTCAAGGCCCTCGAGTGCAGTGGATGCATTTTATGTCAAAAATATTATTAAGGAGTTTTCTTCTATTTGACTTTGACCGATGGAGTTAATTTTCTTTAATACAGATCTATTCTCTGATGGCCTGAATTAATGATGTACTTAGATTTGTTTCTAGCTGATAAACAGTAAGCTGGCATGTAATAAGCTGTTTTGTTGTTTTTATCTTTCTGATAGGTATCTTCATTGGGCACTGCAGAAAGTTCTATTTTGATATTTGTGATTTTTTTTATTGCTTAAAATACACATTATGTCTTGAACAGGATAATTGCAATTGAAAACTGTTCTATGCTCAAACATCACATCTTTCCTCATTAGAATTCTCCTTTTCTTTCTGTGAGATGCTGTGATTTCTTATGAGGCTTCTGTTTTGCCTCTGTCTTTGAGGAAGTTCGAATGTATATATGTGCATATATATATATATGTGTATACACACTGTAAAGTTAAAAATATAATTTTTATAAATTTATCAGCTCATGGGGGAGAATATTGAAACACTTCATTTGGAGACAATTTTATTGGCATTGCTTCTCTCCTATAGTTTTGTCTATTCAGTTTATTTTGTTAATGCATGAAACTAGGTCTCTGCAGAAGTTCATAAGCCATTGCTCTTCCTTCTCCATAAAATTAATTGGTGTCCCAGTTTGTTCTCTTGGGGAAATTATGAAGTCATCCATAACAGTAATTTCATTATGTCTCTGTTTTGGGATTAATGTTTACATATGAATACTCTGGTAAATATTGTTCCTGCTTGACCAACCTTATCTCCTTCTATGACCAGGTGACCCGCCTAGTGGATGAGGGGAAGTCTGTGGATGTTGCCTGCCTGGACTTCAGTAAGGCCTTTGACACTGTCTCTCACAGCATATTCCTCGAGAAGCTGGCGGCACATGGCTTGGACAAGTGTACTCTTCACTGGGTAAAAAACTGGCTGGCTGGCTGAGCTCATAGGGTTGTGGTGAATGGAGTTAAATCCAATTGGCAGCGGGGCACAAGTGGTGTTCCCCAGGGCTCAGTACTGGGGCCAGTGTTCTTTAATATCTTTATCAATGAACTGGACAAGGGGATTGAGTGCACCCTCAGTAAGTTTG
>VYZV01039338.1:12500-92419 GCA_013401275.1 Pandion haliaetus | reverse complement strand
GCAGTGTGCCCAGGTGGCCAAGAAGGCCAACAGCATCCTGACCTGTATCAGAAACAGTGTGGCCAGCAGGAGCAGGGAAGTGATCGTCCCCCTGTACTCAGCACTGGTGAGGCCGCACCTTGAGTCCTGGGTTTCAGTTTTGGGCCCCTCACTATGGGAAAGACATTGAGGTGCTGGAGCGTGTCCAGAGAAGGGCAACGAAGCTGGTGAGGGGCCTGGAGCACAAGTCTTATGAGGAGCGGCTGAGGGAACTGGGGTTGTTTAACCTGGAGAAGAGGAGGCTGAGGGGAGACCTTATCGCTCTCTACCACTACCTGAAAGGAGGTTGTAGTGAGGTGGGTGCTGGTCTCTTCTGTCAAGTAACCACTGATAGGACGAAAGGAAATGGCCTCAAGTTGTGCCAAGGGGATGTTTAGATTGGATATTAGGAAAAATTTCTTTACTGGAAGGGTTGTTAGGCACTGGAACAGGCTGCTCAGGGAAGTGGTTGAGTCTTCATCCCTGGAAGTATTCAAAAAGCATGTAGACAGGGCACTTCATGACATGGTTTAGTGGGCATGGTTGGACTTGATGATCTTAAAGGTCTTTTCCAACCTAAATGATTCTATGATTCTATGAAATATGATCAAAAGCCCTTCTAGACCTGTACCCTCGCACTCTGGCAGTGTCCTGTAGCAGGCTCTTGCGCTCTTCCTGAAGATGTGGGAAGTGCACAGCGGTACATTCCGGGAGGTTATCTTCCTGCTTCTAGTGCTCTGCAGCTGAGGTCTTCTGAACTGGAGATATTTTCTGAGTCTTTGCTTTCTGTCAGCTGTGCTGGAGTCTTTATCCATAAACTTGGAAAGAGTTTAAACTCTGGCTTTTCAGAACATTCCTCATTGGTAAATTTGTTGGATTAATTATGCAGAGAACTCATTTGTCTCCCTTAAACCTTTTTGTCTCCCTGAAATTTTTTTAACTGATAATTTCATTTGATTCCTTCTACTCCTTGCATTATAAGAGACAGTGATTAACCTGCTCCTTTGTATGTTATCTTTCTCAGAAAGCAGCAACTTTGGATTTCTTATGATTGCTACAAGTATTTCCTTGTTGAATATTTTTAATTTACAATTAAAAATTCTAGTGGTTATATGGTCCACTAAATTGTAAGAGCCATCTGCTCTTTTCCTCTAGTGCATCAATGTTTGTAAGCAAGATTCTGAACGACGTACAAGAGCAGCTTTCATGTTATGTCCTCAGATCAGTGTAAACCCATCATCTCTAACAAAATTGCAAAAGTACAGCTGCAAAAAATGCAGCTGCCTGAGACTCTGTTATCTGGCCTCTGCCAAAGACATACAACATCGGACAGAATCTCCCCACTACAGCGATCATTGTCCTGCTAGACTTAAAAGCCAAGAAAAGTAGTAAAAAGTAAATATAATGTTTTCCAGGAGACATCGGTGGCTCTTATAGAAAGAAAACCCTTTGAATTCATCAGAGCTGCATAAACTCTCATGTGTTTGCTACAGACAGCTGAAAGGACAGTCTTCCTGATACTCTATAAAAAACTGCTTTCATTGGCACACTTTTAACACAACAATTATGGTTTCTTAATACAGATGTGTCTCATTATTATTCAAAATCAAGTTTGTTTATTTATCCATTTTAACCACAGAATGTCAGATTATAGAGACTCTTGCTTTGCTCTCCATGAGTAGCCAGCTGAACGCAGCAGTGTCACTGGTGACCGCATGTCCTCACAGCTACCATGCTGGCTTGGTTAAGGGGTGATGACATTTGCCATTCCCTGGTGGGGATGGCTCTCCACCTCCTCCTTCTCTTCCTCCTTCTTCTCCCCTCTCCTTGCTGGGGTCCTGACACTGCTGAGCTCTCCTCCCAGCATCGGGACCCCAAAGGTCAAAATCTGTCCTGCTCCCAACAGGCATATGGGGAAAAGACCCTTTTTCCCTCTCTATTGGGATGTGGAGTCCTCTAGGTTTTCTCTTTAATTGCTAGGCACTGAGGATGGAGATGAGCGGGAAGGAGAGATGCAGCAGTGTGCGAAGCCCAGGGGCAGCCAGGTCCATCCTGGGGCACCTCTGTATGTCCCTACAGATTGCCATCGTGTCCACATGGGACAGAGAGAAAGGGGCCCCTGTCTGGAGGGCGACATGGTGGTAGGGAGGTGGCAGTGTGAAGGCTTGTCCCCCCTGCATGGTGCTACAAATGGCTCAGATGTAAGATGTCTGGGAAAAGTCCTTAAATGGAAATCTTAGATGTGGAACTTCTTTTTCCTGCCAGAAGTCTGGCCGAAGTAGACTGTTTGTTGTAGTGAATGTTCAGGCTGTGATGAGCCCAGATATCACAGTCACTTCTCCCTGTTTGAGGTCTATCTACAAACCACAACAGGGATGCAGAATGCCAGCATTTACAGAAGAGGGTCCCTGTTGGGACCACTCACGGGGTGTAGGGTACAGCCCCGAGCTCCCATGCACTGCCACTGCCGTCCCCTTGTTTGCGGACTTTTGAAGACTAGTCCTCTCTTTCGAACCCTGGGAACAGAGATGCTGTGCAGGTGGTACCACTTGTGCAGAAATAATTGCAGCCAAAACAGCCTCCTCTCCAGAGGCCCTCGACTGTGGAGAAAGGGCAATAATGACTCACCGCCTATTAGCAAGTGTAGTGGGTTTGGCAAAAACAAGGGTCCTTTTAAGTGAAGAGGTTGTTCTGTTTTGGAGTTTCATCTGTAAGCTGTGGGGTTTCTTTTTTCTATCATTTTTTAGACTTTCCTCTTTCTACCCTGTTGGTGGGTGCCACAGTGAGGCCCAGGGAGAGCCAGGCTGTCTGCAACTCTTTCTGTGCCCACAAGCACAAAGAGCTGGAGGCGGACAGCCAGCTGAGACCTGCTCATGGAAATGATGGAAGCGCATGGAAACAATGCTGCTGCCATTTCCAAATGACAAGTGGTCAGTAGCTCCTGGGTTTTGCATGGTTTCGTTTTGATATTTCTAAGGGAAAAATGAATGTGACCAGAGAATAAAGAAAGAGGTTGTGCAAGTCTCTTTGCAATAAGCAAAAGGGGAGTTTGTGCTCTCGCCTGGAGGAACATCTGCTTTCCCAGAGTAGGGGGCAGCTCATCCGAGGAGCAGTAGGACATGGCTGAGGCTCCTCAGCCTTCTCACCTGCAACAGCAACTAAAACCCACAGTGGGTAGAGGCCAGATGGAGGTTTTGTATAGCATCCTTCTTGCCCATGTACTTGTACCTCTTCCCAGAAACAGCAGACAGCTCAGGAACCCCGAGATCTCCCTCTCTCCCTGTGTACATTCCTGTTTACCATCCCGGTCTAGTCCAAACACAAGGAAAAGGCCAAGGGAACATGAAGTACAATCTGACTGTTTGACGAGTTACCAGTATGATTCTCTCCATAAAAACAACAGAAATTTTGTGAAGGGCATTTGTTCCCTTCTGCTCATTGCTTGCCCCTTGCTGTGCCCTGTCTGTGTAGGATAAAGCAGCTCCAGCATATCAGGGGGTTTTAACGCCCATGGTCTTCCCTCATTCTTCTGATTTACCGCAGGCTAAAGCTTGTAAACCTTTGACTCCTGTTTACAAATAGGCAGCCTGGATAATGTTAGCAAACATAAACAGTACTTTCCCTGAAAATCCTATTTTAAACACAGAATTGTAAAGACCAATTTTATCTCTACCATCTGTAACTAGTTAAAATTCCAATTGTTTTTCTTAAAAAGGATGTTCACAGTGGATAGTAAGCATGAGTTAGATTAAAAGTAATTTAAGTTGTAGGGTCTTTATTAAGTTTAGAAAAAATCTATTAGAGACCTGGGTTATCTGCAGCCTCCAAATGGTGCTGAAAAAATGGTGGTGCGTTCAGTTGTCATAGGTGATTTTTTTCTTTTAAGCTGTATGATATGTTTTTCTAACATTTATGCACAAACTTGCATTGGTTTATCTTCAGATAATTTGGTTAAAGAAATGCCAGATCCCCAGTGGACACCTTAATTGATCTAGAATCAGCCAATTTATTTTTATTTGACCTAAACTGAAATAAAGAGTTATATAAACTAAGGATATAGTTAGGCTATATAAACTAAGGCTATAGTCAGGCTCGTGCTGCAGAAATGTGTGTGCCAATTTAAAATGTAACTATTGCTCTGCAGTATGTTGCTGCTGTTCTGCTGAGCCTCCCTTTCTTTGTAGATTAGCCACTTCCATAGGGTGTTTAACCCATCTGACACTGCATTAAATCACATGAGGAGCATTTGCCTGCTTTGCTATCCAGTACTGTTGCGTAGGGGAACATAAAAGCCAGATGGGTATGGGAAGGTTTCCCAGGCAGTAAATGGCTGACCAGAGCACAGTGCAGTGTAAACCATTCCTACACTCATTGGACCCATTGAAATCAGCTGTTTTAGCTGGGACACTGGGCTTTGCAAGGCAGCAGGCACACGTTCCTCCCGCTGCCCTTTCTGCAGCTGTGGCCACCTTGTGCAGGAGATCTCAGCAGGTGGCAACTTTGTAAAGCACCTCATCAGGATTCACCAGACGTATTTGTCAAAAGTTTAAGGTGCTAGTGTGGCTGATACATTCTCCTTTCTTTCTGGCCACTTTGCAAATGGGGCAAGTGAAACCAATTTTTATCCTTTTATCCACCGCCATTGTTTGCTAGGTGAATAGGAGCCAAAGCACTAAAAGTGTCCAGATGGGTGCTTGCGCTGGTCTAATTAAATCAGTTTTGAAACATCTCTTTAGGCTGTGGACAGATGTTCATTTTGCAGAGAGCTATGCCAGATGAAGATTACAAGCCACGCTGCTGGAGGTTATTGCCCTTGCAGCTCTGCTGGCACAGCTGTCCCAGATCCTCTTCAGCTTAAACAGGATGCAGACATACATCTCGGGTGGTGATGGCTGAAGAAGTCATCACCTGCCTGCCCATGCTGGCCTCCTTGGCACAGCACCAGCTCTGCTGAGTGCTCCAAAGTGAATCCCTGGCCTCCTTCAGTCAAAACGAACTAGGTTGGCCTGTACAGTGGGAATAAGAGAGCTCTTGTTTACTTGTTGTGTCTGACAAGGAGTGGGGAGCCCTAACTGGCCAGGGGACAGTGGGAGCACAGGGGACAAGCTTGGGTTGGCACAGCTGGATCTGGAGGAGGCCATCTGTTTGCAGCCCTCCAGCACTGGGGTGCGAGCAGAAACATGTCCTGCTGCCGAAGCCGTGAAGGGAGCGCACCTGTGGGCGAGGAGTTTTGATGAGTGGCAGGGAACTCAACTTCTTTGGGCTCCTCACTTATTAAGGTCATGGCATTGGCATAAGCTTGAGCCACAGGGCTTGATGAAGGATTGTCAAAGGCAGTCCAATCCAAACAAGGAAGCTTTTCTCCTCAAGCTGTTATATTTTTACCAAATGTCTTAATGTGAGTACAGGCAAAGTATGACACAATGTTGACCAAGTCTGGTGAGCTGCTAGTTTCACTTGGCCAAAACTATCTTTGCAGATGGTATTAAACTTTCTATGTACCACTAAGGTCAACTGTGACAAATCAACATGCATTTTGGGTCTTAAACCCTATCCACATTAGGAACTATCATATTTGCTCTCATGACAATTCTCAGTTAAAATGTATTAGCTTAAAAGCACCTTAAATGCCTCACAAAAACATCTATGTGGCCATGACCTTACCTATTGAGCTGACCTATTTTCAAGCATGCTAAGTTTATGGTTTCTTCCCATTGTTCAACAGTTGCTTATTATTAAAGCAGGCAGGTAGTGCTGTTTCCACTGAAAAGTAGGAAAAATGTCACTATTGCTGATGGTGCTGTCTGGCTTTCCATAACTCACCAAGTCAGTTTCTAATTAAGCATACATAATGCAGTCCTTCCTTACTGCCCTTCCTAGAGGAGTATTTCTTTTGATTGCACTTTTAAAGATCATGATTACATGCAGAAATCAGTCCCTATCTGTGTTTTTTGAGAAGTGAATCAAAAAGATGGCTGAAAATAACCCCAGGTCCAAGCCCCGTCCCCGAGATCTTGCCTGTGCATAGCTTGTCCTCCCCGCAGGTGGTCAGCCCAGCAGAGCAGCCAGCTCTGTTCTCCAAGGCACCCGGTTATGTCCACCTCCTCAGGAAACAAATGACTAATCTTCTGTGTATATAAGCTACTATTATTTATCGGTTGTTTCATCAGTCCCTGCAGTTTTCTTCACACTCTCCAAGCAGTGAAGAAACCATGTTCCCTATTCTACATAAACATGGCATTTATGTAAGTTGAGAGTGCTCCTGAGAATATCCATTTATTTAACTCTGTTTTCAGGCCTCTTCTTGCTGCAGCTTTCCAGTGTTTTAGCAGCCCAGCTTGCAGCCATCCAAGCAAAAGACTGACAACAGGAGCAGCAAAAGAAAAAGAGGCACAAGCAGCCCTAATCAGGGCAGGGGCTGTCAGAGCAGGAGCTAAATTTGCTGTGGCACCTTTGCTGGGTGGCACACTGGGTTTGAGCTTGGCATTTGATTTTCTATAACCACTAGATGGCATAAAAAACGCTGTTGTAGGCATCAGCTTGTTCCTGAAAAATTACTAAGTGGCAGGGTCATGCTGCAGTTAAAGGGGATTCTTCTGTCGCTTTTAATCAAAGGCATATTGTAGTGTTTCTCTTAGATGCAAAAATTCTATTGAAATGGCAATTTAACCTCAGCAGCAAAATTCAGCTTCAAATAGCAAGCACTGCTGAAGTCAGTGCCATTCTCAGGTGGAGGATAACATAGCAGAAGATGAGGGGAAGGGAGGTTGCTCTGCTAATTGCATTACAGGACCAGGTGCTAAGAAAAATCATCAGTTCTCATCTTGGTCCTGATAATGATTCTCTTTGTAGCTATGGATAAATTGAAAACATACTAAAAGAAATGTTGCTGAATGCTGCTGAAAGAAAGTAAAACCACTGAAAGAAATGGACTAACATTTTTATGTTCCATTTGTGGTATAATTTATTATGGAAATTTCATGGCGAGTAAAAACAGCCTGCTTGCTGCTCTCCAAAACTGCTCTGAGTTAAAGAAACAGCCTGACGGATGGGGGCTTGTGTGGCCTCACCCCCACCCGCAGTCCAGCTTCCCTCCAGCTGAGGGCAACTTTCAGTCCAAATCTGATGCTTTTGTGCAGTCTCTGGTTCGGTTGCTTATTTGTAATTAAAACTGGTAGTTATTTGGAGTGCTTTGCAGCTGCTGTGAAAGCTAATGTCTCTTGTACCTCCTTAGGATCAAGTTCTTTGGTGATTTTACCACTGAAATATGCAATCTGATTATAATGGCTTCTGATATTGCCAGACCATAAACTAAGACATTTCTGAATGCTGTTAGGAGCTAAGAGAAAAGGATAGGGAATCCATTGTAAACTATTAGTGACTGGTAAAATCTCACCACAGCAATTGGTATGACTGCTGCGGTCACGAGATGACATATTTCTTTTTACTCTTCTCTTTATGGAGTGTAGTGGATATGAATAATGTAAGGAGTCCCAGAGGATTTTACAGGGTATACCCGGAACTACTTTTCATCATTTAGAAAGAAAGGGTTTAAAGGGTCAGATAAGGACAATACTGAAAAAAGAGAATTTGGCATGATGTCCCTGAGAAAACAATATTGCAACAATGAACAATGATATTCAAGCATGCTTTATACACTGATTTCACTGCCAATGAAAAGAGACT
The DNA here is from genome assembly GCA_013401275.1 of Pandion haliaetus. Classification (NCBI taxonomy): domain Eukaryota; kingdom Metazoa; phylum Chordata; class Aves; order Accipitriformes; family Pandionidae; genus Pandion; species Pandion haliaetus. Next base: position 84,715 of record VYZV01039338.1, on the reverse strand, counting down.
GACTGTATGTCTTCCCATAATCACAGAGGTTATTTATGGCATAAATGTAATTTTTGGTTTATCTGAGACTGAGTTTTATCAGCTGTCCTTTAGCAAACTGAGGAATCAGACTGTGAATGAGAGAGACATAAAAACTGTCAGACCAAAACACACCCAACAAAACAAATGATTACTGATTGGCCTTGAAGAAAACTGAGAAAAACAATTTTCATAACAAAAATAAGACACTAAGTGCTGTAACTGCAGTGCCAAACTGATTTCCAACCACTCACAAGAGTATCGGCTTTGTTTTTCCAGCGATAAATTTAGTTTTTCCGCTTGTCCCCACTGCACATTTTAGTGATGATGTTGGAGACTTTTCAATTTCCATTTAAGATTTTAAACAGCAGATAAAGTGATCTTGGCAGCCTGTGGGAGAGCTAATGCGGTAGATAGAAGATGTGTAGAAAATGGTTTATACAAAGGCTGAGTTCAGGTTCGACTACTCTCTCTGAAGCCATACTGCAGCCAGGTGACAGCAAGCACTGCGTAGCCTCAGGAGCATCCAGGAATCCTTCACATGGACCAGAAATTCAATGAGATGTTTTATCAGCTTGTTTCCTTGTTCTGCTACAGCTGTGGTGCCCCTGTGTCTGGGCCTCACTGGTTGGGATGCATTGCCCTCCATAGAGATGAGGCCATATGGCAGCACCCGTCCCCTATAGTGATGTGCCTGCTGTGTACATGCAGGATGAGCAGACCCAGCATGTGCTGTAAAACCTGCAAACCCAAGCAAGGCCAGCCCTGCTGCATTCATATACTAGGCGAGTGGCAAGAAGGCCCTTGGATCTTCCGTAGGAGCCTACTGTGATAGAGGAGATGGGGTGGGAGGAAGACAATGAGCAAGAACAGGCTGGTGCTGCCCCGAGGGCTATTGCACGGTCCCTCCAGGAGCAGGCTGTGAGTGCTACCGTTTAGTTATCCCAAGTGCTGAATATGCTGCTATGGAGAAAAGTCTCTTGGGTTCCAGCTTTGGATGCTAGCATTATGATCATAATCCTTTGGGAGCCATGACTTGTCCTCCCTCATAGCCAGGGCTTGCCCAGATTCACTAAGTGAGTACAGTGCTCTCCTCCCGGCCAGAGACTGTGTGAGGCAGAGTTACCCATCATGGTAACCTGCAGAAAATGCTTTATGATCCTGAAAACAAACCCTTTATATAGGAAATATAGTAACATGCCCAGCAACAGTACTAACTTTTAGCCCTTAGCATCATTCTGTTCCAAATAATAAGCCTTCTGATACTGGTTTTTTCTTGATACTGAAATCTTGGTATGTTGTTACACTTCTAAATGGATCAACATGAATCTCAAACCATAATAAAGCAATAGAAAATTAGAGATTATTTTAGTTAAAAAAAACCCCAAAAGATCAAGCTGAGAATGAAGGTTGGAGAATTAAATGAAAGGGAAGAAAAAACACCATAAAGAAGTACAAGCATTTGACAAATAGCTAATAGACTTAAGAGATTCCCTTACTCTTACAGCTCAGGGAATTTACTTATTTTTCCCCATGTAGAACACGCACAATACCTTATTTAGTAATATTTCAAGAAGGTTTTTTTTTTAGCATCTGGCATTGAATGTAATTGTTGCAATGCTCTGGCAGCACGCTACACTGTAAGGCTAACACATTAGCATACCACTGAGATGAAAATAAAGGGAAAAGGCTCAAGAAATTTTCAGTGCAAATTGCAGTTCCTGTTACCTCCAACTCCGTGGAGGATTGCTGCTCTAATGTCATTCTTCTGCTTTTTACTCTTCTGACTGAAAGCACAGGCATTTTACCCCTCCTTCTCTCTTTTTTTTTTTTTTTTTTTTTTTTTTTTTGTGTGAAAGAGTTGTCAACTTCAAGTCTGTTGAATGTGTTGCAATGCATCACTATGTGGGAGTAGTGATGTGAACCAAGTCAGGCATGTGCACTGGGTTTATAGGATTATGCAAGCTATAAGCAGAGAAGCTGACCTGTATCAGGCGTGCAGTATTTTCTGAAGCATCTTTAACGGCATGGGTAGAATTGGATAGAGCCTAATAATAGATCTAGAACATGTTTCTATTTGAGTTTGCTACAAAAGTTGCTATGCGACGGATCTTTAAGTAAAACAGTTTTCATTTACAGTTGTTAAATACCACCCTGAATGGTATTAACAAGGTCAATGCAGAGATCAAATAATTATTATCAACATTTCTTATAACAGGCTAAAATTTTGCAGATATCCTTTTCATAAAGGAGATAAAATAAATTTTGGTTCATGACATAATTGTTGGATGTTATGTATTCTTTTTCTTTCAAAACTGTCGTGGTTTCGGTTTCAGCCCAGCTGGTAACAAAGCCCCACGAAGCCTCTCGCTCACTCCCCCCACCCCCGCCCCTGGCCACGTTGGGATGAGGAGAAAATCCAAAGGCAGGCTCGTGGGTCGAGACAAGGACTGGGAGGGATCACTCCCCACTTATGGTCACGGGCAAAAGACAGGCTACATGAAATATTTCCAAACATAGTAGTGCATTCTGGAGTTAAAAAGACAAGACTAAGAAAATCTAAGCTGACAACAAAATCCTATGACAAATAAAATGAGAAGCACCAAACACTTCACAAAATTCACTAAAGAATTTGCAATTGCTGTTCATTTTTATAACTAAGGTGCTCAGTGACTATGGCAACAATAGCATAAGACCGAGAGAGACAGTGGAAGTAGTGAAGAAAGAAAATGCATTTTTAAGTAATCCTCAGTAAATACCTTTATTATTGGACTCTTAATACGTATTCAGATAGGTTTTAACACACTGCATATATTGTCCATGTCCACTGGGATGTGATGTAAAATCAGTGGACTAAATTATGTTCTCATTGGCAGTGGTGTAAATCCAGAGTAAGTCATTGGACTACATCGTGGTTATTTCCAGTTTTCCAATGAGTAACCAAATAGAAATTGGTCCAATGTTCCTTGACTGTCTCTTCCACTCCCTTGTATAGGAACTACTCATAAATAAACCAATGAGAATATTGTGCTGACTGCATATTCTCCATTCATTAATAGGAGGAAAAATAACACCACAATGTTTTTTCCCATGTGCCTTCTTAGTAAACCACCTCTTAATTTGAGAATTGCAAAGTACTGCCAGCCTCGAGGATCCTGTATTCTAAGAACAATCAAGCTGGTGGGTCTGGGGAGCAGAGGAAGCATAACTGTGAAGTTGGGAGCCACCTGCCACACAAAGGAACACCTGGGGATGAGGGAAGTGACACAAGAGTATCTGATCATGGTCAGCTGCAAAGTAGGGAAGGTGATAGAGAAAGATGTGAAATGAGCAGAAACTCCCACCAGAGGCCCCTGGGATAAACAAAGATTTCAGTGGCAGGAGTAGGAACTATTGTTCAAAAATACAAGGGCCAAGTCCTATCCTGGCCAACACAGGGTTAAAACCCAGAGCAGCTGACTGCCTGGGAGTGCTGTTATCCAACTCGCACCTTGCTGTGCTTTAGTGTGACACTGCATGCAGAGCGAACTGGCTGGGCATGACTAAACTCTCCTTCTACCCCGCCAACTAAACATGAAGGAATTTGATGTACAGGCCGTTCATTTATCTTGTTTCCCAGTAAACACTCAGCCTCTGTGGGACAGACTCACCATTGCCCTAACATGTAAGTGGACATGCAGTGGTGCCTAGGAAGAGTATGGTGGGTAAGACACACAGGAGGGAAAGCATTTTGTCCTCAGTCTTCAAAAAATGATGCTACAGCACAGTCCAGAGGTGAATCAGGCCCTACAGAAATAGCATGACTGAGCAGCTGCAGGCAGACATGGACCTTGGTAATTTCATTACCACAGATCTGCTGCACCTTCAGCGACAGTCTGGTGATGGCAAAGTGAAGGTGCTGTTAATGCCCAGACCTGGTAGAAGGGCTTTGCATTCCTAAATGACTGAATCAAAAAGCAGAGCATAAAACCCATAGGCAACATGCCTTGCACGATGTTTATTTTTGCTGTGTGAATTCAAGTGCTGGAATGTCCTGTACTGATTCCAGAAGGGTTAACACTTTCATGCCTCGCAGTCTGGCCAAGTGGGACACCCAGTGCTGCACGTATGGGCTGTATCCTCATTTTCCTTATACCTCAGTGACCAAAACAGCAGTGTCCTCCCTGCCTTTCTCAGCTCACTGTTCCTTTGGGGGCTTCTTAAATTATTGCTCCCACACACATCTTACTTCTCCTCCCCCTCCTTGTCCACTCCCATTCCAAGAAACCTTCACAAATACCAGCCAACAGAAATGTTTAGTCTTATTTCCCCAGCTGCAGCTTAGCTGGCATATCTCTGAAAGGGGCACGTAAGAGGTACATGGTAGAGTTGGTAATATAGAGTATGGTTGCTAATGACGGCCATTGTGCTGTCTTTGTGAGCCTGGCTCCCTGGTTTAAAAGGAATGCCAGGCTGAAGAGGAGGATCCTTCACTACCAGTTCCAGGACATGGCTGGAAACAACATGTAGAGGAAGATGCGCTGCCATTTCATAAGGGGAAATGCTGTTCCCTTCTCCCCTCCAAACCAGTGACACCACTGCAAGAGATGAGGGCAGGAGGGGATTGCAGCCAGGCTGACAGAGGGCAAGGTGCTCAAATCCACCGTGGCTGAGACCCTCTGCCACCCAGCTCACAGCACTGACTGGGCTCCCCAGCCTGCTGCTGGTGGGCCCATGTGAGCCCAGATGGACAATTTCTTCTCCCGAACCTTGGTAAATCAACAGTCTTGGGTTCATAGTTTGGTTTTTCACTTGGGGAAGTGTTGCCTTTCATTACAGTAATGAGACAGGGACACTTAGTTGCTCAGAGCAGAGCTAGGCGGTTAACAGAAATGTGAGAAGCCACTTATACCGACAAAAGGCAGCACTGCAGGCAGCTGCTCGCTTATGTGCTTCCTGGAAGAATTCAGAGAAACTGGGAAACATTAGTAGAAACAAAATTTGTTTGCTATTATCTGCTTTTAGCTGTTCTTCTAAAAAATGTGCTCTTTAATCAAGGCTCTAAGGTCCTACTACTGAGCAACCATGGTCACCTCTTCTAATGCCCCTTTTAAAACTTTGGAAAGGTGGCAGGATAGACCATGTTGCGTTTCATCCCGGGTTTTCTTATGTTCCTTTCTGATGGAAAAACTGAAAGGCCAATGCTGGAAAACTCCTTAAGCGATGTGACTATTCCAAGGTCTGCTGTCACCACTTTAATTTTTTTTCCAATCAACGCCACTTTGGCAAATGAGCAGGTTAAGACAAGTCCTGGTGCCATGTAGACTTCCACATTGTGTCTCCATCCCATATGGGGTTCTCTTCTGCAAAATGTTCCAGTTCTCTCTCTAAAATAATTTTTTGCTTCTCCAGGCTAGGCAGGGACTTTGAACAACTGCTATTTGAAGAGACAAGACAGTTAAAATGCAAAAGAAAAGAAGTGTTTGCTCAGGAACTGAGACAAAGTTTGAAGCAGTTGCTCAAGGGTACAGAGGAGCTTTTCAGCCATAAAAGGTTTGAACCCAGGCACCCACTCTGTAGCTTTACCATAAAACACTTCCCTTGTCCAGAGAAGCAATAAAGCACCACAACTGTGAACTCATCATAACCTCAGTTTAATTTTTAAACAGAGGTCTTCTAAAGGAAAAAAAAACCCAAACACATAAGTATCTTCTTCAACCCCTCGCTATCCATGGGCTCAATTTCCCTCTCATATGTAAGTGAGAATTAACATTTCTGTAGTTCTAACGACAGCCCATTACTTAGTGGCATAACCCCATCTCAGCTACCACCACAGATCTATACCAAACACAGCAAATTTATTCATTAGATTTATCCTATGTTTATTAACAGCCCAGCTCAGAAAAAGAGTCAGTGACAAAAACCATCTGGAATAAACATAATGGAAAACAAACAATGTAATATATTCCATCACTCTAGCCTAATTACACTGTTTGGTGCAAATACTATCAATCCAAGTGACAATTTACAAGCTGAACTCTTATTAAAGGGAAAAATGAGCTGTGCAGGGAAGCACAAATCAAAGTAACTAATCAACACAGACAACACATTCAGGGATTTAAGAGCCAAGGTATGGCAGTCTTTTATTCCTCCTTGTTTTCAATTTGGGAGACCTGCTGTGATGTTGCACTACATTATACGTTGTATCTACTTATGCAACATTGGGGAGAAGCATGCCTCTGGCTGTTGTCTTATTTTTCACCAGCTACAGCCTGTGACTTCTAGGTTTAAACACTTTTCTTGTCCTATCATTTAACCAGGGAGCAAGGTACACTGTCCCAGGCACCAGTTTTCTTTTAAGGCAACTCTCCTCTTTTAGGATATAGTAAAAGCTTGGAATTAAGGAGAAAGTTGGAAAAGGTTGGACTTAGCTAAAAGCAATGCCAATTTGATCTAAAACAAGTTCTTACTGAGTGAATCGGTTCAACAAGAGAAAAAGGAAAAAGATCTCTCCCTCCCATGCAAGCATCTGAACAACACATGGCTGCTCTCCATGATCTGTTTCAGCTTGGAAGCTGGAACTGACTCATTAGATGCATCTGGTGTCCCCAGGGAAGCAAGAGAAAACACTGGCAGCAATGAAGAAAAGATGGTAGAAGTCCATCTGAAGCAGAAATTAGCCAACCATCCTGTCTGCATTAGAGCATGAACTTCAAGAACAGCATTAGGCACCTGTATGAAAGCTGGGCCCTCAAAGACATAGCAAAGGGATACAGTGCTACAATGTGTAACACACTGTCAGTTTAGGGAACATACACCCATAATCTGGAAAATACCATTGCAGGCCAAAAGGGAAAAACTTAACACCTCGTTACAAGGGGCAACAAGCTAGCATTACAGTGAAATCAATATGAACAAATACACACACAGCCCTGACCACAGAAGTGTGGTCATAACTTCCATAAATGTTAGCAAAATAAGATTTATATAATCCAGCGTTGAAAAATTCCCTGTTAGTGAGGAGGTGCTGGAGGAGGTTTTTTTTAAATCTTTCTGTGGGGAAAAAACAAGAATGAGAAAGGGCTACACTGAGGGGGTCAAAGATGTCAAAAGACCCACATGTCACTTCATCTGCCGTAAGGAGGGAGATCACTAGTCACCACCACCCCATGTGCTGAAGTGCCTCTCCAGACCTTCATGTTCCTTCCTTGCCTGAAAGGAGCCAGGGTCCTTTCACACTTTGGAAATGGCCATGTAGCTCAAAGACCTTCTACCATGAGACTGTCTTGGAAACAACATTCATCTCATGAGACAGCATTTCTTATTTCTCCCTGAACTCTTTTTTGCTGGAACAGGGTCTAATGTTCTGTTTCAGGTTCCAACAGGCCCTGAAACTTAACTTGTTCTCAACCATAACGTAGGCTTATTCTCAAAAAGAATGCTGAAAATGAGCAAGCTTTTGTCATAGGTCATGGGTGTGAAAAATGTCCAAAACTCTGTTTCTGCATCTGCTGTTTTCAGGAAGAAATAATAAGCGTGACAACCTTTTCTCCTTGAAGAGGTGATGTCACAGATGTGGCCACAGGGGGATGTTTCTTCATTTCAGAGGCCAGGTGCAAAGTTAGAGAAACATACACCTGAGAACTTTGAAATTTCAGTGATTCATAAAACCCCAAAATTTTATTGCTGGCTAACTGTGGATCCATCTCTCCAGAGCCTTATTGCATCATCTGTATTAGCATGCCAATCAAGATGACATAGCTGTTGCTGACTAATTTAAAGTGTGATATTCACAGCATAGATTCACTATTGGGATGGTCTTTGGCAACACCTTCATCCAAGTATCTCTGCATACTGTCTGTCTTGAGCTATCATTCTCTTCAACCAGGAAGATAAACATGAGGATGACTCTTCCTCACGTGCTGAGTCCGTGCCTATTCTTGAAAACCAGTGTATTTAAGTCACCTGTCAAACCCCACAGGTACTGTGTTCATTTATGTCTCTTCTTGGCCTTAACTACTTCAATTCAAGCAGGAACCTCCAAAAGTTGTTTTTTCTCTTATTCCCACCTGAGCTATAGGAATTTAAATAATGTTCAAAAGCAGGTATAGATAAAAAAAGGATGACTCCCCATTTGAAGATTACAAAGATCTAGGAGTATGTGGTGTCTGTCAATAATTATAATGATAAAATACCTTCATTTTCAGTTTATATGGATTCTTATCCTCTTGTTCTATGACTGTTGGTGCTCAGTCTGACTAGGGAATCTGAACATTTTCCTTCCTGAACAAGGAATGGCCATGAATACAGAGCATTTTCCTTAAGTAGGAGAACATAGCAGCCATGGTATGGTCAATCCAGCATGGTCACACAGTGTCCAAATCTTACAGTTTTGTAACTGGGAATTATTCTGCACATTTGGGATGCTCAGACACTTTTGTTGTTGGTCTCTTGAATGCTGAAGATTTTTTTGTAACCCTGCAGGATTCCCTAGTCTGGATTTTTTCCTCTGAGGGAGGAGATTCAGGGGACATGCTAATGACACTGTGCAGGTAGGTGGGAGGTTTTTCATGCACTGAGGCACTGATCAGGTTGTGCTGGTAGTGCCCTTGCTGTTGCAACCATGCGATGCTGAATCTGGTTCCCCATTGCCACAAAAAAACCCAAACAGTCCCAATACTTTCTTCTGACTCCCTCCACTGTCACCTTTTCCCACATGCTCCACCAAAGGTTTTCAGTGCTGTCAGGGATCTGAACTACTGATAACTGCCAAAGTCAATTTGTGATGAACGCTGAATTTTTTCTCAGTGTTATCAGGAATCTCTCAGGACAAGGTAGCTACGTTACTGAGCTATCTCAGTGAGCTATCCATCAACAACCCCTCAAGGCAGAAACTACTTGCTAGAGCATCAGCTGATGAACCAAAATGGAGATGAAGTTCAGAGAAAGAATTGTTTTAATTACCACATAGTCTGCTTCACTGTTATTTTAGAAAAAGCTGGATGCAGATGTTACATGAATGTAACTGCAGATTTCAAGAAACACCTTAAATGCCACAGAGGAAAGCTTAAAAATACAACACAAGTAATTCCCTCTGGAATATGAACACAAGCAGGTTTCCCTCCCCACAACTGCATTTAAGGTATCAAGTATGTTAGTTATTTCACTGAACTTCAGAAATAGGCACTCAAAGATAGGTTGCATTAGCCAATACCTATTGATAACTAAGGATGACAGTACCTGTTCCAGCAGTTTCATTTTCCTACAGGCAAAAAGGCTGTGTTCCAATTGCAACCCTCCATTGCAGCAGCTTGCTTAGAGCAGCTTCCAGACTAGCTTTCTGTCTGCAAACTGGTATGCCACTGCACTGCTTCCTTGCCTGCCAAGAGCTTTTCCATTACAGGAACCACAGTAATGGTAACTGGTGTCAGCTCTCCATACTGGTGATCTCTGGATGTTTTGCTACTTAGGTCCTTCGCAGTCGGTTTTGCTGACTGTCTTGTACAACATTTAGGTTGAGAGCTTTCTGGCAGGTTTAGAGGGTTTGTTTCTGCTTCTGATGCTATGGGAAGACTATAGGCACACAGCAGCATGGCAAGGATTAAAAGCTGTTTTCTTTCCCCCTTTACAAAAAATCTGTTTATTTATGGGTGGCCATGGATGGACATATATTTCCAGAATTCAGGAAAACTACCTTCAGTTTTTGTATCTTCACAGGCTTCTAGTATGATCTCACTTCAACAGTCATTGAGTCTTGCCTCAGTCCTCATGTCCGTAAGCCCAAGAGGTGGCGTTCAGAGAAATAAATACATATGTGCTGAGGTGTTGCACTAGACCAGTAATGGATAGTAGAGCTCCACAGAGAGAGAGAACTTGAGATAGATACAAGAGAAGTCTGGCATGCAGCAGAATGTAATCTCTTCATATCATTGCAAGGATTTATTTAGGAGATCCTCTCTCTGAGTTACTTTGCTGTCAGGTAGCAAAATACCGCCTGTGGTTTTTGAAGTATTTGAACATTTGCAGCCTTTAAACAATTAGAATTGTCAGACAGAAAGACAGCCTATCAATCAGAAGTTTTCACAACTCCTCATTTGTATGTAGATTTCTAAACCTCCTATTGTCAAATAATAGACAATAAAATAGAACCCTTCAACAATTTCTTTTTTTTTCTTTTTTTTTCTTTTTTTTTTTTTCTCTAAAACCCTATGGTATTGGACACAGAAGAGATCTTAAAACTTTAGAGTGGAATTGAAGGAACTTCTCTCTTTGTTCAAACTAATGATTAGTCTGCTGTTAGTCCACTGTTGTCTTGGGCAATGACCAGTCCCAGAAGACATCTGGGTGAGGAAACCACCAGGAAATGCATAGCTGGTCAAGGCAGTAATTAAAGCAGCTGTTAGCCTTGGCCAGCAGCCTGCATGCTTTGCTTACATGTGGGCTTCTTTGCTTGTACCTGCAGAGATGGGGATTAGCCACTGAAGTCCAAACAGTGGACAGTTTGGCCCACCAGCTATGCTAGGGCATGCGTCCCCATCAGGCCCTTTCTCCATCCCAAGCTTTCTCTTCTCCAGGAAGGCTGAACACCAGCCATGGTGCTGTGGAGAAAAGAGGAAAAATCTGTATTCTGGGACAGCCTGGCATTAGGGGTTACTGTATCCTGAAGAAGGGAGAAAGGAAAAGGTTCTCAGAAGTAATGGAGAGAGGGGAAAAAAGGAAGAGAAAGAGCATATCCTGCATCACCAGTGAGCTCGTCTAGTACCCCTCCAGCACCACAAACCCTTCAACAGCCCCGTTGCTTGTCAAAGGTGGAGGCAAAAACTAAAGCTTGGTTGAAATGACAAATTTCTCTTCTTTCAAGTCAGGCTGGTGCCTTGTGTAAGCTCTGAGGCCATGCAATAACACATCTTATGTCATTATAATTAACAAAGCCTTTGACAATCTGTGCAATAATCCATTCTTAAGATCAACTAGTTCAAGTTTAAGCAGTACACATATGTCACAGGCTGTCTGTGAGAAACTGAAGGAGTTAATGTCTCAAGCACTGTGATGGGGCAAGTTCTGCTTGACGACTAACTCTGCATAACAACGAACTCTGCCTAGCAAGAAACCGTAGTTGAAAAGAAGCCCATCAGCAACTGGAGGGGGAGGGTGTGCTGGAGGGTGCACAGCTCCCTCTTCTGTGGTGCTGTTCTGATGCGCTGAACAGGGCAGCTCACCAGGCATGGTGAAAGATTACTTCTGCAGGGAAGGGGAAGCTACTCCACAAACGACCCCCAAGCCCACGGCCCAAAGGCTACCTAATTAGCCTAATGAGTTCAAGTGCCCACCCAAAGGAGAGGCAAGGATGATAAAAGGACACAAACTGAAGCCCCGTGTGCGCAAGGTNCAAGTCTGGGACTAGGAGTGGATTCAGCTGCCACTAGGCTCCCCGCTGAGGAGTCTAGAAAGCAAAGGGGTCCACTCTGAGCCTCGTGACTCAATGGGAGGGTTCCGCTTATTGTCTTCCCTGAACTGGTTCCCAAATAAGCAAGACCTGTAGTATATGTTTGGTGATGTATGGTTAGCACGTTACACAGTTTACTGACATAGTTTCATGCCAGTTTTTGTTGTGAGCATGCCAGTTCTTGCTGTGAGCAAATAAAAATTGAGTTTTGTGAGTGAAAGGATCCCTGGTGTCATTTCACCTTAATCCTGACCTGGGAATCAGCAAACCTGAGTCATCATCCTGAGAAATTGGGATGTGACAGCTGTCTCGAGATTTCTTTAAAAAACAAACTCTTCAAGTCTGAAAGGTGGAGAGGGAGAAAAGAAACATAATTTTTAGAGCAGTAAATGAATATCCAATAGCAAAACATTTGGATGAAAGCTGTTTATCTGGCTTCTTTTCCTTGAAAGAAAATGAGAGTTATCTTCTCATTTGAGATTTATTCTTTCCATTTGTGTTCCAAAATTTATTCCTGGTCTAAGATTTTATGTTCTTAGATTCTTCGCTCATTCAATTTCATAGCTGTACCTCCTGAAAAATGAAATTTTAGAATAAGAAAGATCAAAATATTTTTTCTTGGTTATTATAGGCACTGCATTATTTCTTTTGGAAAATTCTGCAAGAGGAAGATTTCAGCCTGCTCACAGTAAACATTAGAGTGAGAATGCAATTCACAAGCAGGGCAGCTCCTTTGACTCTTTTGGTTGCTTGTTTGACTGAGCTCACATCAGACTAGTGCATTTCGCAGATGGTTTGTAACTTGAAAACACAAGTTGAGTAAAGGGGTGAAAATATCTCACAACAAATAATCCAGAAAAACATGTGGTTTATTGGTTTGCAAGCTAGGAAGTGACATCAAGCATCCAGACATGGATACTTTTCATTTAATGCATCAGTTCTGCATAGTAAGACAGAGTACATTCCTCCCCACAAAATATACACAACAAAGTATTTAAAGATGTTCAAATTCAAAGCCATAACCATCTGCTTATCACAGACATATGTTGCTTCAAAGCAAAGGACTATATGGAAGGTTCAGAAAGTTTTAGAGCTCAAAAGATGCATTTGCCAAGAGACTAATGGAACACATGAATATACATAAATTCAAAAAATATAACAAACTGCTGTTTTCTCCCTGGAGTGCAGTTACACCAGTAGGTATGTGAGAGCTGAGTTGCAAAGAAAGAAAAAAAGAGTTACCTCAGCTCTTACCCTTCTCTGTACTGAAAATTAAACTTTTTGTCATTCTCCAAACACTCTTGAAAATCAACATCATCTTCCTCTATCAGCAGAGGAGTCTGACTTTCACACTGATCCGCTAGATCTCTGACTCGCTCCTGCCAATGCACCTTCAAAATGTGATTGCTCTCACCCTGCAAACTCCTCTCTACAGAACCTTTCCCCATGCTTGCTCAGGGAGGTGACACCCAGCTTCACTGGGAGCAGAACGCTGTAGCTCCACAGCCCCATGTGTCTATTAATTTCTTTGCTATTTTGGCACCCGGGTCCGACTGCCTGGCTGAAGTCACGGAGGGCCTTCCTATTGAATTCAGTGAACCATGGGAATCTCCCTGAATGGACAATGCCCCTTTACCCACGTAGATCTTGCATTGCCATGGAAATGAAGGTCAACAGGAGGGCTGGGAGAGGTAGTAAGCTCTTTGGGGCAGCCTCTGTGTTCCTCTGAGCACCTGATGCAAGAGGTGATTGCGGCAGCATATAAATTGTTATTGCCCTGTGGGTATGTGCCAGATTTCCACTATGAGGGTTGGAGGGCAGAGTTTGAACCTTTCAGATATGTGGGTCTGGAGGGAAAGACCTGCTAAAAGTTATTGGGAACTGGGAAAAAGCATGAGCCAAATAGAACGTGCAAAGTCAGAGGGATTAGGTGCTTTTGGAAAGGCTGCAAGGAATGCAAAGGGGCTAGAGACTTCCTTTTAGTCACATAATCTGTGACCTCTTAAACCTCACTATAAAGCATATAAAATCCCACAAGACCACAAATTCAACATGGGGATTACACACCATTTCTGGGTTCACTGACGCCGCTTTATAAATTACCCTTCTGCTCTTTGTTTTCCTTTGCACAGGTTTTGCATTTTCCTGCCAGCTTCCCAATGTCCTTGAAATCAGAGTAACAAGAAATTGAACAAATCAGAGTTCTCTGTGCCAATCACAAACAGAGAACAGAAATGGTCAGTGATCAGAAAAGCAAATAGAGCCTGCCCGAGCTGCATACAGATTCTGCTCCGTACACTACTCACAAGCAAAACATTTCTAGAAAGGTAAGTTATTTATTTATTGTGCCAGCACACAGGCATTAGTCAAAGCAACAGCAAGATAACAACGTTACTAGCATTAGGAAACCCATCTCAAGTTTAGATTATCTCAGAGTTTTTATGAGGCAAGAGAATATATGAAGTTTGCTTCAGCAAAATAAAGCCCTTTACTTACATGGCTTGCAAGAGCTTCTAGCAGCTGGAGTCTCTGAATTGCAGTGCATGCAGATATTGTGGTTTGCTGAAAGCCCGCTAACTTTGGCACTGGAGACAGCACATAACTCACTGGTGCTTTGGGTTGATAAATAATTTCCTTTAAAAACACTCTCACGTTTTTTTATCAGTGGTGCACACTGACAGTAGACCGCAAAGCAGAAAGCCTGTCTCGCGTTATGAAGAAAGAGTTCCCTCTCAGCTGAATCAAAAAAAAGAGGAGTCCTTGACCCCGACAACTAGAATAAATCTACTATATCTGCTGGCTCTTTTCTGAATGCATACTTGAGCAGTAACATAAGAGTGAGCAGTCGGAGCGCAGAAACTGTGGCATGTCATGCTCTGTACCGGTAGGGTATGTGAGCAATGCTTCCAGCGCAGGCACAGCAAAATGCAAACACAATGCATGTTTTCAGCTTTTATTTTGTTCACATATTTTAAAAATAAAACAAAGATGACAGGCTTCTCTATTTCAGTTCACAGCTCCCAAGTGGCAGCGGTTTCAGCTCCGTCCCCTCTGCTGAGGTTCCTTGTGTTCCAGATGAGGTTACTGCTGACTTTCTAATTCAAACCTCAATTTTCTGAGAATCTCTGTATCTCAGCCAGGAAATGTAACCCAGACTGAAGTTTAGCATTTCAGACATCATAAATGCAATGAATCGCCTGCAAGCAAAATGAGTGTTTTTCAGACTTTTTTTTTTCTCCTTTGAAAGATCTGTTTACTTCTTTTTTTTTTCTCTCTCTCTTTCCTTTGGTCTACTTAAACTTAGTAAACTTCATAAAAACAAGCATAGCTTTTGGAACAAGTCCTCAGTAGAACAAATAGTGAGACAAATATGAAAAGCAAGATAATGATGTAGCTTAAAATAGGTAAATGTAAAGTTTCAGCAAAAAAGAAGTTCCTTGCTCCATTGTAAAATTCTATTTACAAGAATAAAGACATTACTTTAAACATAGTCATTCAATTCCCAGACAATGAGGACAGAGGTTTTATGGAGAGGATGAAAAAAACCCCCATATTTTAAGCATAATAAAAGGAGTAGTAAAGAGATAAGAAAGAAAAAAATCAAAGTCCTCATTCATTCCATTGTATTCAGTTGCAAAAGAGGGAAAAAGGGAAACAAACTTACAGCCTAAAATCAAACTTGAAAATATTGTAAATTCATTATTCCCGGCTTTATGAAACATAAAGATAAAAAAAAAGTCCTCAAAACTTTTAATGAGCATTTCTAGCTTAAGGAAATAATAGTTTCTAATTAATAATGATCAAATGATCTCTTTTGTCTAGTGTGTTATTCCCCTTGTATGACTACAGACTTGAAAAATCCCCGACACATTTTATATGTGTGTTATCCAGGTTTTTCTTGAACCTCAGACTTGGGTTCAGCTTTTGTTGTTGCTTCTGTTTTTTGCAACTTTATTAAGACACTAAAACACATGTACAACTTCAAAGTTGTTTATTGGTAATTAAATTGTCTCTCCCAGTTGTAGCTGACTAGTAGCAGTGATATATTGTGTTGAATGAGAGAAGTTTCAGTTTCAATTAGTTTCCATTTATATCCACTTCCTTTGTCAAATACTGAAACTCTACGTCTACAATAAATTAATTTTTACTCTTTTCAGCTCTTCCTGCCGTTTTCCGCTTCCCTTTCTCCACTAATGATTTCAAAATACGAGGCACTATCAAACCATATATGTATATCTAGAATTTCAAAGTATTGGCATTGATTTTTTTATTTTTTAATTAAAATTCATGTTTTAAAGCTGTTGCTTTAAAAGTAATGTGGGTGCAAGTATTGTTCTTCAGATACCAGAACACCTTTTCTCTGCAGTGGGCTCAAGTCTCGTACGTGGGTCTTATTTACCTCAGTGGGTGCTGACCTCCCGTGCGCTGGCTCCTGCTCAGCCACGCAGGGGTGAGCCTGTTGTCACCTGCCATGCTAGACCTCTTCCCTCTCTGCTGAGCCATCAGCAAACATATTTTCTCCCTCTCTCCCAGTTCAACTTTTCTATTTTTAGAAAATAGCTGGGATTTTTTACTTTTAATCTTGGTTTATGATGCAGAGGCCTTGTGACCCGGTTTGTAGGAGCAACGCTTGGCACACAGGACTACTCGCACACACCCAGGTTTCAGACAGCAGCCCCATGAGTGGGGCATATCGGGATCCCATCCAGCTTTCTGTCCGTAATTACAAAAGGCTAAACTTCAAAAACTGCTTGGGACCTATTACCTGCTCCTTTGTGAAGTGTTTTGAGGCAAGCAGAATATATACCTAACTTCTGAGAACCAAATCTTGTTGTATTCAGTATGGACATCTGAAACACACCAATTTGAGCACCAGCTAATTACTCCCAGGCGTGACTCTCTTTCTGCCCCAGGAATCTGGCTTTCCCCTGAGGAAGTAACAAGCCATCGGGCAGTGCACTTGCAGCTCCCCGTGCATGGATGGTGTCACTTCTTCCCCAGCCCATTTCAGCCATGACATAGCTGCGTAAGCCCTGCAAGCCTTGGGGCACTGCGTTTTACTGTGCCCACGTGCAATTGTATCTCACAACTGGAGGCAGCAGTAGTCTCTGAAAATACCATCTGCTTTACTGAGTATTTTATATACATTCACAGACTTTTACATGGGAGTTACGAAAACAGTTCACAAACTAAGGGTCACAGTTACAACTGCAGTTGTGTATGTGAAAGTGGAAGCTTGGCCAGGACCCCAAAAGCTATAACACAAACAGAAATGTATGAGACTTGTCAGGTGAAGTCTATGTCATGATCTACCATATCAAAAACTTTAAATTTTTTTTTTTTTTTTTTTTTACCTCCTGGTAGAAGTGTAGACCCTCGTGTAAATTGAAGTCTTATGTTTCTCAACTATCTTTCAAACACCCACCCAGAAGACTGGTTGGGTTGTGCTGCCCACAGGCTGGGAGCATTGCTCTGCTGTCATGACACTGTATGATTACCTCTGAGACCCTGAGAAAGTAGGTCCCTATGTCTGATGTGACACAGTCCATTAAATGACCTTGATCAGACTTTGTTTTGAAATTGTCTGATTTTACACACAGCTTTAAAAAAATTGGGCATCACAAGGGTACACATCTCACTAGCTGTTATTTCCAACGTCAGCTCACAAGGCTTTTACAAAGCCCCACTTAGTTACTTCATGAGAGATGCATGATACACAGAGTCAATAGGAACCACAAAGCTCAGTTTCCCTATTTCGTGTACAGGCTGGGCAAGAAGGACTGAACCAGTGATTCAGTGGCAATGTAAGGTCACATGACAGGTACAGGTGAATTAGAAAGCATATTTCCCAATATGGCAAACTTTCATTACCATCTAGAGATAAACCATGCCATTGATTGGCTCTGTGGAGGCACAGTGCTACCTAAAAGCACTTACACTGTTTCTAGGATCAGCCTGGGGCCACAAGTATTCAAGTACTTTTGGAGGAGGCATTGAGCTGCCCTGAATCAGTTCAGTCCATCATGAATTAGCTGGTCTGTCCCTGATAGAGGCAGGCTGTCTCCTGCAGTGCTGCTTCGGGGTATGCACCATGATCTCCAGTGCTCCAAGAGGATGTATTTGAGGAGGTGCAGTGTTAGAACAGAATCACAGGAGTAACTTGGGTTGGAAGGGACCTTTGGAGTTCATCTCATCCAACATCTGCTCAAAGCAGATCTAATCGGCTGGCAGCTGTCTCTGCAGTACATGCCATGATGGCTATTATTCAGGGTTTTCTGATTCCATACAGCACACCTGACCTCCATTACCCCCAAGAGCAAGGAGCTGACTCAATGATTATGATCTAGAGGGATTTTGTGTCCCTTATCCCAGGTAATTACAAACTCTTGGTTATTGCAGTATCTGATCACCCAATCATTTGACTATACTTATCTGGCATGGAAGTTAAAAAAATAATATCTCATTTTACAGATGTGGACCTAGGGCACAAGGATGACATTATTTGCCAAAGATCACATAGTCTGTGCAGAGTAAGAAATTGAGTGGTCATCTCTCAGGGCTGGCATCCTACCTGCTGTCAGCTGTTTGTCCATTCCTGCTATTAGTTAGCTATTAGTTATTACTAGCCAACCTGCTATTACATATCATTTTTTGAGGCAAGGGGCAAAGTAACACAGAGCTTGTGAGATGCAAGCTATGTAATGGGTTCCAGTGCTGAAGCTGAAAGTGGGGGAAAATTAAAAAGTGTTAATGGTGCTGCTGTACATGTGGTGGGCAGCTGTGTTAGGGATCATCAAATGACTGATTCTCCCTAAACCACAGCCCTTCTGACAGTCTGGAATGGGATCCAAATTAGTAAAAGCTGGTTTTGGAAACCAGGAAAGGTCCCCATGCTCTCCACTGCTGTCAGTGAGAATTCATATTGTAATGATCAAAAACTGTGTGAAGGTGAGTATTGTTGTAACTTGTTTAAATTACAGGCCTGGAAAAATATACTTAAGACATCTGGAATCAATTTTTGTTTTGAAATTCAGTTAATACATAAGGAGGGCTTGGGAAGAATCTAAAGACAAGATAGTCTTGTCTTGAAAGACAAGAACAAAAATGAGAATGTTTAAACAAGGGGCTTATATGCATGGCCCTCACACTTCAATCTCACATTTAGCTTTTGGTGAGTAATACTGTTTTATACATGGTCCCACCAGTATATAAGTAAGTGGCATGTAGCTAGGAAACACTATGTTACTCCTGAGAAAAAACAAAAGAATACAGCATGGGTCACAGGTCTATGCTAGACTTGTTCTGCTTCCTGGAGTGATCCAGTTAACCTTCTTTGTGACCCATATGTGGATGTCCCATACTGCCAACCCCTGCCGTGGACACTGTGCTGCATACCTGCTCAGACTTGCAAGCCAGCCAAATTAGGACTGCAGCAATATCTCTCTTAAGGTGGGATGCTAATGGCACTTGTTCACGTAGTCTCAGCTCGTATAGGGACTAGTGAATAATGGGCAAGAACTCAGGAGCTGCAAATTCCTGTTGATGCTTCAAACTGCACATTAAAAAGGAAGAATTCTGACTTTTTAATGTGTAATTTATTTTAATTTTAATGTGTCATTAATATAAAAAGCAAATCTCCTTTTTAAACCTATAGTGTGTAATATCTGTGTAACTTCTGTCTTGAAATCTGAATGGCCAGATCTTGAGCTGATATAAATCAGTACTGCTGTATTGATTGCAAAAGCAGCATAATTAATTTACACCAGCTGAAGTTCTGGCTCAAAAATGTGCAGAAACATATATATTCATTTTCTGGTCATGTGGGTGCCACTGGAAGATGACTCGGGACCTGACAGCTACCATGGCTTTATATCCACATCAAAGCTTATCCTTAGGCCTTTTACCATACCCCATGGTGGCGGAACATTTGTTTTTGAATGCTTCACTGAGCTATATAATTTAGGAACATCAACAACACATACCATTAAAACCCATCAAAAGCAAATCTCGAGCTCAGATACAAATGTCCTGAGCCTGCACTTCAGGAGCTGTGTGATCTTCCATTTGAGGGTCAGAAAGGATTTTTTAATAAACTGCCTTGCCTTTTAGAGTTCAGACAACATGGATGAAGCCTGGAGATGTTTTGAGGCAAGGACATTCTCTCTCTCTTACATTGTGGGGTATATCTTTAGCCAAAAGCAAAACTCATTTCAACTACTGCTACTTCATCAGAGGTAGGAAGGCAAAATAAACACCCTGGGAATTAGAAAGCATGCTTTCTATCAGTAGCTTGTGTCAGTTCCCCATCAAAAATCTGCTGCTCATGTACCTTCAACATGATGGTAAAACATTATGTTTCACCTTTTGACAGTTTAAGAAAATTGTCCTTTTTGCAACAGGTCAAAACCCCCATAAGTTAAATCTGTAGCCCTTTCTTCTCTACAACCTTGGAAAAAACAGTCAGAAACAAAAATCAGTGCCCCAAAATATCACATTCAAGATACATTTGAAAATTTGAGACAGCTTTCCTTTTCAGATTCATCAGTCTTTTTATCATGTCTGGAATAAGGTTGAAGCTATTTCAGACCAAGCTATTGAAAACATCAAAGAAAAATGTTCTTTTCTTGCAATGAGCTGCAATCAGTCTTCTTCCTGCAAGTGCAAGGCTTTCTGACACAAGGGTATCTCTGATCATCCCTCATGGGTACAGAATGAGGGAAGACACCTCTTTAACTAGGTAGAGAAGAAGCCACTTACAGTGTGTATCACCATTTGAAGTGCAGCCCAGTTTGCAAGAAGTAAAGGGCTGCATTACTGGTACAAACCAATTTAATGGCATATGGTTTCTTCATTCAGGAAAAGGCTTCCAAACTGAAAAGCAGATTGCAGCTTTGCAGAATAAATTGGTGCTGGTGCTCTCATTGCATGTAGCTTACAACTGCTTAAGTGATACAGGCTTGTCTGGATTGAGTTGTTTTGGGTTTTTTTTTGTTTAGTCCAAAAATAGAATTGTTTCAGCTCTGTTCAAGCTCAGTGTTGTTCCAGTTGTCTTCAGTTTTCTTCTCAAACCCACTGTTTTCCCAGATCACTTTATGGATATTGTGTATGGGAGGGACGGGAGTTTAATAGCTGGAGCAGAGCACTGAGGGCTTTGATTCCTGCTCTTAGTGCTGCTGTTGACTCTAATCCTGCTTTCCTTCTGTTCTTCTTTTCTCCTCAGTCTTCCCTTTAGCCTACCTGACATTTGGGCTTGATGAGAATTTCCTTGCAATCCTGGTACATTGTCTAATCCTATCATTTAATAGAAATAATGGAGGAGAAGGATTTCCTGACTGCTCCAACCCTAGGACATGTTGCTCACAGCAGAAAAGACTGCTGAGGAGAGGAGCACTGGTCATCGCAACAGCATCCCACAGCCTTATCACCATTCCGGCGTAAGGCTTAATTTCCCTTTCCCTGAGCACCTTATTCCCAGCTGCACAGCCACCCATAGCATGTGGGACCGGCCCCACTGAGCCCTGGCATACCCAGCCCAGCACCCTGGGGCGGGGGTCCGTGGGCTGCTGAGGCCCTGCACGAAGATCCCCTCCCATTCCCACACCAGATAGATTCTTTCTTTTTTGTGGATGCCCAGGCATTTCAACCATCCTACTGCTGGTAGGGGTTGCCTTTTCCCATTACCTTTCACAGATGCCCAAGGCCTGGAGAACTCCAGCAGCAGCCCCCAAATTCTGTCCTTCTGCAGAACTGGGCTGGTGTTGCTGCCGTGTCTCCAGCAGCTACAAAGATCTTTTTAAGGCTACTGCATTGCTGCTACTTCGGCGCTGCCCATGCATAGCAGATGTGCTGTGGTTAGGTGCCAAGCTGCCTAGAGAAGAGCCTTTTTTTAAGGAACAATAACACAAGCTGTAAGCAGTAGGAACTGGTGGTCTGAAGTAGGTGTCAGCAGAAGCAGGGTCCGTGCATTGTTTGTAGGCTGAATGACTCAATATATGTGCATGTGCTGAAATACAGATGCTCCAAGGTTAGCTGTGGCCTCCAGCACTGACACAACAAAGGTAAACCCAATAATTTTCTCAGTCTTATGTGAAATGGGTTTGGGCTCGTGCCCCTATCCATTAAGGCCTTTGGCCATTCGTGGAGCGAAGCGAAGGCAGTTTCTGTGAAAGCTCTTGGCACAGTCCTGCCTGCGTTTCAAGGGCGGCCTCGTCCGGGCGCCACGCTGCGCTCCAGCCTTCGCTTCCAGGCAGAACAGTGTAAAATGACGTCTTCAAAAGCGAGAAGGGGTGTGCTGGAGCTGCTGCCGAGGCCTGCCTTTGGCACCCGTGCAATAGAGAGCTGCAATGACTATTACACACAAATAATGTTCTGAAGGCCTAAATAGATAAGTATTAGAGCTGTTGATGAAAGGAAGCAGTGCCAGCCACTTTTGGCCAGCAGAACAGGAACGTGTCCCATTGCCTCAGGTTGAAAAGGCTTTGGATGTTTAGGGCTTGCAAAAATTAGAGGGAGAAAGCACTGGTAACAATATCTGACACATATTTGCTTAATTCATGGACAAATTAACCTTAATTATCCAATTTATAAATCAGCTTTAAGTGGAAAGGCCCCTCCTCACCCCCCACTGCTGCATATTTGGGGGATTAAGTTGTTTGTTTTTAGTGATAAATTAGAAACATCTGCTTCCGCTGACACACTAGAAAGGAGGCACATACAGCAAAGCAGCTGGTTAGGCTGCTCTAATGCTGGGGGGGTTTTGGTACCAGGGCATGGTCCTGCTGACCTCTGTCCACGGGGTCCAAAAGGATCAGGCCCTCTCCCCTCTGCGTGGAGGCTTGGTGGGGCTGGGGAGGTGTACAGCTGTTCCTGGGCTTGCTTAGGATGGTTTCAGAGCAGTGGTGAGCATCTCCAGCAGCGTGCACTCGGCAGAGCCTTCCTTTTAAGGGCGTCTTGGCAGTTCTTCTATGCAAGCGAAACTGTTTCTGCTATGGGATCATCAAGTCTTAAAGTCAAGGAATCCAAACCTTGTGCCAGAGTTGCTGCAAAGGTTGCTGAAGCATGAGCAGTGATGGCAGTAAGTGGCCCGGCGACCCCTTCTGATGAAGGAAATGGTGCTAACTGAGGTAACGGAGATGTTTTACAACCCTGGCATATCCCTGCAGAGGTGATACAACTTCCTGATTGCTGAGGCAGGTTGGAAACGGCCAAGAGACATACCACGTCAAAGTGCTTCACATGGGCTTTCACCTCGTGCAGGAGGTGTGAAAACAACCCTCCTGGCTACAAGCCATTATCTGTGGGAGGGAAAGCTGGGGCTAAATGCTGCCAGATGCAGCAATCCAAATATACCCAGGGAATCCATGGAGCTGCACCCATGACTGACCCTGTCTGTGCATCCCCTTATGGCACCCCCTGAAGGGAACCACGAGGATTGTTTTGACTTCAGTGTGGCCTGGATCTCACTGCAGGGTTTTAATACATGCCCTACTGGGCTGCAGAAACAGATGTTTTACACACACCAGTCAGATTTTTTTTTTTTTTCAGCATTTGGCAATCAAAACTCTTGGACAGCAGCCCTGATCTGCAAGGACAGAGCATGCCTGCAGAAAGGGAGAAACCAAGATGCTGGGTGGTTTCTAACAGCTCCTGTTCCCAAGATGCCCTCTTTTTCCACCTGGATATTTTCTCCAGATGAGTTTGAGGATTATGTGTATTTAACCAAGATTTTCCAATAATCTATCAGATCTGTCAGAGCAAGAAACCCCAGGTAGGTTCAGTGCACGCTCTCAGACTGGCTGTACAGTACAGGTCGTACAAGGTGGACAACTTCTGGTAGTGCAGGACACACTGTTCAGGTGTGACACAGTGCAAAGTACATACTACCCCACCTCAAAGCTGGTGCTCAGAAGTCATCTGCAGACATGCATTGCCCCTTTCTGGCAGGAATGTCTGCACTGAATAACAGAAATGGTAACAAGAGAGGCCAAAGCAGCCTTGGTCTTCGTCCAGCCACTGGGAAATCAGCTCTCAGGAAGCTGGAGAGTGCTTTCCCACATCATTTGAGCAGGGGTTACAGGATGGCCCACTGACTGCCATCACTTTGGGGAGGAAAGTCTGCCAGCAGGGCCCCCCCAGAACCCCCCTGTAAGGAGGCGATAAAGAGGGAGCCCCTGAGTAAACACACAGACATTCCAGGAAAATGGAAGGGGTATGAGAAGGAGGATACCAGATTGGTAATTTACAGGAGGAAAAAGGTAGAGGAACTGAAGAGAAGTTAGAGAAAAGTAAAGATGTGTGGAACTGGGAGGGTTGCTAATGCAGGGCTATGATCAAAGCTGTTCTTGGGTTTTGGGACCAAAGAAGGACGGGCTCTGGGAGATAACTTTCAGAGCATATCTGTGCAGAGCTGGAGCTCATAAAGACTCAAAGGAGCCAATTGCTTTGTAAAAAAAATACCGACATGGTGTCTAGATAAGCAATGGATGCAAAGAGTAACCTAGGCGTTTCTCTGCTAAGTCCCCAAAAAGCCACATCTACTGTTTAGTGACAGTGAAAAAGGACTGGAAACAGCAGTCTGGGCTGTGTTGGGGAGGTGGGCTCAATCCCCAGGTGCACTGAAATGCAGCAGACCAGTGCTGTGCAGGAACATCAGTTGCAGGACTAGGAAGGCTGGCGTAACATCAAGTTTTCATAGACTGCTGAAAAGGGAAAAAACTTTTGGTCCTGAGTTGTAACTGCTAGTGAGAATAGCAGACACATGTTCCAGCACAAGGAGCGTCTTCCTCCAAGAAAAGGGAGAGTTTTCCTGGACAAATCCAGAAAAAGTTCAGACGACTTTTTTTTTTCCAAAGGGTAAAAAGGGAGGTCCCTCTCTCAGCAGCTCACAGATCAGATCCCCCTGTGCTGCAGTGATGGGACTACCACTCTGGCCTGGACCCAGCCACAAGGCCCATTGGACCAATGGAAAGAGGTGGGGCAAGCAGGCTGGACACACACCTCTTCAGCTCTGCCCTTTGAGCCCTCCTTGTTTTTATAGCATTTTCACTCCTTGTTTTTATTGCACTTTTTTTAAACTGCATTTCAGGTCCCACCTCCATTATTAATACCCTCTCCACTCTTGTTTTCTCCTGAAAGAAAAATATCTTTATTGAAAGAATGTAGCAAACACTGAGAGAAATAAAACAGAGCACATGAATTACAATACATCCAAAAACCCCATCCCCTTACTGAACAGTTCCCTTCCTTCCCCAGCTTTAACCTCGGACTCTTGCCAGATGTTCCTGTTTGTTGCAGGGTGTCTGATTTTGGGTTTGGGGTGTCTCCAAAGTGGAAGGGGAGAGCGTAAGCTGAAAGTAGGATGGGTGGCCTGATGGCGTCCAAATGCAGTCAACTATCTCCATTAAATCTTCTTCAAGATTTGTCCTCCTCTTCTGTAAGCTGCACCCCATTTGGGTCTGAGAGATGTGATACACAGATGAGGAAGACAAATCCAGTAGATAGACTGAAGACGAGCCAGTACTTTTAAGCCAGCACAACATATGGACTCTCACATCTCTCAGCCGAGGAAAGATTGCTCCCCACAGATTTCTTCTAGGTTTGCCCAGACTAAGTGAAACATCCCAGCCAGTGAGACTTCTCCCCTCTTTCCCTCTGGATTATTTTATAACCATATACCTCTCATTGCCAGGATCTTTTTCCCATTATGCACAGCCTATTCTTCCCCTTTTAAAATGGTCCCCATTATCCTCTGTG
Source organism: Pandion haliaetus (assembly GCA_013401275.1). Lineage (NCBI taxonomy): Eukaryota > Metazoa > Chordata > Aves > Accipitriformes > Pandionidae > Pandion > Pandion haliaetus. The sequence continues at coordinate 59,520 of VYZV01039338.1, read as the reverse complement.
ATAACAATTGATTTTATACTAAACAGTTCCGCCCTTCCCAACACATACACCTCACAGAAATGTGTAGACTGTTTGATCATATGGTCCTATCACCCCACCCCCCAAGGTTTAGAGAAAATGGAAAGTATCTTTGAAAACTCGAGTCAGGTCCTCTGCAGTTCTGCCTTCATTACTTTGAGCTTTCCTGTCTGCATCCAATATCAGATGAGGCTTGAGGCTCGACATCCAGGAACAGATTCACACTGCTTTTCCAAAATGAAAACTGAATCCTAATTTATGAAGAACCCGAACAATTTATTTCAGCATTGGGAAATCAGAGGAATCTGGATTTCTTCTTCAACCCAACAGAAAAACTACCCTACTGATCTGCTACCCTACCCTACTTTAAAGAGACTGTGAGCAGAAATGAATACTTCTTGCTGACAGTTGCAGCCTGATGCCTGTAACTAAAATGTAAATCTGGCCAGTAATTATCTCACTTACAGCCTTTATTTTCCAGGTATGATCATGAAGACGAGCCTGCAAAGCCTCTAGGTTTCTCTGCCAAGGCAATCACATAATTGCTTCGCTGTTCTTTCAACTAACAAAGAATCCACTCCAGAAGATAAAATGGAGTTTGACCTGTCTTGTACCTGTGGCAAGCAACCTCTAGGAATCAGAAACACTGTATTTTTTTTTAATGTCTCTTATTTGTATAAAAGGTTGCAGCCTTAGGATTTTCACTCCCCTGTGAGATGAAGTTTTTCTGGTCAATCTAAGTTGTCATTTTATCATCTGCAATGTGTCTCTGGTAACATGGATGTTATTTGATCATGCAATGACAGTATGTGTAATGTTGCTGTAGCATCTGTTTAAGGACTCTGGAAATTAGACTTACCGGTGTATGGGACAGACCTGTGAAGGGACACGTCATGGAGAATTAAGGATGTAAGTCAGCTCTATCACAGTGAATGGGACAGAAGATCTTCTCCTGCAGCCACTGAAGACCAGCCCCCAGGACACTGCTTATATATGGATTTCCATCTACCTTCTCACCTTGCCACTGTGACTGAACCGTAAAGTGCAACAGTGAAGTATGGAGATGATGGAGAGGATGAAATAATACAAACACTATGTTCTTTGTTTGCATAATTCCCTGTTATTGCTACTGAGCCAGAAGCAGTCCCTGTGGCCAAGATACTCAGTTTCAGAAACCATTCTGTCTCCTGTGTCATTAAGCCATATGGAGCAGGACCAGCCTTCACCACCTTCATTCTCACCTACCCATCAGATCGGTGGGGTATTGTGGAGGAAGGACAAGGAATACGCAGCCACTAAGAGGGGAATACACCTCTCAGTCCCCATGCCACATAGTCCTCACCCAGGTGACACCTGATAGAGATGTCCTTGGCTCTACCTTTCCAGAGCTCAGTGAGGATGGTGATGGTGGGCTTCCCACTTGGCACAAAACTTAACCCAGTGGCAGCTTTGAAGGGAACCAGGTTTTCAGGATTTCCTCTGTGACAGTGGGCAGGCATACCAGCTCCTCCACTTCCAGTTTTGCTTCTCCAAACCCTTTGCCCTGCCCTCTCTGCACCGTGTTTCTCTACTCTTAAATGCAATTCTTAGGCAGAGTGTGGCCCATGGGGACACAGCACTGGGGGCACTGACAGCCCTGCATTGCCACCAGGGAAAATCTGCTCCAGTAGCACAGCTGAAGTTGTCCCAAGCCAGGGAAAACAAGGAGCAGGCACTATAGGAAGAGGGATTTTCTGCCTCTTTAATGCAGCACACTATAGAACATGATAGTTGTATGCTTTCTGAAACAGGTTGCTGTTAGCGAATTTCCATAGCTTGCACAGCTCCAAGATCCGTGGGTCATGCTGTGCTCACACCCATATTTTCCTAAAACTTCAGCCTGAAAAGCTTCATAATTTCCTTGAAAGTGAGTGGGTTAGAGAAATTAGCCACCATTGTGAGTATCGGATTTTGGGCAGCTGGCATGCAGGCAAGCCTTGCCTCAGCCTCGCCTGGATAATGGTAACCAGAGACCCAGGGGAAAAAGGGGAGCAAGAAACTTCTAATCCATGTACACTCTCACCTACCCAGACCAAGGCTGTGTTTAATCACTTACGCTCAGCATTTCATTTATGTTTAACAACACACATTCTCTCCCCAGTCTGCACATAGGCACAAACCTTACTGCTGGTAGCACTGGAAGCACAAAAAGTTAAATGACCTTGAAAAAAACCAGCCAAACAGAAGAAACACCCCAACAAAATAACAAATGGATATATCTGTGAGAGTTTAATAAGTTAAATGCAGGAGCTTAAATTTGCAAGAACACAACCCTGAAGCAAAATGATTTATTTGGTATTTACAGATTTTTTTTTAAAAACAAGTTTCTATGAAACCATAGCAACAAAGGTTAAAGTGAAGATTTGGAATGATGTTGGAATAATTCACAAGGGAAAAAACAATAATCTCTGTTTTGGGTTGATGGAATGTAAGATTAAAGCTAAATAGAGAGAAATATTTCAAAATATTTTAGACAATTTAATCACCATAAACCCTGTGAAAGGTAGATATTTAAACCTGGTTTTTTTTGCCAGAAAATTGTGTCCCTGATTTGTAAAAAAAGTCTGTCTGGTAACTTTCTGATAGGAATGTTATGTGCATAAATGTACAAGTTTATTATTCTTCTCTTACAAGACAAGATACATAAACAGATTTCACTGAAGCCCTACTACAGTCGATTTCTAATGGAATCGCATGTATCCCAGCAAAAAACTGCATTTTTCTGAAGGGTGTCTCTATTGTATTCCCTTCTTCAAATGCATTTCAGAGAAGTCAGAATAGGAAAGTGAATCGGTTGTAACTTACCTTCACACTCAAGTAGAGGCCATCGGATTTTTCAGGGAAAGCAACATGCTCCGTTTGGGTAGTGTAAGAGTTGTAAATTCAAGCCAACAGGTAATTGTTGGTGATTCAAAATCCTTTAAAACAAATTTAAATGCTGCTATGACAAAAAATGTACTTCGTGAAAACTTATTTGAAGCTAAATGCTCTTGTATTGAGTTTTGTAACTGTCTGTCTCGGCTAAATAAGCTTCCACTCCTTTCCTCGGCCACTTGCCAACTTTTCTAATTTAAAGCAACTGTGAGCTTGCTGTAAAACTCCTGCTGGAAGGAGCTCAATGTATACCATGGAGCAAGGAGCAAGCGTGTGCTCCAGACTAAAGCGGTATGACAGTCCTAACAGGACCTGGGGCATAGCCTCCCTGAGGTAATGTTATATCATCTTTGGAAAGCATGATAGGCTAAGTTGTCTCCTTCTCAGTAAAGACACAGAGAAGAGGAAAAAATCATGCTGCTTCTGGCATGTAGTCCCCTCAGCGTGGGATTTGGGAGGAGCAGCGTCTGCCTCAAAGTGGAGGAAGAAGCAACAGCCTCAAATACGTAAAGAGCTCAGAGCTCCCATAGGTGCCTGGTCCCCAAATTGCCGAAAAGACTCCCAGTATTTTTAGAGGCACTAGTTCTTGGTCTGAGGCTTTGGGGACAGGTCCAGGGCTTTTTCCGTGGCTTCCTCTGCTAGTGCAATGCGGGGTGCCCCTCTCATGGGGCGGTTGGGACACCGAACCTGAAGTTCATGGCTGAGCACAACCCCAAACCTACTGATTTTGGAAAGTTTCAAAAGACACTTATAGCAATGATATGATCTTTTGAAACACTGTCAAGCTTTAAATAGCAGAGGCAAGGTTTTCAAAGGCATCCACTTTGGGGATGGCTCTGTTCTGCTTTGCTCAAATGAAGATAGTGGAACATGCAAAATGTTGTTCATATAGGAGAGTTGCTTGTGCCCATGTCAAATTCCTCCTTTTTGCACGGAATTTATTTCAACCAGTTATGGTTGACATATGTGGTGTGCATTTATGAATTGACAGAAAAGGTCCTTTTTTGCAAATATGAGTTTTCTCTGCAGAATAGCTAAAAGCAAGCAACCAAAAAAACCAAATTGTAAAACATTATTCTGATTTGGGAAATTCCAGTCTCTGAGCTTCCACATTAGTACCATAACAAACTTTTGTTTAATAATGAGGGTCCTGAAAAGCCTACCTCAGACTATGCCCCAAATCACTCAACACTTTTGGAAATGCATCCAACTGACCTGCTGATGCTAAGGTGACATAACGTTTATTGTAGTTGTTATTAAGTGACTTTGGTTTTGTCAGCCATATTTTCTTGCAAAACTAGTGTAAGTGAAGATGGAATCATTAGACTGAAATTTTCAAAGGTGTTTGGTGCCTCTAACAGAGGAAATGAATCTTCTGTGACAAAACAAGTTAATGACAAAATGCCACTTGTGAAGATCTATATAAGATATAAAAGATCTTGTTCATTTGAATGTTCTAATTTACATGACACTGAAATATTAAGTATTTAATATTTTAAATTGTGAATTAAAAACCAGAGTCCTGTGTGTTCAATCAATATAGGTAAAATACTGCTGCCAATGATGGGAGAAAGGGTTTAAGGAAAACCAAATATATATTTTTTTTTTCCTAATGGAGTTTCATTCCAGTACTAAATGGTAATAACGGTACTGTGAAGGTTTCAGTATATGATTTTACAAGTCTCATTTTTTCCTCAAAGTATAGCTATCAGAGTATTTTTATTTTGCTCTGTGGATCTGCTGGTGAACTTGGTTGTAGGTGGGTAACAGTGAAAGTACAAGTACTATCCCATCATGTCACTTAAATGTACCTAAATGATTTCTGTATCTTAATTTTCACTTAGTGATCAGGCGTTAGGCATATCCTTTTAGGTACTCGCATCTCTGGAAACTTGTGTCTGCGTGCTTGTGGGAATTAAGTAGCGCTTTTAAAGATCGTCCAGAGAGTGTTGCCCTCATTCTCTCAGTTGAACTCTTTCTGCTCCTGTTTAGGGGAGCATGAGGTGATGCTTCCTCTTCCTGATGAGTCTTTCTTGGGGAAGCAAGGGATGTTGCCCCCTCACATTGGAAAAAAACATGTTTTCTAACAGTCTGTGGAGAAGACTGGCAGGAATTATGAACCTGGGCTCTGCCACTAATTCATATCTAGCTCTGAACTCAGTCTTCCTCACTTCCATTAACTTACTTGCCTCATAGGAATGTGACTAAGGACTAAATAGCCATTGGTGAAGTAGTAAATAATATTAATCACAGTAATTTTATAGCAGCAATAATTAAGATCATCTGTTTCTTCTGACCTGTTAACATTTTATGCCTTCTCAGACTACCTGAATAATTTTCTGTGGTCCACAACACAAAGTTAAAGCATCAGCTGGCAGTTTGGCTCTTATGTCAGAGGGAAGGAGGCTTAGCAAGGAAGATGCAGTTAAAGCTTTGTCAGAGGGAAAGTGATGTGAGTTCCAACATAGCAAGAGTCTTAAAAGAAAGGAGTTGAACCCATGTCATTTGCTTACCGGGCTTTCCTGATTGCAGGCAGGAGGCAAGAGTAAAAGTGGGGGAGGAACTGCAAAGTGCTCTGCAAGCCTTGGAGGTTTAAGTGTTCAACAGAAAACACAGGTTCAATTTTTTTGGAAGAAAGATTATATTCCTGTAGGGTTGCTCTCTGGTGCCTCTGGTAGGCTCATTTTTAATCCCTCTAAAGTTACAATTCTAGGCAACTATTTCACATTTTAGCACTTCACCAGAACATTGATTTTCTTGCTCTTGGCTTTGTCTAGACACAGCTTCAGTAGGATCAAGCTGCTAGCCGCAGCATCTGAAACAGCAACTGCTATTCGGCATTCATGTCCTCACAGGTACAACACGACAACTAACATAGGGGTTAGGAAAAAAGAAATCATTCATCTCAGAGGTATTTCAAAGGGGAAGAAAATGCCTCTTGCCTCACCTGTGAGTGCAAGTCTTCATACGGTCCTGTACGTGTGGACATTTGTTGCATAACAGACTGTTGTATCTTGAAGACATAAAACATGAATCCATGTAATAGATGCATAAAAGCAAATGTGCTCTAGGGAATATAGTTGTCACAGCCTTGATAAATTGTGATCTTTAATCCTGTCATGTGGCAAGCAGCTGAGACTTTTTCCTGGTGACATCCTTAAGCCCTTTCTCTGCCCAAAGTGTTTTAAGATTTGGCAGGTTCTAATACATATAAAGGATGTTTCCAACACAAGTATCTGAACCAGGAATCAAACAAAGTCCTTCATCTGCAGTGAACCACTAAGAAGTTCATTTGCTGGCAGGAAGGAATTATGACTTTGTGGCATTAAAAAGAAAACTATCCTTTGATGCTGGGATTTGGGATTTTCCTGTGTCATGGTTGAATGCATTTACATCCAGATAATACTCAGTTCAATAGCCAAGATGTGAATGTAACTGCTCAGGATTCATCTTGCTTCAATACTGAGAGAATGAGCAGATTTATATGGCACAGTGCCCTCTAGGAGGTCACAAATCTACTAAAAGCCAGAAGCCTAATTCTTCCCTCACACAGAGTGGTGTGAATGAAGACTGCCTTCATCCAAGTAAACAGAAATATGTCATTGTCCAGTGGCCCTAAATGAGAAGAAAAATCTGTTGTTACATGGAAATATGATGTCAAAACACATGGAAGTTTTTGCTTGGTTTGGTTGTTTGGTTTTTCGTTTTGTGTGTTTTTCTTTTAATAGCTAGCTCTTGGCATTTACAGCCTGATTAGCAGAAGAGCTCATAAGACATTCCCAGGGTGATAACACGGAAACAGCTGAGAAAGAGATCAGGGTGCTGCTTTCATGACTCCCAGTTTGTGCACCCACCTGGAGATGCCCAACAAGTGAACGGCTGCAGGATGGGGACACATTGATGATGAACAGCTCAAATCCAGATGACTGTGCAGGTGCTGGGGCCGCACACCTCAGGGAGGCATCTGGGTACCAGTGGATTAACTCCACATGCATTTTTTATCTATATGAGATTCAAAGTACAGTTCCAACAGGGCCTGTGACTTTTCAAATTAGTATAATTTATTCTAAGTCTAAATTTGCTAGAAAAAACAGTCTGAATCTCCTTTACCCAATGAGATCACCTAACTAAAGACACCTCTGCTCCGTACCTCTTTGCAATCGTTAGTCACCAACGTAAACTAGCATGCAGGGTTTAAATCTTGTCTGCTTGGAACAGCTTGGAATGACTCTACTGTACTTACTGTTTTGAAATTGAATGCTATTTGTGGCAAGCAGTACAGCACATTACATTTCTCACCCTCCAGTGAGTCAGATCACCCCAGTGTTAGAGCTTGGAGTCTTAATGGGGCAGAGCATTGCAGCTCCATTGCCTCCACTATAAATCTGCAATTAAAATTTTAGTTGGAATTACACTTCACCTGCCTACACCTCCACATGATGAGGGGGGCTTTTTTTTCCTGCTGTTTTTCCCCCTCCCTTTTCCTTCAACAGCACACTTTTCCAACGGGAATCTTAAACACCAGAGCCCAGACTTGCAAAAATGTTTTGATGCCTCAGGCCATCACTGGGAACCTAGTGAGATTTACAGGGCACCTGAAATGAGTGGGGGCTGTTGTAAGCTAACAATATTTGCAAAAAGCAATGCTTTACCTGAATCTTCTACCTCATTTTCCCTTGGTTAGTCTGTTTTCACTAAGGAGAGAGAGTGACCATTGTACCAAATGCAGACCAAGACATCTCTGCTCCAAAAGCTGGACATTGTGTTTCTCAGAAAGTGTCAGGTTAATATCACTGGGCACAGGTCCTTCCTCAAATTTAATAAGACAAGGTCTACCTCCACATTACCCTGAGTGGGAGTTAGGACCTTGCATGGGCTGAGGTGAAGCCCCTTCACAGGTTATAGAGATGTTTCACTAAATACCCAGGTTTTTATTTCTTCCAAATCCACACAAACAGTCTATGATGGAAATGGAAATAAAAGCCACATCTGTCAGTTCACATCCCTTTCAGAGCAGGATTATTCTCTTCATCTCACAGGTGGTTGTACAGATGTACTCTCCAGAGGCACAATAGATTCTTCGCCATGGGTCTCAGTTTATCATTCTCCTTTATTTTGGGAAAAAAAAAAAAGATGAAATAAGCTGCCAGTTTATCTTCTACATGTATTAGCTACATGGAATGAAAACATGCTTGGTATTCAAGACAGTGTAGTAATAACGGATTATATTTATTTCTCTTCTGCCAAGTGCAGCCAAGCAGCAACTAAAGATAAGTCTGAATGTAATGGAGACCCATTTAAAATTAGCACACACACTTATTTGGGAGGATTGGGAAACCAAATACTTCCTCTGAGCATTCTGAACAGATTTCCTTTCCTAGGTGCATTGAGTTTGTAGAGGTGACAAGACAAGCTCTGCTGGCCCTGGGGTGCCAGTGGCTGGGCACCTCTTTTGTTATGCCTTGCAGCACACAGTGTCCTCGTCAGTGCTCTGCCAACACCAGTGACATTCCTACAGCCCTGCTGCTATTGCCATGCTGTGGGCAGGTGTCCCCCCCCAGCACTGTCCACCAAAGCATTAAATTGTAGGCTTTAATTCAGTTAGTACAATGTAGACCTGTTGGCATTGGAGACCACAAAGAGAGACCATGGCAGCAGCAGTACGCAAGCACTCCTGTGCTCCTTCAGCTTTGCTATGTCCATTGCCCAGGACTAAAGGGTACGTTAGAAAGGTCATGTTTCTACAAGCCCCTCATTCAAAACCCGTATGAAGAAGAAAGCTGTAGCCATACGCAAAGGGTAAAAACATTTCTCTGCTTGCACACATCAGTCTTAATTTACTTTAGATGTTGACACAAATCTATTCAGCATCACAGAGGCAAACTACTAATTTTTGTTCTCTTCTATTTCAACAGGATAGGGCAGGAAAGGACTTTTATCCTGTTTCATACTCCACAGAGCTATGCATGTAGCACTTCAAGTCATAAAGAAAACATTATCAGCTTGAACTACTTTCTAGTTTCCTTATTTTGTTTGTTCAAAGAGAAAGTTATCCGATTCGTTATGCCTGGTTTATCTGGAAGCAGTCTGCAATGTGCTAGCTGAGTGCTTTGACCTTTTGCATATTCTGTAGTTGATTGGTTTGGCCATCCATCTTCTCCACTTGTTGAAACCCTCACTTAGCAAAGAAAGGCCAACAGCCAAGCCTGCATGAAAAATGTGGTGCAAAAGGAATCAATTAAGACCAGCGTATATTTCATTGTACTTCCCATAGACATTGAAGATTATGTAGAATTTGAAAAGTTGCCTGAGGTGCCTGGATTTCACAACTGCTGACAAATTATGACTATATTACAGTATTTTGATAAATCTTTTTGGGAAAAATAATATCTTATGTGATCCCATCACCTCAGTACAAAGCAGTTAATACTCTTATTTGTCACAGTGATCTAACTTCTACTGTTGGTCTCTCCAGTTTCTCTCTATCTTGCCAACTCCTTTAATTTAACATATCTAAACCCAAGCTCCATATTTTCCTTGTCTAATTCCCTGTAAGCTATTACTTTTGACTATTCCATCCTCACTTTTGCGCAGGAATGTGAAGCAGGGAAAAAAAGATAGAGATGAACAAGCTGATATGGAGTTAGGAGTTTAATCACAGCTTTCAGGCAGGGTTCTCCAGAGTATGCCCACTCTTCTGTGCCCATGTGCATGTTCAGATTTGCCTTCCTACTAGTTATGTCAAGCAATCATCCCTCTGCCTGCCTCTTGTGAAAAGCTCATCCCCATGAGTGTTCAGGGCATGCCACATTCCCAGCCCCAAACTCCTGAACAAATACAGGGGTGAGTGCTATGTTCATTTTAACACTAATATTGCTAGTGCTAGGAATGGGTACCAAAGCAGCCCTAGAAGCACAGGTGAGAAAGAAGATCCACCGTTTCCAAACGAGGGCCCTAATCACACAGCTAAAGAGCATATAAAGCTCCCATTTGCTCAGTGACCCTTGGATTCACAACTTCTCCTCTGCAGCATGGAACAGCTTCAGCAGAGGGGTAGAGGATGTCCTTTGGGCAGAGAAGCCCATAGCCTGGTGGTCAGGACACCCTCCTGAGCAGCAAGAGGTCTAGACTTGAACTCCCTCAGGCTCAGGGTAGATCTCAACCTGCATATAAAACTTCCCTGGACAAATACTATTTATAAAAGGCTATCAAGCCCTTGGATGTGGAGTGCTGCATCTATTCTAATCATATTTTACAAGTAGAGAGTTCTTCAAAATAAAGGAGGTGCAGAGAACATCACAAACCTCTCAAAAGCAGAGCTTATGAAAGTGTTTCAAGCACCATTGGCCTTGAGCACAGGTGAAAAAACTCACTGTAAAAGAAATTCAAAGAAGACCAAAAAAGTTAATTTTTAAGTGTATACGCATGACAATTTGTGCTGAAATGTTGGCAGTCCTGTCCAGACAAACTATGGCATTTGGATGAGTCTCAGCCTGGTTACCAAGTCTCAAAGCACATGATTATGTTCTAGCAATTAGTCACTACAGTAAAAGAGAATTGGATAAGAAAAGGCTGTATACCTCCAATTAGGATAGGAACCATATTGAATTCATGCAGTGTATAACCAGGAAGACAAAAGCATTAAAAAAAATATGCATTTGCTTTACTATGAAAGTGGTCTGTATGAATGGAGAATCTGAAAAAGTCCCTTACCTGAAGACGGGGAGTTTTTCTACGTAATTCAGAAAATGTCCTGCCTTCCAACCTACCCAATGTGGCCCTTGATCTGTGCATCTCTCAGGCAGAAAGGGAAGCTGCTGAGTGCAGCTCGGGGTTCATGCCACAAGACAGTCAGCCAGACAGTCTTTAGAGCTATCTTCATAATCTAACAAATATCAATCTTGCATATGAGGCACCACATGGTTCTCCCTGACTGCACATACAGCTGGCTTGGGTTTGAAGAAAGCATTATCTGACACCCTCCTGCAAATGATTCAAGGGTTACTCCAGGATAAAATGGCAATTGCTCAAGAAAACCAAACACTACATATGGATACACATGTAAATTCATTTCTGCTGTTTCTTCTCTGCCTGGCTGATAGACTGTCCTTCCGGCCGCTAAACTGCTATCAGAGGGTGGCATTTCTTTTTTTAAATGCTCTTTAATTTAATGTAAAGAGGATTGTTTTAGCTGTTAATTGACACCATTCCCCAAAGCTAAGTCAAAACAAATGCAGGGAGGCTGAAGCTCAATTAATTACAGATGGCACCATTGTACAGCAGTGGAGCAGGATGCAGCCTGTGTTACCAGCACATACCTAACTACAAGGACTCAGCATCAAAAATAATCAATTAAACTCAGCCTCTTTGGAAAGACTGGAAAGATCCATGCCATTAAATTTCTGTTCGTAAAACTTTATAGTCTATGGATGCCTTTCCAAGTGAGTAGGCTGTTGGCTATACACATTTCCTGACCTATACATGTTCTCTGACACTAATGGCAACAAAATATAGCTGGTAACTTTCTGAAATGAAATGTCTGATTAAGAACAAGCAAGTCACTGCTGTCACAAGTAGCTTGACTACCTAAACCTGCTGAGGTAGCATAACAGCACTGACCAGAATGAGCAACTTATCTTAAAAAGCTGGAACATTAATTTCATTAGCAGAAAAGATTTTCTTTCCTGCATTCAGAGATGTATCAGAAAGGCCAGAAGTTTAAGTTAGCTGAAGGTTTTAATGCTCATCCTAAATCTCCAAGGTGTGCTGCCCTGGTGGAGACTTACTGCTATCTTTGTGCAACTAAGTATTGTTACTAACAGAAGACTGGGGATCAGGTCATCGGGGCTCACAAGTATCTGGTTTTCAAACATACAGGTGTTGGGGAGCCAGCTATCGCAGGGTACAATCCAAAAGACAGGCTGGGCTTATCTAGCAGTTCACTGCTGCCAAAATGGGATGTCTGCCCCTCCACACCCTGCCCTGCCAAGCTGTGTGCTCCTGCTGTTGGTCCTCCCACTCACTGGACACCTCTGTGGGCAGATTCAGCTCATTAACCTGGCACAAACTCATCCAGAAAGAAGTTACATCTTCTGCCAAATTAACAAGCTGAAATAGTCACCGGAGGACCCAGGGTGCATCAAAGGTGATGCAAAGGACCACAGCAGGGAGCAGGGATGGAGGCACTCCCTGTAGCAGGAAGAATGTGGCACACGTGGCGCTGTGGCCACCAGCCCTGGAGGTGCCCACCCACACCAGGCAGCAGGTCAGACCCAGATGGCTGAATGTGTTGCCATCCACTGGCGTCACCACCCTCTTCTCTGCAGGCTGGCAAGCCCACAGCAAGTGCTGGTGGTGTATGCTGGGCTGTACAAGATGTTGCCATTCATGGCATGGTCCAGTTTTCAAGGATGTGGCCAGAGGCAGTGATACTGCAATCGCTTGCTGAGATAGGGAGTGAACAAGCTTGCCTGGGTCGTGGGGTTTGATTTAGGTTTGCAGGACATTTTTCGTTGAATTAGGACTACCTAATTTCATTGAATAGGAGAACCAGGGGATCAGGCCCAGCCAGCATGGGTTCATGAAAGGCAGGTCCTGCTTGACCAACCTCATCTTCTTCTATGACCAGGTGACCTGCCTAGGGGATGAAGGGAAGGCTGTGGATGTTGTCTACCTAGACTTTGGTAAGGCTTTTGACACTGTCTCTCATGGCATACTCCTTGAGAAGCTGGTGGCACATGGCTTGGACAAGTGTACTCTTCACTGGGTAAAAAACTGGCTGGATGGAAGAGCCAAGAGGGTTGTGGTGAATGGAGTTAAATCCAGTTGGCAGCGGGGCACAAGTGGTGTTCCCCAGGGCTCAGTACTGGGGCCAGTGTTCTTTAATATCTTTATCAATGATCTGGACAAGGGGATTGAGTGCACCCTCAGTAAGTTTGCAGATGACACCAAGTTGGGAGGGAGGGTTGATCTGCTCGAGGGTAGGAAGGCTCTACAGAGGGATCTCGACAGGCTGGATCAATGGGCCGAGGCCAATTGTATGAGGTTCAACAAGGCCAAGTGCCGGGTCCTGCACTTCGGTCACAACAACCCCATGCAATGCTACAGGCTTGGGGAAGAGTGGCTGGAAAACTGCCAGGCAGAAAACGACCTAGGGGTGCTGGTTGACAGTCGGCTAAATATGAGCCAGCAGTGTGCCCAGGTGGCCAAGAAGGTCAATGGCATCCTGGCCTGTATCAGAAACAGTGTGGCCAGCAGGAGCAGGGAAGTGATTGTCCCCCTGTACTCGGCACTGGTGAGGCCACACCTTGAGTCCTGTGTTCAGTTTTGAGCCCCTCACTATGGGAAAAACATTGAGGTGCTGGAGTGTGTCCAGAGAAGGGCAACGAAGCTGGTGAGGGGCCTGGAGCACAAGTCTTATGAGGAGCGGCTGAGGGAACTGGGGTTGTTTAGCCTGGAGAAGAGGAGGCTGAAGGAAGACCTTATGGCTCTCTACCACTACCTGAGAGGAGGTTGTAGTGAGATGGGTGCTGGTCTCTTCTGTCAAGTAACCAGTGATAGGATGAGATGAAATGGCCTCAAGTTGTGGCAGGGGATGTTTAGATTGGATATAAGGAAAAATTTCTTTACTGGAAGGGTTGTTAGGCACTGGAACAGGCTGCCCAGGGAAGTGGTGGAGTCACCATCCCTGGTAGTATTCAAAAAGCATGTAGACAAGGCACTTCAGGACATGGTTTAGTGGGCATGGTTGATGGTTGGACTCAATGATCTTAAAGGTCTTTTCCAACCTAAATGATTCTCTGATTTTATGAATTAAAGAGAGAGAGACCAGAGTCCATGAGTCTTCATTCCAGCCTTTTTTTGGAGTGCCTCAAGCAGAAGATGCTACAACCTTATGGTCTCTTTCTATGGTGGTGTGGCTCTCAGCATCCCTATCTGTGGGAGAAATGTAGGCTGCGCAGCCTGGCTCCTGGGGCATTGCACTGGGAGAAAGGACTTGGAAACTCTGCTCCTTCCTACTCCACTGCTCTCAGAGCAAAGCTTGGTGCCTGGGTATAGGCGCGGTGTAGATGGAGAGAAGGTGCTGAAGCAGCAGCGGGGAGCAGCCCACAACTGGCCAGTGGGATGGTGTGGTTTCAGCCAGGCCACGGAGACAACAGCCTGCACGTTCGGCCAGATGGCATTAGTGGAAAAAGGAGTGGGAAGGGGAGGAGAGGAGTGCTAACACTTTCCTTGCCTCTGCCGGGAACAAGTGCCTCTGCAGCTCCACCGCCCAGGGATGGGAGACAGCCCCCTGCCAGAGGCCGGGTCCCTCCTCTCCATCCTCACCCAGCCCTCCGGCTCAGCATTCACCACTTGGAAATGAAGGTACAAATGTAATACAAAGAGCAGCAAGGAATTTGGAAAATTGTGCGATGCAGCAGAAGTTGGAGTGGTAACGAGCCCAGAAAGCTGCAAAGACCATCATGGCCATGCCCTGTTCCCGGCTAAGGCAGTGGGCTGTTTAACTAGCTCACTGCAGCAAAGAAGAGAGCATGCAGCCTTAGATGAAAAAACATGTCTGTATTTGGATATGGAAGTCTGAAAGGAAAAATACAGGCTTATATACACTTATTTTTTTATCTTTTTTTGCGTGTGTGTTTCCCAACCAATTGCTAATTTTGTCCATCTATAGTGAATAAACAGATCAGTATTCTGGAATCTGTTTTTAATTACAGTGTTGTTTCTTTTTAATGATGAAGAATGAGGATATCCTTTCTGTCCCATGTGACCTATTTTCTATAGGGTTTCTATTTTAAAAATTTTAAATATCTTTCTTTTCTGGTTCCAAAATGTCCCTGTTCTCCACCCCTTATATTTCCTGGACGGCATTTTAACTCCACAGTAACTAATTGTGCTGTGAATATATTTATTCTCACAGATAGGAGAGAGAACTCTAATTTCCACAGTGCTGTTTTCCAAAGTTTTTTGAAGCTTCCCAAGTGACTCCAGCCAAACAACCCAAGAGTAATGCTGCAAGGCAAAAGAATTACATCATTAGGAATTGCTAAGAAATCATGGACTCAGTCTCTTTTTTCACTAATGTCTTTTTGTGCTTCTTTGCGGCATTTAAGAGGGCTCATTAAGGGTTGCTCTGCCAGGGCAGAAGTACGTAAGTGGACTCACATGTATGAGGCTCATCTTTGAGAGACAGAATTACTTTGGTTCCCAAATAGCCCCAAATGCAAAGAGAGCACAACCATGGCTTTAATTATCATTCTTTGATACCCTCTTGGCCACTAAAAGCCTGTCCTTAGAGTGAGAATGGAGCACCTGAAAACTGGAACCTTTTATAGGGTATTTTTGCTATTTTTGAGTAGATGTTTCTCTCCACTTTCTAAATCTCTTTTAAAGAGCCTTCAGAATCACTTCTCCCTAGAAGTGAGGGTAAAATGCTTTTCTCACCCGCAGGTTAAACCTCTGGAGGCATGAAACTCAGAGGTGTCCTTTAGGGTTTTAGGGAAACTCCCCTCCTGGCCACCAAAAGCTATCCCTGCAGAGACCCTTGGGTGCTGCCAAGGACACACATTTGAGGACACATGGTATCACAAAACTCACAGGACTGTAGAAAGAGAGCCAGCCAAAATGGCCAAGGGAAGCAGGGAGGGGTCCATGTGCGTCAGAGCCACTTTTGTGCTGCAGAGTCCCCAGTGTGAAAGCAGGAACCAGAGAAGGAGCAGAAGCAGCAAACCCCATCTGGATGGGATGTTCCCTCGCCCACGTCTAGCTGCCGATGACACCAGTGGGGAGACTCCCACTGGCATCAGGGGCATGTAAGCCGGTGGGGGGAACGACAGGGGCATCCCAGTGTGTGCNCCCCCCCCCCAGGACTTGCTCAGTCATCCAGAGCCAGCACCGCAGTGTGTGGCACCTAGCACCACTTTCCCAAAACCAAAAGCAATTGCAGTGAGGGACAGGCTACCTCGTACCCCAGGTCCCCTCCTGATGTCAGTGTTGAGTGCAAGGTGGAATGGCAATTTTTAGAGGGGATGAAGTATCAAAGGGGTTTGAACATCACTTGCTAAGAAAGAGGTAATTTTTTTCTTATAACTTCTTGGTTAATATTAGTATTTTTTCCCCTCCAACATGAAAGGTGACCATGATTACAGCTTAATGCACAGAGGAACTCTGTACATTTTGCTGGTCACACCAGGAAAGGGAGCATGTGTTGACCTTTCCCCCTGTATACCAGCATGTACACAAGGAGAGAACTCTCTATCTGACCACTTCCCTCTGTTTTCCACATAAGCTAAACTACTCTTGCCTTCTCTATGTTAGAATTTGTGTGTGTGTTTTTTACCCACAAACAAGGAATCTGCTATTCTCAAACATCCCCATTTGACACCTTTCAGTATTGGGTTAAAAAGTCTAGATAATGGTTTTGCAGCTCATGGATTGTTTTGATTCGGTTGCCAGTCAGGAGAACAATTGGGCTAGGCGGCTTTGAAATACTTAATTTGCTTTTCTCTTTTTTCCAAGCAAAAACAAAAGTGAAAATGGAGGAGGGTGCAAAAGCTGCTTTGACTTGGAAAGAAATACTTAATTTTTTGAACACTGGTATTAAAAGACAATGAAACAACAACAACAAAAAAAAATGACTGTTGTGAAGTGTAGGAGACAACTCCTTCCTCTGCTTCAGGGGATCTGAATCCATCCCTCCCTGCAGGAAAATACCCTGATGTCCAGCTGTGAGAATATTCTTGGGTGGATCCTCTGAGTCTTGCTGACGTAAGTTCAGCTTTACACAGGCTAGGTAAATGTTTTCTGCACTGAAGAGAAGATTATTTTATCATTGAGGGGGTGAGGGCACTCCCCAGTGATGAGGGAGGCTCCAGTTCCCAGTCACTCTTCCCGTGATTCAAAGGAAAATCTCAGCATGAGTTCACAAATTCTTATCTGCTACTTCAAAATTATTTTATTTCAAGAATAAGTGAGTGTTCCCCTGCCCCCTCCCCAAAGAAAAGGCAAAGGAAACATACTACTCCACTTAGCTGTATTCCAGATAATGTGTCTCTTAGCTTAGTGGCTACTTTTAATCCTTTAGGAAAAAAAAAAAGGTGATGTAAAAGCAACATTTGTTATTGTCACAGTTGAATTCCATGGGCAGAAATGATCGTATCAGTGCTCCCAAGTCACTCACTGAAGGGAGTGTCTGCTGCTGAGCAATGAAGGAGAGTCCCTCCTTGTGCAGATGTGTTGCATCAGAGAGGGAAGGTCTGGGCTGCTGTGCTTGGGGCAGGGGGGCTGTGGGCATGCAGGGATGTTGGGATGTGGGGAAGAAGGAATGTGGGGATGCAGGGAAGAAGGGATGCAGGGATGTGGACATGTGGGGACACAGGAATGTGGGGATGTGGGGATGCGGGGATGCAGAGATGTGAGGAGGTGAGAGCCTCCTTCCTGACATGGAAAATCTTCACAGCCCCACAGACACATCTGCCCTGTGTGCCTGAGAATGAGTCCACTTCCCTCTGCAGCATCAGTCTCCACAACAGACAGCCAACCAAATTTTCCTTCAAATGAATTAAAGGCAACACGATTAGAAAAAAAATCCCAAACAAACCAGCAGCAGAAAACTGGCTGTGCTTATAGCAGCTTGTTTGCTGTCCCAGATGAGAGGGGTTCAGGAATATGCCTGGGCTCCATCCTTACGGAAAGTGGCAGAGAGTTGTGCGAGGCAAGCTGTGGGCACAGCTCTGGCTGCGCAGCCCCTGCCTGTCCCAGGGACCGGGGTTGCCGGACTGCAGCCAGCCTCGGCCACGGGGCTAGTGGGGGGCTCTGGATGCCCGGGGAAAGAACATGCTCCTTTTGCCACCCAGATGCAAAAAGGTCTTTACAAAGGCTTGAAATGTAAAGCCTTCTCGTATTCCCATGCAGGGTGAGCGAGGCAAATCAGAGGGAATTTTTTTTTTTCCCCTAAGACAAGTCAAAGGCCTTTCCATTACCTGGAGGTGAGGAGCAAGAAACACCCAGTCCCAAAAAGCCCAACCTTAGCTCTTTTTCTGCCTATTATTGCCCTCTGGTGGCACTTTTGAAAATTTTATTTGTGATTAGGATTGCCATTTAGCCTTCCATTGCTTTTAATCTTTATACTTTTCTTTTACAGTTTGTCTCTGATGTGTTTGACTTCATTGCCAGCTTGAGCAACCGCTGACTGGCGATGCTAAAACATAATTGCGTGGTTACCAAGCTCTTCTAAAAGCTCCTCCTTCATCAGCAGGGATTTTGGTACTGATATTTCACCCAAGTAACCCACTCAGGGTGGAAACTCCTGCAACTATATGAGATTGTACCAGCTCTAGGCTATGCCTTTCTTGGTTTTGCACACCCTTTAGGGCACTCTTTGAGCAGTGTAGCCCAGTGGCCAGGCTTCAGTATCCACCTTGCCCTGTGTACAAGCTGAGAGCATTGGTTGGTTTATATTCCAAAGACAAGTTTTTGTCCAAGAAAGGTTTCTTTCTGAAGCCAGGATAATAATGAACTGGTTGCTCCAGTACATCAGTGAAAATGGATGGAGCTGATCTGCCCTACAACAAGCTTAGCATTAGAGTTTCTTGGCGTAACTTTTGTGCATTTGAAAGGACCAAGACTAGGAGTCAGCTCCACTGAAAAAAGAGGCAAGCATCTTTTTTTAGGGGTGCAACTTAAAGCTTAGAGAACTCTCATATAAAATAAATGAATAACCTCCCCCCACACACTTCATATGAACTTGGAAAACATCTACATTTTTTTAGTAAACTTGACTAAACTTGGGAAATATCCCTCCAAAGACCAGACTGCCCACAGCTTTCACTGGTGTGAGGGTTTGCTGTGGGAAGGCTGGATGTAGGGCATCATGGTGAGGCTGCAGCCCCACTGTGTGGGACAGCGATGGCTAGCTGTGAAAGAGGAGGAGAGCTACAGCCTCCCGGTATCATAGCCCACCTCTGGGTCATGCAGACTATGAGCTCTTTTGTCTCCTGTTAAAAAAGGTATCTTAGCTGTCAAATACTCATCTCACCAGTCCAGTGAGGCAGCGGCTTGGCCAGCTGAAATCTGAGGACAGTGTTGTGCTCTCTCTCTCTTTGCACATAGCTTTGCTCCTGCTGGAGAGGGTGCAAAGCCTCCAGCTAGTCATTTTGATGAGACCTTGTCTCTACAGGATAGGAAACTTTAGTGCTAACTGCATTAGAAGGCCTGAAAACCAGTAACCCAAGTAAACCAGCTGGCATGGGGTCATCTCTTTTTGCAACCAGACAGCAGCCAGCAGCCAAGCTACCTCGATGCACCAACACTATCTTCTGCTTCTGTGGCTGTGTAGCAGATCTGCTATGTAAATAACACAAGATGGAAGAGCATGAAAAGGACAATTTACGCTTGGGGGGGTTCCAGTCTGAACCATTCAACCCAGCTATACCCAAACTCAGTGAAGCTCTTTCATAGAGGTTTAAAAGGAATTGTTGCATTCCCTGAATGAGGGTTTAGACCCATCAAAAACAAAACCAAAAACAAACAACAGAAAAGCAGAGCTCAGATCTGAGCTCTGCTTTATGCCAGCACAGAAGTGAGAGAAGAGCAAAGCCAACCTGGCATTTCAGAATTTCCTGCTGTTGGCAATATCTTCTACACTTATAGGCCGCTGAGACTCCCTCGGGTCAGAGTGAGAAAAGCACATTACCGTGCCTTTCTGGTGGGAAGCCTTCAACCCCTGGAGCTGCTGCGCAGAGGAGAGAAAAAGGACCAGGGAGCTCACAAATGCCTGCAAGGATCAAGAGGCATCTGCTGGGCTGGGAGAAGGAAGCAAGGCAAATTGCAGAGGAAGGAAAAGAGAGGCCTTAAAAGGGATTTAGCGTGCAGGGAAAGAAGGAGAGCTGAACCCAGGCACTGAATCCTCTGCTGCAGTAAGAAACCAGAAAGTACATCCATCCATAGTGCTTAATATTGCAAACTAGTCTGGGAAATTAATTCCTCATTATGGAGATTAATATGCCAGCAGAATGAGCTTCAACTAATAGGGATAAAGAGCTGGTCTTAGTGAGAATGCCACGGCTGAAGGATGGGTGCTGAGCATGCCCCGGGATGCCCAGGCACCAGCTGGCCAAGTCACGGTGCCTTGCATATGGGTAAAAGGACAAGGACTTTATCTTTTGGGCATCTGCCTGGGGCGTTGATGGCAGTTTTGCCTGATGAACCACAAGGCTGGATTCAAAGCTTGGAACTGGGGAATTTTATATAGTGTCATCTAGAAGACGCCTTTTTTTAGAAAAACAAGGTAGGAAGAAAGCCAGGGTCTTCTGTCTGTTTTCAAAGCCCTTGTGCTCAAAGGAGCACATTCTTCTCTCATTTTGTTAACATCTCCAATTTATTTTTTGGAGATCTGATATGTTAATCCCCCTGGTATTTTCAATAGCAGCTGTGTGGCACACCACTCTCCTGCTGATGAAGGCTAAGATGTAATTTGGCTTGTCGTTTCACTCCAAGAATGGTCTTAGTGTATCACAGAGTTTTCTCTTTATTTTTGGATATACGGTTAGGTGAATTCACTACCTGTTCAAGGTTCCTGCCAGCACCTGAAAGTCTCCTGAGTGGGATCAAATACACATTTTACTTCAGCAGTATCAAGCTCACAGCACTCTGTTGAAGTTTCTTCTTACAAAAATTTGAATTAGTAACATAATACAGAAAATTCAATAAGAAACTTATTTGTGGAAGTGGAATTTCAGGTTGCTATTATAGCTAATCCTTAAAAATCCCCCAACAATTTGACCTCAGGATACATAAGTCAAAAAAAATATCTCTAAATGCAGAATAAGAATGTTATGTGCTTTTTGGGATGAAAGCAGTAAGATGGAAGCAGCAATGTGGGTATCAGTTTACTGCCCATTTGCAATAACTGAAAAGCTATTTTTAAGCTATAAAATGTCACTGCTGTGAAGCTGGGTAGCACTTTCCTTGCATTATAAACAGGGTGAATTAGGTGCTACTGAGGTTATTTTCAAGTAGAAATAGCTCATGGGCAGGTGCGGGGAGAGAGGACGCGAAGGCTTGGGGAGGAAAGCCAGGGTCAGGCTGCAGAGGAAGGGGACTGGCATCAGATGCAAAAGAGACTTGGTTTTACTGGTGTGCAGGATTAAAGCAGCCATAGGCAGGCTGGGGAACTGGGTACTGATGTGCTCATCACAGCACCCAAACACTTACTGGCCATTAATCTACCTTTCCTCAAGAAATCTCCTGTAGGAGCGCAGTGCTGTTATCCTTATTTTACAAATGAGCAGCGGAGGCCAGAGGTTTCACTTGTGTGGACTGGCTGCTCCCCATTCCTCCCCCCATGGCCACTTCATTGCAGGTCTGCTGGGGGATGGCTGTTGCGGTGTCCTACCACCCTCAGAAAGAGGCCGGGGAGGTGAGGGGGGCTGAGCACATGACCTGATGGGCACGGCAGCCTTCTAACAGCCTGGAGCATCCAGCCAACATTTTAGGATTTAGGAGGACTAAAGTTCTTCTTAGGTGTTGAGCCGCCCTGCGCTGCTGGGAGATCTCTAGGACCACCAAGTGGGCAACGTGAACCTCATAGCTCTTGGCCTGAGCTGTAATTATGTCCAGATTCACACCAGTTTCTGCCTTTCTTTACTTTGGCCTGGTGGTGGGGTTTTCTGAAGCACTCTTTGTTGATTGAGCTCCTCTGTTCATTAGGGTCTCAGTCATGGCTCATCACTTCCAAGCCAGCTGAGGAGCTGGAGGCCACAAGTCCTTGAGGATGCAGTGGAGAAAGCACTGGAGACAGTTTTCTGGTGGATTTAGCAGGTTTGTGCTAACACAGTGAGTGAAAAATACAATAGTTGTGGAACTATTGCATGCTCTTTATCTGAGACAACTCTGAAAAATGTAGAGTTGGTGAAAATACAGCTATTTTAGCATTTAGCTTAAAATAGTGGTGGAATTAATTAGCACATGTAGAAGTCATTCAGTTAAAAGGTATTGCAAATACATCCCAAACACCTCCTCCATACATCCCTGAAGGATTTTTTAATTATAGTGAAAGCAGTGTTCCAATACCTTTAATTTCTGCAGCTGACAGGCTATTTTATGTTCCAAATAAGTAAATCAAAACTAAAACAGCATTGCGCAGAGGCAAGAGCTCAGTTTTTACAGCAGCAGCCTGAGCTAAGTGGCATGATTGCAGACACCCTGCATCTGCAGAGCTAAACGCAGCTCAGAGCCTCAGAAAATATAAGGATGTTGTTTTTATTGTGAATCATTCTTTTGTTTATCCTTTGAAGTGAACATTACTCCAGCAAAAAGGCAGGCATTTGTCAAAAAAGGTGTCTGATTTTCAGCAGTAGATGTGCAAACCTGTGCCATGCATTTCATTTTTTTTTTATCGAGGGTTTATAGCAACTGCTTTGGTTGGACATGCCTGGAATATATGATCAAACTATTTGCAGTCCCAATTTAAATGTATTTTGCGTCATTCTTTTGTCTCTCACTTATCTGGTCATTTGGAAAGCTTTCATTTGCACATTTACAAGTAATTTAATTTTTTTTTTCCTTGTCTACAAGCACCCCAAACCAGATCTGCTTATTGCTACTTGGATTTGATTTAGGCCATGATTATAACAAGAGCACTTCCAAACATTCAAAATTCATGAATTCAGCTATTGCCAACCCCAAATGATAAAATGTTAAATACAATAAATGTGGGAGTCTTCATTTTCCTTCTAGCTTTTGAATCTTTCAGATGAAATCAGCCTATATTTTCAAGCTTTTCTATATAGCCAGGAGAGTTAAAGGCTTACTATCCCCCAGCCCTATTCGTCCTCAGTATTTTAAGCACAAATGCACACAGTAAAGAATAGACCAGTCAAAAAGTTGTTAAAAATCCTTGTGAACCATCTGCAATCTCCAAGTAGTGCAGGAAAATAACCCTATTAAAACTGTTACTAAATAACAGCAGATTAGAAGCTGTGTAAAAATATTCACATCCCAAAGCCAAACACACTAAACTCACTGTTTGGGCAGAGAAATTTTTGGCATCTTTACTGAAAAGCAGCTTTGCTACACCAAAAAAAGAAAGAGAAAAAAAAGAAACTAATTTCCCTATTGGATTCTTTCCTGCTTGTTGGAAAATTATGTGAGGATGTGCCTTGCAGGTGTTACAGCTAAGGCTTCAGTAAATTAAACAAACTATTGGGTTAAAGCAAATTCATTCTGCAAAAACAGGAACTGCAGTGGTTTCTGTTTCTGTCTCACAAACCCAAAATAGGAGCACAAAAAATATTGTCTCAGAAACCCAAAATGGGAGCACAACACATTCTCACATGAAGCTTGGAAATGCTGCATCCCACTGAAAGATGTGAGTGCACTGTCGGGCTGGAGGATGGCACAAGGATGGGGGACACACACACGAAATGCCCCAATTTATTCTTGCTGCTCCAGGCTGGCTTTCAATATGAACATATTTTATGGGAACTGAGGATGAGCTTTAAAACAGACAGGCTGTTGAATCCTGAGACATTTCTACCCACTTTGTTTTCACTGCATAAATCAAAGCCTGCCTTTGTTCGGCAGTGGTATTGTAGCCACGTCTAGGAGTTCAGATCAGTGATGTAGTTGTCTTTGAGCTAGCTGCCCTGCAAAAAATAAAGAGTAAAATCCCCCAGAGTGGAAAGTTCATGTACCATGTGCCTGGTTCAGTGGGCACCATCCAGAGCTGCAGGTGTAGCTGGAGCCCCATTATACCAAAACAAAAGTGGGCCATATGCAGCTCGAGCGAGGGGGGGACCAGGAAACAAACAGCACACTCATCAGCAAGTTATAGTGGTTATACATAATCTGTAGATAACAAAAATCTATGGGAAAAAGTCTACGTACAGCACAGGAAAACACTAAAATGAGGGCTCTTTGCAAAATATGGAGCAAGACTGTTGGCTTGTAACTGGCCAGTTGAACAGCTGGCACTTCTCAGGGAGCATCAGAGCATCAAGGTTTTGTGGAGGAGGCCAAGGATCAGCCATGCAGTTATGACAGGAGGCTGTTCCCCCCTTCCTTCCCGAACAGGAGAAGCTGCCTGGGGAAAATCCACAGGTGTTTGAGAGAGAAAAGTGACCAAGCGGTAAGGTCAGCATTGCTGCAGGACCAACGGCTGGGCTCAGTGTTGTGAGGAGGGCATTGCAGGGAGAGCGTCTGACACTGTCTGCACTGCACAGGATGCAGTGGCTCTTTGGGGCCCCTCCTGCCTCTCTGGAGGGGCAGGTTTATCTGGTTTATCTCAGAGGGAAAGACCCAACCCACACTGGCCTGCAAAGCTGCATGGAGGCAGCATGTCCTGGCCATGCAGTTGAGTACGTGGGTGATCAACAAGGCAGTGTCATGGTCGCACCCTGGCAATGTGCTCTGTGGGTCTGTGGGCTGATACAGAGCCTCCACCATCATCCAAAGTCTTCACAGGACAGGTGCCATCCTCTGTAGCCACTGGGAGAGGGTGTCCTCACCCTCCCACCCCTTTGTACCTGCTCTTCTCCCACCCTCCAATGCCTTTCCTCACTATTTTCCATACACCTGTATTCCCACTTTTTCCTCCTGTCTTCCCCTACCTCTCCATCCCCCTGGGTTTACTGAGCATCTCCTGAAGCATAAACCAAGGAGTTGTCTTTCCTGGCCAGGTGGACAGCCTCATTTCTAGCCCTGTTGAAAACCATGAAACAACAGCTGTTGAGGAAAAAATGGCAATGGAAGAGCATGAGGATTGCATACAAAATAATGAACCATATAAAGTAGCTGTTTCTTTTTACTCAGTTGTCATAAACAGAGAAGGGGACCTGTAATAACACTTTCTTACAGAGTTTATAACCACAAAATATCACCGAGGATAAAAGCTTGGGAGATCAGAGTTTACTGATCCCTCATCAACGTGGGCAGAAAGTATATGCACGGTTACATCCCTATAGGAAGAAGAATTGAGACTACCCACCTTCTTAGCTGAGTACATACATCCTGTTAGGTGACAGGAGAACAAAAATATTCTCTCTGCATGCAACAATTACCATTCTTCCCACTATGAAATAACCAGTGTTGCCTTCCGGAGCACCTCATTTTGGCTCTTCATTGGAGCAAGGTGCCTGAGCACCCCTCGTACTGTGCTGGCATGATATCTTCTTGTTCTGACCCCGTCCCGGTCTTCAGAGGAAAACTTTGTCGACAGGCCTGTATTTCTTCAAACAGATTAATTACTCTGGCATATCTGTAACATAACCCAGAGTCTTCTTTCTCTCAATAGCCTACAAGATGTATATCTTTGGCTGAACCCAAGATGAAAGCCTTCTGTAAAACAGAAGGAGCGACAAACTATAGTACAGCCAACAGAAATGAGCTTAGACTTCTGAAATATTTATGAATAGCTAAACAAATGAGTGTAAGAAGGTATTTTCTTTGCAAAGGCAAGTAACCCAGGAACTGTAAGATTAATTACATGATGAACTATGACGGTTAGTATATTTGTAGTATCTGTACTGGTGTTGTAGCCAAATTAATTGAGGTAGCTATATGATATGAGCAGGGGTCTCCGGAATTAACCTAATCATTCAGATATGACCTCTCTCTCTAATGCTCGGAAATTAGCAATATATCATTTGTTCTTTTAAGATCTGTGGTATCTTCATTTCTTCCCAGTGCTTACAAAAGCAATTGTAATTGTGCAAAATAAGCAAAAGGGATGGATAACACTAATCAGATCAGAACTGTGGTGGCATCACTTGACTCTAAAGAGACTTTGGTGTGGCTGCAGCGGTGAAAGGTTCTTCTTTTCTTTCCTACTTCCTAAAATTCTTCAGCTTCTCAGACTTGCCAGCGCAATTGCATGTGCTCGCTAGCTCTCAAAATGACATGCATTAGAAAAGTTCTAGTGCTAAAAGTCACCCACCCACATCCTCTTGCTCACTCTGTAGTGACTCTTCCCTCCACATACTGTCGTGAGACAGGTGAACACCTCTCATGCATCAGTCTGGGTTTCTCAGAGCACTGCTGCAAGAGCCCNGGGTGGGGGTGGGGGTGTGTGCGCGCGCGCACTTGCCCAGCTCCATGTGAGGGCTCAGTGTGGGGTGCTGCGGGACCCCGCCAGCCCTTGCCTGTACAAACCTCTTTGTGGTGGTATTGGGCTGATGCTGCCCCAGTGCTGGGGCAGGCTCTCCTGCTGGCTCTCCTGCTGCCCAAAGGAGAGGCTGAAATACTGGGGTTCCTGCTGAACAATACTGCCCTATCCAGGTATGAAGATGCAACCCAACCTATGGCAGCAAACCAAAGGAAATCTGCTTTTCTGTGCACTGGAATTTTCCTGAGCTAGAGATCTTGGTTTGGTTTTATAAGCAGACAGATATCAGTAACCTACATCTCACTAAAGAAAGGATTTATCTTCTCTTTTAAAAGGTTTTCTATATTTTTATTCAGGGCCTAAAGTAGCCAGAAGGGAAACATTGAAAACAGTAAGAGAGAAAAGGCAATTCTGGAAAAGTGCTACAAGAGCTTTCCTGCACTCAACTCCACTATTTTTTTTCTGCCCTTTTGCTTCTGCACCCGATCGCCTGACTCCATCTCTCTTCCATGTATTTCAGCAGAAATAAAAGCTGTCACAATATTTCCTCTCCAAGTGCCACTGTGTGTTATGTTTCAGCTCCTGACAGGTGTATGAAATACCAGCTCCATCAGGTGCATGCAAACATGGAAGCTTTAAAATGGCTCTGTGTGCTACAGACCTGCTTTGCCATGCTGTGTCACTGAAGAGGTGTCTTTTCAAAGATTCACTTTCAAAAGAAGAGACTGATCCTGGCGGTGACATACTTAAAACTGCTGAGTGATTCTTTCAGAAGCCAGGCAGGGAACTCTGCCTGCAACCTGCCTCCGCAGAGCAGGGGAAGGGGCTGAAGCTCCTCCTTCAAAAACTGTGTCAAATCACCAGTATCTTGGCTGAACTCTATTTTAAAATACTTTCCTTTACTTTAATCCCTTTCTTGGGGACAAAGTCAAATCTTCCCTCCCTGGCTTTGATCTTAGCTCCTGACGCTGCATTTCTGGAGCATTAGCTGGGAAAGAGGACCAAAGGTAGAGAGAGATGCTGACTCTGCGGCAGTGAGCTGGGGCAAGCCGGGTTTTCTCCTGGACTTGTGCCCTGCAGCCCTGCACTGCTTTTCTGCATGCATTGCTTTCTACATCTCTAAAATCTTTTTAATCTTGCATGAAATGTAATGTGAGAAAGAGTGATTTGTTTTGATTAGTATGAACCCACAGAACCAGATATTCTGCTGGGAATGGTGGTATGTCAATCTGCAGGTACCACAATTTATCCATCTTGCCCCATTTCATTTTCTGTTTTAACATTTCCTCAGGCTTTGATTGCACTTGAGGATTTTTCTAAACAACAGATCATATGTAAAGGCTGAAAAACTTACTGTCAGGTCTGTAATTCTGGCTGATACATCTCTCCTGCCACAGAGGAGCTGCGGCGGAGGTGTCATAAGTGTTGATGGCCAACACCGGGATGGACCCTGCTCCCACCACAGAATAGGGGCTTTTGTCCTTGGTTTCAGCCAACCCCAGCCGGCCTGATGCTCTTCTGCTTTTAGCATGCAGTGCACTTCCAAAATACATATAGTGCCTTTTCCTAACATTGCCATTTGAGTCTGTGGTTCTACAGGGTCTGAAGAAATAGAAATGATATAATATACGGGCTGCCGGCGGGGCAGGGTGGGATAGGGCTATTTCTCTGTCCACCAGGAGATGGCAGTGAATATGCTGAGTATGGGCTTTTTCCCCATTTATTTCACTTGTACACACTTCCTGAAAGATAACGGGTCCTTTGAGGACAACTGGGCTATAACGCTTTCATTTCTGTTTAATTTTCTTTTTCCGTTGCTCACATTTATGTTCTTCCTATACCTCCTTCTTCAGCACAATGCCCTCTGCATGCAACATCTACTACTTACCTTCTCAATGCCACTGGCTCGCCCCTACAGAGAGGTGCAAAGCAGCATCACAGATGCCGAACAACAACATTTGGGGATGAAAAAGAAGAGGGGGTGACAGGTTTTGGAGCTGGCAGGCAGCATGTGTGCAGGCTGCTGCACTGCGTGCGCAGCCTTGATCTGGGTGGTTTTCTGCCCATGCTTGCTTCAAAGAAAAATACTCCTTTGTGGCAAAATTGAATTGACATTTAGCTTCTAGATTTCATCCCTGATGTCCTCAGCTGGCCAGAGGATGGCAGGAGACACATCTCCTTGCCTGTATCAAGGTGGTGTGCCTTTGGGCCATACGACTCATAAAGCTGCGAGTCTCCTGCTAAGGACTCTGACACTTTCTGCCGCAATGTCGTCCATCAGAGGGCTTCCCAAAAGGGTACATTAACATATGAAATCCCATAGATTTTGGGAGGACAGAAGGAGACAATAGCTCAAAAAGGGACAGTTTTCTGGACCTTCCCTGCCAGCAGCGCTCATGGAGCAGAGACCTTGTGTTCTCCCTTCCCTCACCATTTTGGAGTGGACCCTCAGGAGTTTCATGCCTTCTGCACTTGGAGATGACAGGCAGATGGGGCTGTTCAATGAATTGCAAAGAGATTCAAATGCCACAGCTGAAAAGGTAGACTTTTTTTTTTTTTTTTTGGGTAGTGCCATAAATAAAGAGACTCTATGTCCCCATTTCACGTAGTGCTCTGAGAACTTCTCAGGGACAACTGAAATGCCCCAGTTTTTCACTGCTCCTATCAAAACATTTTTCTAAATAATTACAGAGTGTTAGAAATGAATTGCTGTACCCAGGGGAATTTGCTCTTTGTTTGCCAGGAACAAATAGGCCAAGAGAATGAGTGCTCAGCATCACGAGTGGTGTTTGAAGGAAAGAGCAAAGTCAAAAGCCTGTAGACATCACCAGAGATGCTCTTTTTTCAAAGTCAATGTTTATTACACATTGTCAGGGTGGCAGGAGAAACTCCCACACGTTGTGCTCCTAGGGGCTGGGGGATAAGGAGGAATCTCCTCATCTGAGAGTAATGCACGTGCTGCTGTTGACCCAGAGGAATTTTTATTTTTATTTTTGGAAATGACCTCTTCAAAACTATTCCTTTGCTTCTTAAGATGTTGCTTCCAAGCAAGCACTGCATTTTGATTACAACAGTCACCTTCATAGCAGTTTGCACTTCAATGGCATTACTGTGCCTCCTTTGAGAAACCCCAAGTCCTGAGCAAATACAAACCTGGAAATGTTCAAAGCATCCTGCTGCCACCAGTATCTCTGCAAATGGTTTTTCACTTTTAGAGTATCCTTCTTGAGTTATGTGTGCCTGAACAACGTTTCCTACTGTAACTGTAATGCCAGCTGGCAGGAAGATGAGAGATGGTCTCAGGACAGCTAGTTTCCCTTAGGAAAAGGGGAAAACTGGTCTAAAACCACTCCCCCCCACTCTTACACCTCCAGGAGAGGTTCCAGGATGTGCTGATTCCCCTGTGAGTTTGCTAGGCTGAACCTCCTCACCCACACGCATGGATAAGGCTTGCTGGAACCAGGAACTGGTTGCGGGCTCTACAAGAAATAAGGCAATGCAGTAGTTGTTCAGAAAGACTTGAAAGAAACATACAATTTTTAAACGATACACAAACAAACAGATCCCTTTGGGGAGAATTTTGCTGTTGTCCTGTTTACTTCCCAGCTTGATTGCCGTCATGCCCCAGGCAGCAAAGAGCATGTGGCTGTGAAACAACCCCCTCACACTTCTCTCCAGCTGGAAGTCCACACACCTCCTTAATGGTTTCCGTCTCCTCCCAAGGGCACTCCTCACCAGGCCCTGCAGAGGAGGGTTTGCTGAGGGCCTGAGGACCCCCTGTGTGTCTGGCAGGCTGATGCACATCCCTCTTGGTGGCATTGCAGTTGGCTCCGTGCCCGGCTTTCGTGTGCCGTTCATCTGAAGCCCCCATTAAGGTGATTTTGCAGAGTCCTCTTATTTCTCCTGCTCTCCAGACCAAGCCTGTGAGGTGAAATATATATACTGTGAAACAAGAGAGTTTTCTGTCAGGTACATGACTTGGAAAGAGAACTGCCTACGGACCCCAAAGCTGCTCATGGTATGAAAAAAAGCCAGGTCAAACCTACCTGTGTGCGTTGCTTCCTCGGCAGAGAGCAAGGCAAGTCTCCCATTCTCCAGCCCTCCACCCCATGTGTGCATTTCTTTTATCAATTATTTCTGGATTTCTTATATTCAGGTTAAGGAGCTTCTGAAATCTCTGTGCACACATTAATCTGTGTGTAGTATGTATGTGTACACATACAGGGACTCCAGGGACAAGTGCTTTCCGCCATTTCCATCAACCCTTTCCCTTCTAGTATCGCTGGTTGTTACTTCCACATGGTGTGCCTTGTCTTAAATTAAACCATAAGCCAGTCCTCGCAGGAGATGTCTTTTATTGTGAGTTGTTGGGAGGGGTTTTGCAGAGAAACTGGAGCAGCAGACAGAGCTCTCCAGGCACTACTGAAATAATAATAAAGTAGTTTCACCAAGGTGGGACCGGAGACTGTTGTCGGCTGGGTCTGAATTCTGCTTGTCCCTGAAAATTGCTTAGGTAATAAGATAGCTGCTTTAAAATTGCTGGGGGTATCCCACAGGATTCTGCTTTGACTCTGATTTCCATTTGCAGCACATGTTCTGCCATTTGGCCAGCACCATCCACCCGTGTGAGCTAATTTAAGGTTGCTAAACAGATGACATAGAACATGTATCTTTTATATTTGATCTCTGCGCTGGTGAGTTATCTGACTGATGGTTAATCTCAACTTGTAATAGGATTTGCCTACACTCCTCCAAGAGTGAGATATTGGTATTCTATAAAAAGGCAGCTCAGGGGAAGCGTGCCTGGGGGAAAGGTGGGATAGTTAATTTGTATTTTTTTGGCTTCTTATTTTTGTAGATTGGATCCGGTGCTGTGTGCCTCTATGGGGAACAATGGGGTCATCAACCTGAGGAACTCGGCTGTCGGAGGGGATGACAGCTGCCAGCTCCGTGGCCATCCCTGCATGCCAGCAGGGTGAGGAGCTGGCTGCCTGCAGCTGGCGAGGGTCTGGTTGGGCTCAGCACCCGACTGGGTCGGTGGGTGCTCTGCCCCCCGTCCTGAGCATGGGGCTGAGCTCAGTGGCTGGCCAGCTCCACGCTTCACTTTCTGCCTTCATTTGTATGTGTCAGAGTGTTGACTTGGAGACTGTGTCTAGTTTGGGGTCTTTTTTTTGAGCCTGTACCCGCTTCATCAAGGAGAGTGCTCAGAAAGCCAACTGTTGCTGATGTTCTGCTCTCAGGGCAAATCCCTTATTTCCAAAACGATGTACCTGCTCCATGCTCCAGTCTGCCAGAGTCGGTCTGCTGGACATCCTGCTGCATTTTTTTCCACTTAGTCCCCCCCGTGCCAGCTTGGTCTTTCTCAGAGGTACAGCAGGAAGAGCCCAGGGACCACGCTCCGCAAGGAACACACACAGAGCATCTCACCTTTACCTGCCCTAAGGTGGGAGAAGGTGTCTGCCAGCCACCCCAGAGGAAGACAAAGCTCCTGGTGCTGGCAGGCAGCACAGCTTGGTCCTGGCAGAGTGGGCAGAGGAGGGAGCTGACAAGCACTGGCTGCACCCCTGAGCTCCTCCCAGCACACCCAGGGGGAGGCAAGAGCACTACAAAACCACGGAGACCATAAAAACTGCAATGCTTCTGATCGTATGACAATTTGTATTGACACTTTAATTGCTATGGTCACATAGTGCTCGACCCACATTTGCAAGTGAAGGACTACAAAAAGAAGCCATGAACATGGATGTCACCAATAAAAATCTCACTCATGCAGGCAAAACCTTCTCCTCGTCCTGCAACAACAGCAAATAAGGACAGCAAAGATCACAGGCTGCACCAGAGAGTGCCCTGGCATGATGCTGTTTTCTAGTTGATGTGGGTTTGAGGTAAGTGTTAATTGCACAGTTTATAAGGCTTGTCCAAGTTTTTAACAGCGTAATACCATGCCAGCATGAAATTTGAGATTTGTTGCTCTTTTCTTGTGCAGGTCAGCAAGTAACTTCTGAAGTGTTAGACAATAGCCAGTAACAGGGGAGTGAGGTCTGTGTCCCATCCCACCTCTCCTGAAGTGTTCCCTGCTTTGGTCAAAGGGTAAAGTGCCAGGCGTGGTTTGGGTTTAGGTCCTGACTCGTTGCTGTGGCAGTTCCTTGGGGCTGGATGCTTGTTGTACATTAACTAACCTGTACTATGGAAGAAAGGTCATGTATGCAACCTGGAGGAAAAAAAAACCACCAAAAAACCACCGAGTCATCTGTGCTACGTTTCAGACCTGAGCTGACCCAGTTTTCTGTGGAATTGTGTTTCTACACCGAGCAGGGTCACCCCATGGGGTGAAATGTTGGTCCAAATGATGCCATTGAGCTACCCACAGGAGATTTTTTAGCAAGATCCATCTTACAAGGCTTGGATCTGGCCATCATCTGATCCTTTCTGAATATACTGTCAAGGCTGTTGATCTCAAAGCTAGTGCTGTGCCTTTTGGGTTTGCTTTGGTGTACTATGACATTCAGGATTCCTTTACAGGCAACTGTGCAGAGCAGGAAAATCTACGTGAAATGCTTCCTACTGGAGTCACCATCTGGCCAATATTCATCTTGTTTAGTGAAATACCAAGATATCCATAGAACGCAGGTGTTAATGCAGATCATAAGGCACAAGTGACCGCAGTAATAAACCAACATGCAATGAAATGTAATTAACGCACCTGGTGCTTGTGTTTGAAAGGAATTTCAGTGCCTTTTTATTTTCTCTACACACTGATGTGCATTTTAATAGCTGGAACTTCAATCATCACTTTGCAACCAACCCTTTAATCTTACTAATTCCCTTAAAAAGTGAACTATAATGTTTGCTAGTAAATAGTATTTCATAATTTAATCAGGAGGGGGAAAAGAAAGTGGAAGCACACATGAAACTATATGCTGCTTAGTAGCATTTTTGTGGCATGAAAAAGGCTATTGTCCTGTTTCTGTCGGTCTGGTTCTGCTGCTGGCAAAGGTTTGTTTTCAGTCGTGTAATCCTTGTTGATATGTTCCAAGTGCTTTTGAACCAGCTGGAACAAGTGAAAAGATCCCAGGCAAGAAAATAAATGATTAAGCTTTCTATCACTGGAATTCACAGTGTGCTTTTCATCTCACCTCTGACCTGCATTGGTAACAAATGCATTTTTGTAAGGTTAAAAACCCCCAGGATGACATTTGTTCCCAGCAAACCAAAAAAAACCAACCCAACAAGGGAAATGTAGATTCTGTGTGTGTTTGTGGGTTCCAGAAAATCACATTATTTTCAAATGTCCTTTCAGAGCAGAGATCTCACCCGATCTCGTTAGTCAGCTGGCAAATCCCGAGCAGACAGGGCATGTACAGGGGAAAGGGAGAGGTCAAAAAGTCAAAGACAAGGGTCACGGGTAATTTTTATTTTTGCATGGGTATTTCTCAAGGGTGGTCTGAAGGGTGTGAGGAACATAAATCTACGCGGTGATACTTGTATGCTGAGAGGGACGGTCCCATCAAGTGACTTCCCGATCTGGTGCTATTTAATAGGGATTTACAGCGTGTTTATCTCCCCAGAGAGACTTCTGCTGCTGACACTTGCATTACTCAATCCCTTTCCCCAGACTCAACATGGGTGCAGATCACCCTGTGTTTTGCCAACAGCCGTCAGAGCTAAGCCACCGTAAATGAGCTGCTGACAAGACGGGCAAGGGGCAACAACCACCTGCCAGGCACAGAGGGGCTACTCCACCTTTATGGATGCTGGCTACATTTTCACCTTCAGCAATGGAGCATCCCTGTACAGCAGACTTTGGCTCCCAGTCAGTGAGGACAGGCTGCTGAGGGTCACTGCTGAGTCACAAAATACCCAGCTGAGGGTCATACAGCTGAGGGTGCATCAAGGGCCTCTGCAGCATCCTCATCTTATGAGCCAAAGGAAACCAGGGGAGGGACGGTCCACGTTGCTGTATGCTGCTGCATTTTATTGCATTCAGACACAAAGAAATTAAGGAATGCTCGCTGACTCCAGCTTTTCTTACCAGCCTCCTTGCAAGGTTGCTCTTTTGGCAAGCCCTGGCAGGAGGGCATGGTCAGCGGTAGGCTGGGAGCCTGGGGAGCAATGACGAGTGAGGCTGTCCATCAGGCTGAGCAGGGCTGCAGAAGGGCTGACAGGGATGTCCCCTCCTGTCTGTCCCAGCGTTCCTGCAATCCGTTCAATGACCTGACTCGATTTCAGGAGAAAAACTACTTAGGGCTGTCCTTGATGCTTCCTGACCTCTCTTACAGCCACTATATCCTACTAACAGGTCTCCTCAGGCACCTGACTTTATTCTTAAATTAATAACCTTGTAATAGAGTACCAGCAGCAGACAAGACACATGCAACCGTCAAAGCAAAGCCTCACTGAGAGAACTGGGTGGTGCAAGCAGTACTAACCAGGCTCTCCTGAACCCCAGCACTCCTAACAACTAAGACAAAATCAGCAATCTAATTTTTTACTTCTTGACCTAAGTCAGCTTTTGAACCCAGGCCCACAGGGGTGAAAGGTTAATGTATTAAGCTGTCTGCTCTTCAATTAATCCCTAAATCCTGGGCAGATTTACAAACTATTGGAAGATTTTAAATCGCACCTGATTTATGAGACACCCTTTTTAAGTTCAGATTGCCTTTACAGATGGTCACCATACAGGGCAATAAGGATAATTACTCTACAGATTTAATGTCAGGATGGAAATTTTAATTTACAAAATAATGTACACCTGTCTATCTTGACACTGTGGCCAGGCTGAGCATCTGAAATGTTAAACCCCCGAGATGCCTTTATTTCTTACATGCCTCAGAGAAGAAATCAGTTGTATTGAGGACAGGCTACAAGCCTGACAAACTGAGGCAAAGAAATTCTTCCGCTGATGCAGCAATGCAAACAACTTGTTGAAAATAAAGCAATACACCGTTGCAGCATCAAGCATTTCTTTCCAATAATACTGTATAAATATACCCGTGGGAGGAAGCTCACGGTCTTTAAAGGAAGACCTTGATGCTGGAGAGCCGTGAGGATGCGTGGGGGAGTCTCAGAAGCTATGGGAGTAGGCAAGATAGTCTATTTGCTAGTAGGCTTCCTGTGTCGATTAGAAAGGAAACCTGATGCCTCAGGTACACAGGTTTTTTACATTGCATTTTAGCACATTAAAGAGTCCTCTGGTGTCCTGAGAAGCCCCCTGAAGCTCCCACTTCTGTCAGGCAGAGCATGACTAACAGTCAGGCCCAATAGTCCAGGAAAAGACACAGTGCCATCACCACAAACACTGAAGAAACAGCCAGGGAAGTTCTTCTTTTCTAGGGTAAGTAATCAATCTGCTCAGCTAACAGAAAGGGCTGGGTTGTAAGCTGAAGGCTGACACCCCAGTCAATAAAGTGAACCCATGCACTCCGTGTTATCCCATGAAGAAGAGGCCGCTTGCCAATAAAAGTCTCCAAGAATTTTTATTGTTACAAAGCCATTTACCTGGCTGTCAGACAATGGATGTGAATCACACCCAATGCTCATGATTCATGATTGCTCACTAGGCTGAGCCTCCCCAGGCATTTCAAGCTCAATATCAAACAGAGGTAGCAATTTTCAGTGGCTTCCCACTCAAGTGGATTTAAACCAGCAATGCAGAAGGGAAGAGCCTGTGTGCAGCCCCAGCTCCTCAGGGCAGCTGTGCACCGTTAAGGAGGAGACCGGTCCCAAAAGATGCAGGACAAACTTCCCTCACGTTGCCTTTGCGGACATCTATCGGCTCAGTCATTATCATTGAATATGCTCTTTGTTTAAAAAGTGTAATGCCTAGAAAGGACTTTCATGCATCACAATTTGAAGAACAAGGAATACTTCGTTCCTTTTTTTTC
Source organism: Pandion haliaetus (assembly GCA_013401275.1). Classification (NCBI taxonomy): domain Eukaryota; kingdom Metazoa; phylum Chordata; class Aves; order Accipitriformes; family Pandionidae; genus Pandion; species Pandion haliaetus. The sequence goes on along the minus strand of VYZV01039338.1, from coordinate 23,604 downwards.
TTAGCAGATCCAGTCCTTTACGCAGAAATATTGTATTATAGGTATTTGAAAGAGAGAGGGTGAGGAGTGGGAAGGAGAAATTGCCAGTATCCCGGCACCATCAATTGCTGTCAGCTCTGCTCTGGGAATAGCATGTAGCTGTTAATTGCTGCTGCAGATCCAGCAGATGGTGCGTAAGACATTGTATTTAATGGAGCCCCTCAAAAAGAGTGGCATCTGTTTGTTTAATTTCTTGGCAATGGAACGGCAGATTTAAAAAACAAACAAACCAAATTGAACATTTAGCTATGGATGTCCCCCTAACAGATTATAAATGTTTTAAGATAAATAGGTCAAATGAAGGAAAATACCAATTGACACATTTGAGAAGTAAGCCAAACTTTTAGATATTGGCTCTTTTAAAGATTATATTTTCAACATACGGCAATGAAACTCCTTAAAGAAGCTTTTAAATGAAATATTGACACTATCCTTTTGACTATGAATTTGTCTAAGTGTTTTTAGAACTGTTAAACGCTAATTCAGAAATGAATCCATTCTGCCTGTCTTTCTTTCTCTCTCACACACACCCTGAGGTTAAAATAAGATCTCTAGATCTAGACACTTTACTTTAACCATGTGCATCTCCTACATTTAAAAAAAGCAACAGAAAACAAGGCAGGAAGCATCTGCAGTCCCTCTCTTTAACAGCTGGGACAAGCAACTTGGAGGAGCTATTGCTGTGGCTATCGCTGCCATAGCTCTAATATTAACAAAACTCCCCATATGCCTGGAAATTCATCGTAGCAGAAATTGCCATAGCAGGATGTGCCATGGATCCATCCACAGTAGGGTATTATATTGTCTCCAACAGTGGTCAAACCTGGATGCTTTGCACAAGAATGTAAATGCCCTCTTGATCTTTACTGTATATGCAATGCTGCACCATGAGAAATCCTTCCTAGCCCCACTCGGTGAGCACACAGCCTCCTAAAGCATGAGGGTGGGTGACTCTATGAATATCTCCTCCCCATGTACTTTTTTTGGGAAGTCTTCTGCACCATTTGTCAGATTTTAGGCATGCTTCATATTTTCCCTGTTTTAAAGCAGAGTTCGGATAGGATGTTCAAGCTGAGAAACAGCCCACGTGGCCTCTCTCTTTCCAGCTGCTGATCCAAAAAAGTACTGCTGCTCACTTTTTCCTACCAGCTAACTCCCATGTTCATTGCTGCAGGCTAGACAGAGTCTGCCCATCCGTGCCAGAAAGTTTTTCCCTTGGACTTTTTGCCAGAAAACAGCTACTGCGAGGCCACACCACCAGGGCACGTGTCTACTTGGCTGCGCTGGGACCACGTGTTGGCAGGAGCTGCGGGCAGCAGCCCACAGCCCACAGCTGCTGACACTGCTGCGTTGCTCAAGTGTATCCACTCGGGCATGTTTTGCTGATGGCTATACGTTGGCTGAGGTTATGCTGTGGGTTTTTTCAGGGGCCGATTTTGGTTTAGGCAGTAGAGATGCATAGGTTGTTCACCTGACATAGGGTTTGGGCATAGATTTGCACAAATCTGTGCATACCTCAGAAGAGATTTCTCAGGCAAGTGCCAGTTGACTTCCACTGCAACTTCTGCAGGTGAAAAAGCCCCGTGAAAAGATTTAGTTTAATCTGTGCGCCTCTGTACTGCTGGTGTGGGCTGACCTTCGGCCACAGGGGGTGAGTGACTTCTCCCAAAGTTTCCTTGAGCAGGGAGAGTGTGTTACACCCCCTCACTGAGCCCCTACCCTGGCCTACCATGGAACCTACCTGGACACATAGTCCCCTCCTCAGCCTGTCCCCAACCCTCTTCATCCAGATGCTTGTTTGCTCTATTCCACAGGTACATGAATGAGGAAGTAAAAGGGAAATAGCAGCACCATAACCCAGCCGTTAATATTTTACCGTGATGATTGCACTCTTCAGGGAGACATATATCTAAATATAGTCATAGGCTGTAGTTTAAGCAATATTTTTACTGCTCTTTATTGAGGACACCTCAGATATATCTTTCAGGGTTTTTTTTACCACTCAAGGCATAGCTTTGCAGACATTACAGCTGTTAAAATAAAGAAGGGCTGAGTTGTTCACATAGTGTATACACCTTGATAATGTCTAGTCAGTTATGATGGAGCAAAACTTCGCCCTCTGTTTCCCTATCTGTGAAAAGGGAATAGTAACATGCAGATAATAGTAACATCCTTTTTTTCTCACTCTCAGAGATAAAAACAAGAGCAATCCAGTTTTACTATTACAGTTTCAGCACCTTATATTCTCATGTCGACAGAAGCCTAAGCTGGTAAAAATATGGCAGTGCTCTTACTCCAGATGAAATTTTTTTCTGATTAAAATTTTAATCAGGTGAATGGAAGATTAAATGCCTATGTGATAGGACATTACATAAGGTTTGTTTTTTTTCATGGCTTACTCTTAATAGAACCAGTATAAACCTGTTCTTTTTAAAAGTTCTTTGTCAGAAGCTGTGCTAGGCAGACACTTCCCCATACACTGAGTCAATACTTGATTTCACAAATGAGGTCAGTACCATCTTGATCAAACAGAGCCACTCCTCTGACAAGAAAAGCATCCTATAGTGAATCAGGACATATGGAACAGACCCAATTCTACTGGAACTAAAATAAGTATAAGAAGGCCTCAAAAGAGATAATTTAAATGCCTCTCATAGCTCTCACCACATATCACATGCTTGGCCTATAAAAGGTTGGACTGGAAAAATCTACTAATCTACCTACCTTGCAAAAAGGAAAAAAAACCCCAAAAAACCCACCTCTGTAACATTCTTAATTAAAAGATAAGGAAATGTTCCTCCTACATACTCACACCTCGCACTTATTTATGACATTTCTGCTAAAGAGCTGAAAAAAGCAGATGAGGACTGTTATCTACACTGGTCCAGCAAGCCTGTGCCAGGATAAGGAACGTAACCCAGTTGCCTGCTGTAAAGCTTTTAACCACCCCTAGCCATCCAGCGTGGCGCACTGGGACGGGCTGCTTCTGCACACCTGGCTCCCGCGGCAGCTTCACCTCTGCCTGCGAGTCTTGACTTCCCTCCTGGCTATTTTGATGATTGCAGGAAAATGTTGAATACTGAAAATCCTCCCATCGTCCTTTATTTTCCATAGCCCTTCTGCATAAAGAATACAGCCATTGGAATCTGGTTTTTAAGGTTAGCTTAGAAAATATCAATAGTGAGTATTTAATGAAAGACTTGAACATGTCAGTCACTTCATCTCCATCCTGTAGCCCTGCTTTCCAGCATGACTGATTAACCTTGCAGTTTAAATACAGGTTCTCACAGGCAAATACTTAGTGGAGTGTGAATGACAAAATTTCATGTACCAAATATAACCTGTGCATCACCACAGAGATGGGAACAGGTAGACAATTTTGCCTGACAAACTGCCTAAAATCTGCACTTTCCCAGTCAGCCTTCCTTCTATTTTCTACCTCAGCTTCAGTACCTCAGCTTCTATTTTTTCCCTGAAGATGTCCTCGGCAGCATTTGTGCCTTTCCTGTGCTGGCAGCTGGCCCTTCACAGAGCTCCCTGGACTCATTCACAAAAGTTGACCGGGTAGAGAGGCCCTGTTTCCTATTTTAGGGCACATTCCTGTTTTAATGTTTTTGGTGAGGCTTGTGCTTTCATCCAGAATGAGACACCACTGCTTTATGCTTATTTATATTTTAGTTGTCCTTCATTGTCTTATTGAAAGGGAAAACCAAACCCCAAGACCTTCTGTCTTTCCTGGTGATGTTTTTAATATTTGGTCATTTATTGCTGCCTGTCAGTTGATTATTTCGTTTTACAGACTGGGTATTTTTGCTATTTCATTCTTCTTAAGGGAAGAAGATTGAATAAATAATATTACTGCATTTGCTATATTTCCTTTTTTTTTAAAGACAGTTTATTTTCTCCAAACTGATTTGAATTTTTTTCAGTGCAGGTTGAAATTAATAGCAAATGCTAGCTTCTTTTTTTTCATCGCTCTGAGATTATTTTCTCCCATAACTTCTCACTTACTTTTCTGCTTTTGAAGTGCTCCATACAGGAGAACCACAACATGGTGCGGTGGCAGCACAAGAGTAAAGAACAGCCTCGCGTCTTACCCCGAGGAGGGCACGGCCGTGCCACCATGGAGCAGGCTGCTGGGCTCCAGGACTGGCCTCCTGTACCAGCAGCAGCATCACTTGCAGACGGTTTCAGACAAAAGCGATCTGCTTCCTAAAACATTCAGCCTGATCTGCACCTCAGCAGCTGTAACTTCGGGGTCTGTGGCTACGCTGGGAAGGGCGTAGCAAAGGAACTGCAGCCAGAGGTAAGGCTGCAAGTGTCACACATGACAGCAAAGATCACTGGCATGTGATTAGCAACAGTGTCTGCAACAGCAGAGGAAAAAAAATTGTTAAAATGTTCTACAAGTGTGTCTGTGTTATGGGGAAGAACAATAGGAATTTAGAGAGGGGATCAAAGCAGGTGTTTGGTCATATGCAGGAAAATAAAAGTAACTTCCAGGGGGATTAGTGTTTCTGTACACACAGAGTCTCAGACCCATTGAAATCAATATCCTCAAAGCTCTTTGCAATCTCTCAAGTCCAAGTCTTCAAACTGGTTTGACACATTTTGTCAAACACTGAAAAACCCCGACCAACCAAAGAAACCCAAAGCCCCCGAGCCCACAATTTGGCGTAGTTTGTCAGCACTTCACACAAGATCTACCCATATGAGGTTCAGCAGTCTCGAGCTTTGCAATCTTTTTAAAAAATATGTTTTTATTGCACTTGAAATAAAGAGGAGTTGGTATATGAAAATCAGAGTACTGCACGCCTCAAAAGATAACAGAAGTTTATTACACTATAAAGGCTTTCAGCATATGTGAATGCTTATTTTATCTGAACAAATTAGCATAGTTATTAGTCATTCTAAATGATTAAATTTCCCTCTCATCTACCTAATCTGCATTATAAATGAATATACTGAAGAGCAATGCCCTTTGTTGATAAAGCACTGACTTGGCAGTCAGGAGACAGCTTTTGTTTCTGGGCCTGACTTTGACCTCTTGAGCTGGCCCAGGCTGGTCACTTTGCCTTGAAATGCCTCAGCATCTCAGACTGACCAGAAATGTGGACCTGTCTTAACAGATGCATCAATATCTTATCAATATCCTATCAATATCAATATCCAATTAATATCCATCAATATCCTATCAATATTTTAATGTTTCACAGTCTCTCAGTAGCATCTTCCAAGTCTTAAAGTGTTTATTTTCATAGGAAACCCTGTTAATGATGTTTAAAGAAAAGGGGGAACTTGTGAGGCTGTGGATATTGATATGCTTTGGTATCCATGAAGTGACAGTAAATTATAGCAGCTTATATGCTGCCACTCTCAGACTTGTGGTATTAGCGTGGCTTTTTTTTTCTTCTGAGTGAAGAAGAAGGGCAGAGATCCCACTTGCAGCAGTGGTAGCTCCTGTGACTTAGGACACTGTCTCCTCCACCTGGCTGGCTGTCCATTTCTCTTCAGCAGCAATGGCTAGGAAGGAAATAGCTCATAGTATGTTTGAAAGGAAACCGAAAAAAAAATTAGTTTTGAACTGTTCAAAGTTTATTTGGTTATGATCTTGAACAAAGACCATGTTCTGCTCCCAGTCCTCTTCTTCCCGTCTTTTAAGCATCATGTCCTGCTGCTGTGGCGATCTGTGGGAGTCTGGATCTGAGTGTGGCTGCACGAAGGTAATGTGATTGTCCTTTTCCCAGAAGTGATGGGATGGCCTCTAGATCTGCCTGTACTCCTCAAGAAGTCTGTAAGCCTTTGTCACAAACCACCTGTGAAAGACGAAGAGTTGTTAAGTGCTCCCACAGCTCCTCGGGTGGAGTGGCTGGTGTTGGGAGGTCTGCATGCCCTTCCCAAGAGAGCAGGTAAAACTGCCCGCTAATAAAATTTCCCCATTGGGGCTAAGCCTTCATTTTGCTTTTGGTTTTTCTGAGCCTCAGAAAGTTGATTCTTGATCTCTTTTGCATGTTACTTATTGCCTGGGACCGTATGTATGATTCATTTTTGATAGCCAAACCAAACCTTTGCTACTACATACAAGAGAAAATGAAGCCCTTCTTGGCCTTGATATGAAGGGCTAAAAAAGGACTGTGGCAGTTTGCTTAAGTAGGGTGGGGCTGGTACCAATAAATAGTTGAATTCCCCTGGGTGTCAATAGCATAGAGAATGAAAAAAATCTCACTGGATGATTGTGCAAGGATCACCTCTGATTTAGTCGTATTTACATGAAGCCTTGCTCCAGTGAAGTAATGCTCCAGGACTTCTTCAGGCATTGAACAGAGATTTGTGTTTTACTGAGATAAAACGGGATGTCATCTGTGAAAAGAGCAATTTATGTCCTTTGTCATGGATTGTGATGCCTCGAATCTCTGGAGACTTTCTGATAGCTACTGCTAGCAGTTCAGTGGACAGAGCAATCAGAGGAGGTGACAAAGGACACACTTGCCTTCTGCCTCTCGAAGGAAAAAGTCATTGAAATAAAGGAGTCTGTGAGAGTCATTCAAATAAATGAATGCACACCCTCTAGCTTTCTGCGGGCTTAATGAACCTTATTCACCAGAAGCAGAGCCTTGATGTCAAGCCTCTGTCTTCAGAGGGAGAAGGAGAATGCTGAAGGAGGTTGGTCCGTCAGGTTTGTTTTCTCTGAAGGAGTGGAAAGACAATTTTCTGCCCTTGCCTGGGACTGTGGGAGCCGCACTCTCCTGGGGGTGCAATAACCTACTTGCTCTGCTGGCTCAGGCTTTCCTTTTCTTCCTGGGACTCTGCTCTGATTTCAAACAAACATTTGCTTCTCTGCTGAAAAATGGGTTTCACACAGTCCTGAGGCAATCATGATTTTAGGAGAGCCTCTTTGCTTCTTCCTAGCATCTCTGCCTTGTATTTTATATGAGGGCAGCAATTTTGTGCATGAAATAACTTCAAGAGCTGGCAAGTTCCAGAAGTGTCTAAATCGTTCTGTGCATATGAAGCTATATCACATCCTTGCTTTTTTTTTTTTTTTTTTTTTTTTTTTTAAGTTTACATTCCCCTCCCTAGGATAAGAGACAGGGAAGCAAAGCGGCTACTCAGCTTCAGGCACTGAGTTGCCCACAGCCCCTTTGATATACAGCCCCCTTGTCTGTATGTGCAGTCATGTGCTCACATAACTCTCCCTAACTGTGGGAAAAAAGAAAAGGAAAATGTTAAATTTGGTAATATTTATCACAATCATTTTTCAAGAGCAAGAGAGAAACTATCAGTCTATTGAGAAATGTGGCCTGTTAATAGTCAACTAGGATTATCCATTTGTGTGAATAATAAAAATCTCTTAGGCAGCTAGAGAAAGTAGGGTACAACTTTATAATGGAGTATATATTCTCCAGAAGAGACAATGACTGAAGGCCTTGGAGTTTAAAGAAATGGCAGTTCATCAAAGTTTTGTCTTTTTCTTTTTTCTTAGCTCTCCATTTTGGGGATTTCATGGAAATAATTGAGTTTTCTACTATTGGACCAAGAGTCTGATATATGCATGACTTAAAAGAAAGAGTTTATTAAATATCTCACCATTTAATATCTAGATAATTCTGTCCCATAAAATCCTGTGCAGCAAGTAATTTAAATTGGTACCCTATTTACGGCAGACAAAACTGCTCACTACCATCTGCTTCGCAGTTTTAATAGATGAAGTGTTAACTGCGTGTTGCATGAAATTCATTGCGACTAGGTTAATTAAATGGCTGTGCTTCACTTCCTGCACTCTGGTAATAAGATGACAACCTCATCTGAATTTATTAACCCTTGCCACTTTCAGTACTGTTATCACCCATTCAACCACCTTTGGTCAACAAAAATCAAATAAATCACAATAACAGGAGACATAACCATATTGGCTAACAAAATAGATATTGATTAGCATCTTCTAAAGCAAATATGACGATCTAGTCTGATTTTATTTTCACAAAGGTCACTGAAATCTGTTGGAGTATTAGTAATGGGAGTAAATGATGATGCAGTAGGTTATTGGAGATCACCCCATATCTAAACTTTGCCAATAAACATCCTAAATGACGGCTTTACCACGGGAAGCTGGAGAGGCCTTCAAAGTCTTCAGCTTTCTATTCTAGAAAGCGGACATTAAATACCCTTCTGCAACAAAGACCCTTGCAGAGGGCTCAAAGCCAAACCTCTGAGTGTCTCTCCAGCCAGAGGCATTTCTGTCCTCTCCAAACAGGGAGCACAGTGTAAATTGCTCCATCTGCATCCATGCCCCAGCCAACCTGGCATTGGGTCAAGTCTTAGTGATAGCAGACGCAAAGACACTTCTTAGCTATGGCCATGGCAATGCAAACTATTTGCAGGTGGGACTGGGCTGGCACATGGTGAGGAAGCACCTGACAGAGGCATCTCCAGGTGCCAGTTCCTGGGGCCAGCCTCTTCTCCACCACTTACACTCTTCAGATATTTAGAAGAGTTGATTTTAGGCAAGTACACATAAGGCACTCTTGTTTGCTCTACTGAGTTTTGCCAGGAGGGATCAACGCTGTGCATCAAAGCCGTAGTCATTCATCTCCTTCTTGCCCATCAGATACAAGTGTTGAAGACTTTCTGGATACCAGCACTAAAGATCCTTCAAACTTCCCCACCTTCTGGTCGTCCCCACTGATCCCATCATTGTACAATTGCTGTAGGTTTTCCTCTCTGCCTTGTCACCTGGTTACTGCTTCTGGAAACAGCTCCTCTGTCATGTTCAGCCCCCCAGGTCTAAGCAGGCTCCAGACACTGTCTTTGAGGGTGTTTTTATGTGGTCTAGTGGGGAAAGTCATGTGGCTACCTCCTTCTATGCTTCAAAGTGGTGGGATGTGATCCAGCTCTGGTTCAGAAGTTCAGCTGCGCCAAACTGGTTCAACCTGTCTGCATGTTATCGTGGCGGCATTGGGCTTTGCCTTCCATGGACGTAGGTATGACTTGTTTTTTAAACGCAACAGGAAAGTTCTCATTTATGCTGAGAGTTGTAGTTAGAAATAAGTTCATAGAATAAATCAGAATTTATAACTGTATACACAAGAAAAATATATCTTTCTCAACTTGTCTCAGTAGTCAAGAGACTGCCAAACTTATCCGCTTACACCCAGCTCCCAAACCCTGGCCCTGTCCCAGCCACAAAGCAAAACAGCAGAATCAAAGCAATTTGCCCTGTATGGCCTCACCCATGCTGGGGACCAGAAGACCAACAGGTCAACTGATTCATTTCCCAGATGCTGTAAGTCTGAGCCCAGTGTCAGCAGGCAGTACAACCAGATTAAATTATTTTAAAATTGTGAATGACAGCCTGTTTATCAATCTTTGCCTTTTGGTGTTCATTTAGAGTCCAATTTTTACCAAGATACCTTTATAGACATGAAGTTGCCTGAAAGTATTATCGCAATGTTGTTCGATTTTGAATTCTGCTTAAAGAAACTCTTATCTTGTACAAGGAAGTAACATTTCAGTCAAGTCCTATTCATGTGCTTTAAAGAACTTGGTATAAAACTGCTGTAGTTCCCAGAATCACTTTCCTCTCATGGGTCTCCCTATACAGTCATCTACACAGCACTAAAAGTATTGGCAAACGTGCACTGTGTTCTCATTCAAAATGGGTATGTTAGACAGACGGTGTCATGCCAACCCAGATATAAATTTAAAGGGTGAGATTCAGTTCTCGGTGGAAGGCCCACGCACTAGCTGAAACTGCTGTGAGCCCTGTTTCGAGAGCATATGTAGGAAATGGCCTCTAATGGGTTTGTGTGATTCTCCTGCATGAGAGGTGGACGGTGTTCACTGTGATCGTTTCCTCACACAATTGTGAAGCACTGATGAAATGTCATGTTTGACTTGTCTATGGGTGCACTTTGTTGATTATGGCGGGTAGTGTGCATCTTACCCAGATAAATGTTAACATCTCTGCACATTTTCAATGCAAAGTATTGAAATATTTTCCATCCCAGAAGCAACAAGTCGGTTTGCTGGGGTACAGCCTCACCTCTTCACCAGGGTGTGGATGAGGGCTTCTTCTGACAGTTTGGCACTCCGCTCTTACTAAAACATTGCCACCACAGCGGTCAAATTATAATACCTCAATTTTTTTTCCTTCTCAGACCAGACACCATATTCTAGAGGATCTACGTTTTGCATCTCCCAACATTGCTGGCAAGTTCAACACAGCAGGATGAAACTTTTTAGTGGAAAGGAAGTAGAAAATGAGATGCTTGATCTGAAGCCAGGAGCTAGACCTTGAGGGTTTCTGCTCTAGAAACTACAGACACGGGATGTGAACTGATCCAGGAGCTCATGGAAGCTGTGTGTACCCTAGTAATGTCTTGACCCTGTGATTTCATGTCCTGGGATAACGGGGCATTGACGAAACTCTCCCCTTTGTGGCTTCATGTCCACAGGAGGGCACCCAGGGCAGGGAGATGAGACATTGGCCAGATCCTCAGCCTGGGTGAGTGGAGGGCAGCTCCCCACTTCGCTGTGCTGCAAAGTTGCCAGAGACACAACAAATCGAGTGAAGCAAGCAGTCTTAATTCAGATAGAAAGGAATAACTAAGGAATTACTATCTTTGAAGAGCAAATGGTGGGCGATTAGTGCATTCATCAGAATCTCAACAGACTGTTTCAAGTCCCTGATCTGAATCAGGCTAGCAGAAAATAGATAAAATTCCTGTTAGCTCTTTATCTGTCCAAAAGCTCTGGATAAATTGCAACACCAGGGTGTCATGAACCTGAAGCTAAAGCAGATGGAAAGGAGATGAAACTCAGAGACATTTGAACCAGTTAAAATGAGAGATGTGGAGAGACCAGCCAGCCAGTCCTGTCTTCCCTGCATTACCCACCCAGCCAGTCCCAGCGCCTGCCTTCTGCAGCGACGCAGTGGCACTCTACTGTACAAAGCCCTTTAGGTATGGAGGGTAAAATCTTAGGCAATGTACGCACAGAGTTTTTGGTGAAAGTCCTGAGAGAGATCCAGTGAGCCATGGCAGATGCAAGCTGTGGCCAGAACATT